>CM042420.1:22952759-23105259 GCA_023634145.1 Thymallus thymallus
GCATCACCGTTAAAGCTAGGGTAGCATCACCGTTAAAGCTAGCGTAGCATCACCGTTAAAGCTAGCGTAGCATCACCGTTAAAGCTAGGGTCTCATCCTAGTTTCCTTATTTTCAAAGTTGAAAATAAGAAAACTCTTTTAAAAGCCCGACACAGCTCAGTGGAGATAAACACAGTCATAACTTAAGTGATCGACATGAAAGACAATATCTTTACTTCTCTCTCTACTGTGGGGAACCTGGGAGGATCTGATCTGTCCCAGGAGAGCTGAGCTGATCACCTCTATGTGAACCCTGGGAACACACCGCCTGGATCTAATCAACTGGTTCAGATGTGTGTGTGTGTGTGTATACGAGAGAGATTAAGGGGGTATAGGGGAGCATTCAAAGGATTTACTTTTAACTACAGGGATATATATGAGAAAGAGAGAGAGCGCGAGAGGGAGCGATTTGTAGTTTGAAAGAAGAGAGACTCTGCTAAAATGTTGATAATGAAAGATGATAAAGGAAAAATGGAGATGATTCTGGCGCATAATAGTTCTATAGTCTTGGGCGGATCTCTTACACATTCTTTAGAAAAGGTGAAACCTGTACAATTAATCATACAGTGCCATCTGGAAGCAATTATCTCTAAGAGATATACAATGGATATCATAGCAGATAGTATAACTACACCACAACACAGAGTGTGTGTGTGTGTGTGTCTATTGAGTAACAGAATAAAGATGTCAAACCAGTTAACAGCGAGGATTACTTTGTATTGACTTGTACATCAGAGCCAATTGCACGCACACGCAGCCAGACCACGTTATTATAACAACGGGTGGCAACACAGGGTGATCAGCTCAGCAACATAGTTTCCAAGTGACAGTCAGTCAGTAAATCTGAAGCAAGTGATAGAGAGGACTATTTCATAAACAAGAGTTGGCAACGCATCGTGGAATCTAGTCGAAATGGATCCTAGCGGGGAGCCTCTTCAAACTTTTCACAGACCAGAGATTTACAGTGTGTCAGTTTGACTGGGGACAGTGCACACAAATCAACATTTCAGTTCACGCGGCAATGTACAATGCATTCGGAAAGTATTCAGACCCCTTGACTTTGTACACATTTTGATCTTACAACCTTTTCTAAAATGAATAAATAGATTTTTCCCCCTCAATCTACACACAATACCCCATAATGACAAAGCAAAAACAAGTTAAATTTTTTGCAAACTTATAAAACAAAAAGTGAAATATTACATTTACATAAGTATTCAAACACTATACTCAGTACTTTGTTGAAGCACATTTGGCCGCAATTACAGCCTCGGGTCTTCTTGGGTATGACGCTACAAGCTTGGCCCACCTCTATTTGGGGAGTTTCTCCCATTCTTCTCTGCAGATCCTTTCAAGCTCTGTCAGTTTGGATGGGGAGCGTTGCTGCACAGCTACTTTCAGGTCTCTCCAGAGATGTTCAATCGGGTTCAAGTCCGGGCCACTCAAGGACATTGAGACTTGTCCTCAAGCCACTCCTGCGTTGTCTTGGCTGTGTGCTTAGGGTCGTTGTCCTGTTGGAAGGTGAACCTTTGCCCTAGTCTGAGGTCCTGAGGGCTCATCAAGGATCTCGCTCTACTCTGCGCCGTTAATCTTTCCCACAATCCTGACTAGTATCCCAGTCCCTGCTGCTGAAAAACTACGCCCCAGCATGATGCTGCCACTACCATACTTCACTGTAGGGATGGCACCAGGTTTCCTCCAGACCTGACGCTTGGCATTCAGGCCAAATAGTTCACTCTTGGTTTCATCAGACCAGAGAATCTTGTTTCTCATGGTCTGAGAGTCCTTTAGGTGCCTTTTCGCAAACTCCAAGCAGGCTGTCATGTGCCTTTTACTGAGGAGTGGCTTACCATACTAGCCACTCTACCATAAAGGCCTGATTGGTGGAGTGCTGCAGAGATGGTTGTTCTAGTGGAAGGTTCTCTCATCTCCACAGAGGAACTCGAGATCTCTGTCAGTGTGACCATCGGGTTTTTGGTCACCCCCCTTCTCCCCCGATTGCTCAATTTGGCTGGGCGGCCAGCTCTAGGAAGAGAATTGGTGGTTCCAAACTTCTTACATTTAAGAATGATGGAGGCCACTGTGTTCTTGGGGGCTTTCAATACTGCAGAATTGTTTTGGTACCCTTCCCCAGATCTGTGCCTCAAGACAATTCCTTCGACCTCATGGCTTGGTTTTTACTCTGACATGCACTGTCAACTGTGGAACCTTACATAGACAAATGTGTGCCTTTCCAAATCATGTCCAATGAATTTATAGAAACATCTCAAGGATGATCAATGGAAACAGGATGCCCCTGAGCTCAATTTTGAGTCTCATGGCAAAGGGTCTGAATACTTATGTAAATACGTTTTTTTTTTGTATACACACACACACACACACACACACACACACACACACATTTGCAAAAGTCTAAAAATCTGTTTTCGCTTTGTCATTATGGGGTATTGTGTGTAGATTGATGAGGGAAAAATAATAATTTAATCCATTTTGGAATAAGGCTGTAACGTAACAAAATGTGGAAAAAGGGAATGGGTCTGAATACTTTCCGAATGGACTGTAAATGTGCCGGAGTTAGACATGTTCTGTAGTTAGCAATGACTATTAAGCCTACATCCATAGACTATTTACATCCTGGGTAGTGTGAGGGGTGATGGGAAAAGGTGAGGAGACTAAGAATTGTCTATGAAGCCATCCTGTGGTACAGCAGTGGTTCCCAACCAGGGGTACTAGGATCCCTGGGGGAACTTGAACTATCCACATGGGGTACTTGAGAAGACTCACGAGACCATAGGCCTACTGGCAAAATGCACAAGGGGGTACTTCAGGGCTACTCCGGGCAGAGTAACAATCAGCTGGTGCTACAGTAACAGAGAAAGGTTGGGAACCACACGGTGCTACAGTGTGCTATGGACCAGATAGTCCTATAAACCTACTAGTGAAGACATACAGCCTCTCTTTACAGACACTGAATGCAAATAAACAGTTCTAGCCCTGTTCACTGCCCCAGAGCTGCCTTCTGCCTTCAGCAACACACAGATTACATCAGACTCACTGTCATGGGTGTACAAGGGTTCAAGAAAACAGAGAGAGAGCGCAGGTGAGAGAGAAAAGAGTGAAATGAAGAAAGCGAGATTCCTGTGGGGCAGAATGAGTAGAAGAGTATGAGGATGAAGAGAAGGAGGGAGTGTTGTTTTCTTCAGTCTTAGGACCTTAATGTCACTGTGTAGAGCACATGCACTGATCCATGTGGCTCTGCTATTTGGGGGGGATAGATTTAGCCTAGAAAAACAAAATCATATTTATATGCCTGGCTGGCCTTTTAAATAAAGCCTTGCTTTATAAATAAAAGTTCAAATAAAAGTTCAGACTCATGTCTACACCAGGACTCTGAACCCTAAAGGAGCAGGTCACAATCTATGAAGAAATCTGATGTTTTCTAAAAGCTGGGTTAGGCTATTTAGGACATTGATTGTTTACATAGGCACACAAAGGAAAAGTCTGTTCAAAAGCAGTGCCCACAACAAGTCAAACAAGTTATAGCCTAGTTATAGCCTAGATAGAGTGTTTCAAGTGTATAGCACCTTCATTTACCTTTAGCCCAGCCACTGTAAAATGAGAGGTGTGTAACTGGAGCGACCCTAGCTGCCAGATAATAAACAGACAGGCCAGGCAGGACCCAGGCAGGGCCCCATGCTAAAACCAGATGCAGCCCTCAGTGGACACAACTGAAGGAGTCGATACAATCTTCTCCTGGCCTGGTCTGAGATCTGAGAGTCCCTCTGAGTAGTCTCTGCCAGCAGCACGTCTGGATGGTTCAGCTGAAGAATGTTTCAGATGTGTTGTAAAGACAAATGCGTCCCAAATGGCACCCTACTTCATATGTACTGCACTACTATTGACCTGCATAGCTACAATATCCAGAGCATTCAGAAAGTATTCAGACCCCTGGACTTTTTCAATTTTAAATGTGATAAAACTGTCGTCATTTGACAAGGAATGCAGCCTGTGTATTCCATCAGTTAGATACAGTTGAAGTCGGAAGTTTACATACACTTAGGTTGAAGTCATAAAAACTAAATTTTTCAACCACTCCACAGATTTCATGTTAACAAACTATAGTTTTGGCAAGTCGGTTAGGACATTTACTTTGTGCATGGCAAAGAGGCACTGAGTTTGAAGGTAGGCCTTGAAATACATCCACAGGTACACCTCCAATTGACTCAAATGATGTCAATTAGCCTATCAGAAGCTTCTAAAGCCATGACATCAACTGTACTTCATAGCCCAATCCACTGTGGGACACATTGCATATTTTGTGCCAAGACGCAGATGTTTAAATTAATAATAAATTAGAGTACAGTAGGCCTATGCCTGTAGGTTCAAACAACTCTGGGGCGCCACAAATCACACTGTAAAAATGTGGACCGATTCCAGAATACGTACCTTGCCAGAAATGTCACGTCGCTACATGTAATGTAATACCCTGTTTATTCTTTATTCTGTTTATAAAAAAATACATTTAAAAAAACAACATAACTCAAGAGGGGATAAGCCCCGCCCCATGACTCAAGAGGGGATAAGCCCCGCCCCATAACTCAAGAGTGGATAAGCCCCTGGCATTCAATATGGCACTATGGTGGTTTTAGTTTGTTATTAGTCTTTAATCTCACACCAGCTTCAGTGATGGGAACAGGAACTGTCATGACTTTGTGTGGTGCCAAAAAAAACAACATCACATCTCTCGAATATGCCCATCAAAGTCATGTCTGTTGATGCATCACCATGGGTTGGGTAAGAGTTATTCAATTTGTAGTTACAATGACAGCCTGGTACAAAGAGACAATGCAGGGTTGAGAACTGTCATAACTTTGTGCCTGTTTGTGTCCCTCCTGCTTTGTCCATGGATACAGAACGCACACCTTAGCAAGAAGCTGAGAGAGCGAGAGAGGCAGAGCGAGAGAGAGAGAGTGAGAGAGAGAGAGCGAGAGAGGCAGAGCGAGAGAGGCAGAGCGAGAGAGGCAGAGCGAGAGAGAGAGAGTGAGAGAGGCAGAGCGAGAGAGAGAGAGTGAGAGAGGCAGAGCGAGAGAGGCAGAGCGAGAGAGCGAGAGTGAGAGAGCGAGAGTGAGAGAGCGAGAGAGGCAGAGCGAGAGAGCGAGAGAGGCAGAGCGAGAGAGCGAGAGTGAGAGAGCAAGAGAGGCAGAGCGAGAGAGCGAGAGTGAGAGAGCAAGAGAGGCAGAGCGAGAGAGCGAGAGTGAGAGAGCAAGAGAGGCAGAGCGAGAGAGCGAGAGTGAGAGAGCAAGAGAGGCAGAGCGAGAGCGAGACGAAGTAAGTGAATCCCAAACCTTCCATAACAAAGCCATCACCTACAGAGAAGAGTCCTCTAAGCAAGCTGGTCTTGGGACTTTGTTCACAAACACAAACAGACCCCACAGAGCCCCAGGACAGCAACACAATCAGACCCAACCAAATCATGAGAAAACAAAAAGAGAATTACTTGACACATTGGAAAGAATTAACAAAAAAACTGCGCAAACTAGAATGCGATTTGGCCCTAAACAGAGAGTACACAGTGGCAGAATACCTGACCACTGTGACTGACCCAAAATTAAGGAACAGAATTTTTATAGTTTATTTCACTTGCTTTGGCAACGTTTCCCATGTGAGGTGCGGTGTCCACTTGCAAAACACCCCAATGAAACACTGCATGCAAAATTCAAACAATGCATGCAGGGCAGAACTAGGCAGATATCCACTAATAATAATAATAAAAAATAAAAAGCAATTCAGTTTTGGACACTTATAAAATAGTGACCCCTCTCATATCATTACCTTAGAAAAAACTAAGTACAGGCTCAGTGAGCACAGCATGCCATCGAGAAGGGTAGACACAGGAAAACCTGGCTCCCTGTAGAGGAAAGGCTGTGGAACCACTGCACCACAGCAGTACCTGAGACAGAGCTGCATTTCCTGACAATTTTTTAAAAATATAAACCAATTAAGTGTGTAATTTCCCCAAATTTGAAACCCTTATTCAAGGTTTCAAACGCCTTGCTGATGAGAATAGGCTACCCGTCCTGCTGCCAACCCACGCAGAGCTGTACATTGCTGCCTGCCATAAGATGTCTGACAGACCAACCAACCTGCACATGTCCTCCATGCCATTGTTAATGTCCATTGTATGGTCATTTATACCCTGGATTATTGTTGTTACCGATTGTCCCGTTGACAATTTTTATTATTATTATTTGAATTAAGTTAATATTGTAAATGTATCACTTAATCTCCAATGTACGCTTTGGCAATACGTATATTGTTACGTCATGCCAATCATGTTGAATTGAGAGAGAATACATGGACTCTGGATGCCAGCTGGCTGAGGGGAGAACAGCCAGGCATATCCATGCTCCTCTTACTGGATGTTCTCCAATATCAACGGCCTTCTGTCCATGTCCTCTTAGCTGTCAATCTATTTTCAAAGCTAACATTTATAGCTGAAGTTATTCAAAGCTAAAAGTTCCAAGACTTGGACTCGGTGATGGCGAAACCTGGAGATCCTTTCAATCTCCACCGAGTTAGTAAATCTGCTTCTAGTGGTTTTGCGCCTCATGTGGGATGATCTCCAAAAGTCCTTAAAGTTGGCGCCTCTAGGGCAAATCAGGCAGACGTTAGAGGGCCTTTATACTGAAGAACGTGTTTGTTTCATATGATTGTGTTTTACTTTTCATCTAATATGTAACTGATGTGTATTGAGGTGTTCATCTCATCTGTGAAAGAGGCCTTGGTCTCAGCACGACTTCCTGAAAACAAAAGGAGTTAAAGAAAGCAGCATGTCTAGCCCGTGACAACAGTGATACGGAGCGCTAGCATACATTGCATTCAGAAAGTATAAAGATACTTTTACATTTTGTTACGTTACAGCCTTATTCTAAAATGGATTAAATCATTTTTTACTATCAAATCTACACAAAAAGCCCCATAATGACAAAAACGAAAACAGGTTTAGAAATGTAATAAACATAAAACCTAGAAATACCTTATTTACATAAGTATTCAGACCCTTTGCTATGAGACTCCTGTTTCCATTGATCCTTGGAGATCTTTCTACAACTTGATTGGAGTACACCTGTGATAAATCGAATTGATTGGACATGATTTTGAAAAAGGCACACACCTGTCTATATAAGGTCCCACAGTTGACGGTGCATGTCATAGCAAAAACCAAGCCATGAGGTCGAAGAAATTGTGTCGAGGAACAGATCTGGGGAGGATAAAGAAACATTTCTGCAGCATTGAAATTCCCCAAGAACACAGTGGCCTCCATCATTCTTAAATGGAAGAAGATTGGAACCACCAATACACTTCCTAGAGCTGGCCGCCCAGACAAATTGAGCAATCGGGGGAGAAGGGCCTTGGTCAGAGAGGAGACCAAGAACCCAAAGGTCACTGACAGAGCTCCAGAGTTCCTCTGTGGAGATGTGAGAACCTTCCAGAAGGGCAACCATCTCTGCAGCACTCCACTAGTCAGGATCAAGATGAACGGAGCAAAGTACAGAGAGATCCTTGACGAAAACCTGCCCAGGACTTCAGACTGGGGCAAAGGTTCACCTTCCAACAGGACAAGGACCCTTAGCACAGAGCCAAGACAATGCAGGAGTGGCTTAGGGGACAAGTCTAAATGTTGTTGAGTGGCCCAGCCAATTTTACAATAGGCTGTAACGTAACAAAGGCTGTAACATAACAAAATGTGGAAAAAGTCAAGGGGTCTGAATACTTTCCGAATGCACTGTAAGTCAAGTGTTGGAGTTACAGAGGTGGATTTATTCAAGCCAGTGAGCTGTCAATCAAACCACTGTGGAATTAATGACTCAATGGTTCCTTCCACAGTTGTCCTCTCACTGACTGTGAATCACAGTCACAGGGGAGAAGCAGCACTGATAACCATTGCATACTGTAGATAAGGTTAGTTAAAGCTGTGTCACTTCATATGGAATGGAAGAAAATATGATCGGATGTCATTCCATTCCACAGGAAGTTACACGGCTGAGATGTGACTCATGATGACGGACATGAAGTGATACGTCCATCTAAAGTGTCCCCTTTCTCACATCCGGTTTTTATTTCTCCAATACATCTAGTCTGAGTTCACACTGCTATCACCACGGATGCAAATTAATTTAATAAAACATTGTTGCATTCCTGTGGGGTTTAGAGGACCAATATAGCAATTAGCTGGGTGGCTCACACTGTAAATGGCACCCTATTCCCTATCTAGTGCAATACATTTGACTTGAGCCCTATAGGCCCTGGTCAAAAGTAGTGCATTACTTCGGAAAAGTGTGCCTTTTGGGACAGAACTTTAGATTCTCTCTCTGACAGATCTTCTGCTACAGTTAGTGCTAAATTACCCACATTTCCACTGGAGGAAGCTGTAAACACACAGAATATAATATAGCAGGGTCTGAGTAGGAAAAGGAGGAAGAAGCTGGAGGAGCCAGTCCCCCCCCCCCCCCCACTCCACCCTGACCCCTGCCTCCCCTACACGATGGGGGGAGGCACCTTCTCTCATCTTTTCCTCCATAAATGGAAAAAGAAAGAGAGATACAGGATTACAGACACGGCAAGGGAGGGAGCCAGAGACCTTAAAGCCCACTTAATCTACCATAGAGCATGATGACTCAATGCTATCTGAGACGGAAGGGTCGACCTCCTCACCCCCTTAGCCAGACTGTCTATGAGAGAGAGAGAGATGGAGAGAGAGAGGGAGGGGGATAGGAGAGAGAACAAGCTCTCTAAAGTAAAGTAGGACTCCTCTGAGGAGATGATATCACCAACCAACAGGAAAAACAGGAATCCTCTCAGAGATGTGACAAAACATATGGGCCTTAGATGGAAAAATACTGAAAACAACATCCTTTCTGTTGTATGAGGGTATGTCCCTGTACTGCTCTTAACACGACCGCTAAAAGCATGAACGGCATTACATGGATAACCACATTAAAAAGACCAGCTGATGTGTTTCTGGGACCCTATTTTATTTCAACCAAAATTACCTCCCCTAGTCTCTGTAACAGGCAAATTGTTTGCTTGGATACTGCTGTTCTGGATATCTAAAAATAAACTAGAGTAAATTGAGTTAAGAAGCAGAGGAACTGTTGCAAAGGGAACAGAAAATGAATTCTTCCCGCCTGACTGTTGTGTGTTGATTCTGCCTTTGCAGGTGAGAATCTTCTCCCATTCCCATTGAATGTGCTGCATTAAATGGCACCTTATCCCTACATAGTAACCTACTTTTGACAAGATTTCTCTCCCTCTTCTCACTCGCCCTTGCTCTCCCTCACCCACCCGCTTTCTCTCAACATTAGATATTTAATATTCCCATCGGACACATTACAGCCATTACAGCCATAAATAAATTGAGTAGAGCTTCTCTAAACATTCCAGGCAGGCTGGAGTATACAGGCATCTGGATGTCTCTGGGTCTAACGCCTCTGGATGTCTCTGGGTCTAACGCCTCTGGATGTCTCTGGGTCTAACGCCTCTGGATGTCTCTGGGTCTAACGCCTCTGGATGTCTCTGGGTCTAACGCCTCTGGATGTCTCTGGGTCTAACGCCTCTGGATGTCTCTGGGTCTAACGCCTCTGGATGTCTCTGGGCCTAACGCCTCTGGATGTCTCTGGGCCTAACGCCTCTGGATCTCTCTGGGCCTAACGCCTCTGGATGTCTCTGGGCCTAACGCCTCTGGATGTCTCTGGGCCTAACGCCTCTGGATGTCTCTGGGCCTAACGCCTCTGGATGTCTCTGGGCCTAACGCCTCTGGATGTCTCTGGGCCTAACGCCTCTGGATGTCTCTGGGCCTAACGCCTCTGGATGTCTCTGGGCCTAACGCCTCTGGATGTCTCTGGGCCTAACGCCTCTGGATGTCTCTGGGCCTAACGCCTCTGGATGTCTCTGGGCCTAACGCCTCTGGATGTCTCTGGGCCTAACGCCTCTGGATGTCTCTGGGCCTAACGCCTCTGGATGTCTCTGGGCCTAACGCCTCTGGATGTCTCTGGGTCTAACGCCTCTGGATGTCTCTGGGTCTAACGCCTCTGGATGTCTCTGGGTCTAACGCCTCTGGATGTCTCTGGGTCTAACGCCTCTGGATCTCTCTGGGTCTATCTGCATCTAGCTCCTCTGGAACTCAGGGACGAAGGGAGAGGAGTTAGGTACGGGTACTATAGTACCTCTACCTCCCCCACCCCCATCATGCCCCAGCACCCCCACCCTACACTGCCATCATGCCTCAGTCACTAGAGCAGGTACGGGACAAGGCAGGCGGCTGGCTCGTAGCCTATAGAACAGAAAGGCCCCTATAGGGTTTCCTTTGCAATATTTCACAATTCGACCCAGCCAGCCTCCCGTCGTCTCCAGATGACCTGCATTCCATTAACCCTTTCACTCCCAAGAAACCTGCGCGGCGAAGGGTTCGCTAACGTTATAAGATAAATAGAGATGGGGAGGAAAAGTTGAGTGGCAAGGGTTAACTATAAGACAGCTGGGCGGTGAGGGTTAACTATAAGACAGCTGTGCGGTGAGGGTTAACTATAAGACAGCTGGGCGTGGAGGGTTAACTATAAGACAGCTGGGCGGTGAGGGTTAACTATAAGACAGCTGGGAGGGGGTCTATAACATGGCTAAGAGTAGCTGGGTTCCCTATAAGATGTAATGGAGGAGGTCTATAACATGGCTAAGAGTAGCTGGGTTCCCTATAAGATGTAATGGAGGAGGTCTAGAACATGGCTAAGAGTAGCTGGGTTCCATATGAGACGTAATGGAAAAGGGAGGAGGTCCATAGTCTCAGTCAGGGCTTAACTTAGCAGAACTCTTTCACTGCGGCTTCTGTCCCCTACCATCACGAGGGGGACTGAGGAGATGGGGGGTTGCTCCATTCTAAGAAGATTAAATGTTCTTTTAGTGGAAGAGATTGGTGCTGAGGGGTCTGAGGTTAGGATGGTGTAATTCATTTTCAGTACCATCTGGGACGCAGCCCCAGGTTTGGATCTCTAACTGCAGTGGTCTCTGTTGACTGCCTGGAGGAATCCTGTGGTTGAGGTTTTAGGTCTGACTAGTTCAGCTGTCAAGACAAGACCGAACCCTCCAGACCCAAATGTCTTCATTCCAGTTCCACCAGCACCAAGTACCCCAGACTAAGTGGCTCAACCAGTCAACTAAGAGAAGACGGAAAATATAATATCTAGTGTCTTCAGAAAGTATTCACACCCCTTGACTTTTTCCAAATGTGGTTGTGTTACAGCCCAAATTTAAAATTGATCAAATGTAGATTGTGTCACCCCATAAGGTCAAAGTGGAATTATGTTTTTAGAAATGTTGATAATTAATAATAAATGAAAAGCTGAAATGTCTTGAGTCATTAAGTATTCAACCTTTTTGATATGGCAAGCCTAAATAAGTTCAGCAGTAAAAATATGCAAACAAGTCACTTTAGTTTCATGGACTCACTAATAGTATTTAACATGGTTTTTGAATGACTACGTCATCCTTGTACTCCACACATACAATTATCCCTCAGTCGAGGAGTGAATTTCAAACAGATTTGTCCAATGGTTTGAAAAAGGGTACTTATAGGTAGATTAAAAAAATTTAAATAAAAAAGTGGACATTGAATATCCCTTTGAGCATGCTGAAGTTATTAATTACACTTTGGATGGTGTATCAATACACCCAGTCACTTCAAAGATACAGGCATCCTTCCTAACTCTGTTGTCGGAGAGGAAGGCTATTGGCTGATTTTAAAAACAGAGTTTAATGGCTTTGATAGGAGATAACGAAGGATGGATCAACACTGTAGGTACTCCACAATACTAACAGAAAAGGAGGAAAATCTATAGCCAGACTTGAAAATGACTGTCTAGCAATGATCAACAATCAATTTGAAAGAGCTTGAAGAATTTTTAAAAGAATAATTGGCAAATACAGGTGTGCAAAGGTCTTAGAGACTTACCTAGAAAGACACACAGCTGTAATTGCTGCCAAAGCTAATTCTAATGTGTATTGATTGAGGGGGTTGAATACTTACCTAAATCAAGATATATCAGTGTTATTTTTTTTTTTATGTTATTTTTTTTCTTCCACTTTGACATTTAAAATATAGTGTAGATGGTTGACAAATAATTACAATTAAATCAAATTTTAATTCCACTTTGTAAGAACAAAAAGTGGTGTGAATACTTTATGAAGGCACTGTATTCCTAACAGTCTCGCCACTGTGGGTGTTTTGAGGAAAGAAATAACAGCTCTATGGCCCCAAAATACCTGGAGATGGGGCGATACGTAAACTGAATGTAGGCCAGTTCATTTGGTACAGAGTCATGTGCTTCAGAATCAGATCAACAGGCATTAATTAGAATGCTACAGTAAAACATGCCAACATCCTAATAAAGTCAATTCAGTACACTTCCAGTTCACTTCAGGGGCCTGGCCTGACCACACAAAAGAGCAAACTGGTTTCTCTATTGCATTTACTTCTGTCTTTAGAAGATGTGTTTCTAAAAAATATATGCTTCCCCTATTCACACAATGAGGGCCTTTGTGAGGCTGTTTGAGTATCAGGCGTTGGACAAATACATAGATGGAGCATTTGGACACAGTGGAAACAAGAGCAGCACATTTGAATCAGCAGAGCAGCTAGTCAGTCATTAGCAGTCTACGCTGATGGGAATGAACGCCACAAGCATTTTTCATATGACCACACCAAGAAGGCAAGAACTATGCAACACACCTAAATTAGCATCATACTATCAAGACAAGCATCAGATAGAGAGAAAGAGAGAGAGAGAAAGAGAGAGAGAGAAAGAGAGAAAGAGAGAGAGAGAAAGAGAGAGAGAGAAAGAGAGAGAGAGAAAGAGAGAGAGAAAGAGAGAAAGACAAAGAGAGAGAGAGAGAGAGAGAGAGAGAAAGAGAGAGAGAGAGAGAAAGAGTGATGACTGGGCATGAGTCAGGTTCTCAGGTTTCCCCTCTTCTAATGTGGGAAGGACCTTGACCTGTGTGTTTGTGGGGGGGATGTCACACTACGACCCCTAGCTAGGGACATGCTGGTGCCGATGGGTGCATGGTGATTAGGCACAGCAGGGTGTAATTTGTCAATGTCCAAAAGGGCTGTGTCTGCCTCACCCTATTTCAGCTGCCCAGGCAACACAGACCCTCTTCCCAGTCCCAGTTTAGCCCGGAGTCCTCGGTCCGGTCCTCAGCAGTACATACAGGCTCTCAATACCTGCCACCAGCCACTCCCTTTAAATCAATGATCGGTCTGTCTGCCCGTCTTTGTAAAGTGTCATGCTCCATGATTGGTTGGTGGTTACTGCCCTTCTCACTGCATTTTTCACCATATTGTTCCTTTAAAATCAATGATCTCTGTCCGTCCGACCGTCTGTCCAGTCAAACACAAGACTTTGGAGAGATCATGTTACTGGGCTGACCTTTCAAAATTAAATCAAATAACATGTGGTCAAATAAATTGAATTGGACATTATTTGGAAAGGCACACACCTGTCTATATAAGGTCCCACAGTTGAGAGTGTATGACAGAGCAAAAACCAAGCCATGAGGTCGAAGAAATTGTCAGTAGAGCTCCGAGACAGGATTGTCTCGGGGCACAGTTCTGGGGAAGGGTTCCAAAATATATCTACAGCATTGAAGGTCCCCAAGAACACAGTGGCCTGCATCGTTCTGAAATGGAAGAAGTTTGGAACCACCAAGACTCTTCCTAGAGCTGGCCGCCTGGCCAAACTGAGCAATCGGGGTAGAAGGGCCTTGTTCAGGGAGGTGACCAAGAACCCAATGGTCACTCTGACAGAGCTCCAGAGTTCCTCTGTGGAGATGGGAGAACCATCCAGAAGGACAAGCATCTCTGCAGCACTCCACCAATCAGGCCTTTATGGTAGAGTGGCCAGATGGAAGCCACTCCTCAGTAAAAGGCATATGACAGCCCGCTTGGAGTTTGCCAAAAGGCACCTAAAGGACTCTCAGACCATGAGAAACAAGATTCTCTGGTCTAATAAAACCAAGATTGAACTCTTTGGCCTGAATGCCAAGCGTAAAATCTGGAGGAAACCTGGCATCATCCTTCCAACAGGACAACAACTCTAAGCACACAGCCAAGACAACGCAGGAGTGGCTTCGGGACACTCCTGCGAGTTACAGCCTTATTCTAATCAATTTTAGAATAAGGCTGTAACTTAACATAATGTGGAAAAAGTAAAGGGGTCTGAAGACTTTCCGAATGCACTGTATTGCCAATACAATTTTATTGCAATTTGATGTTCCAAACAGATTGCTCACTATATGTCTGCTGCAGAGAGACAGAGCGTGAGAAAAATTGTATTGATCAGTCAGGGAAATAAAAGGGCTGAAAACATTTTGGCTCACTATTTTAAAAAGAAGACGGAGAACAAGCTATAGGATGGAGTCAAAGTATTGATATAACATCATCCAAAATAATATGGTGATCTGTAACTGTATTGATTGTTTCACCCATCACTAGTAAGAAGTCCAGGCCTGTATTCACCAAGAGTCTTAAAGTCAGAAGACACACCAATAGAGGTGCTGAGTGACTGCCTGCCACCACCTACACCATCCTGTGACTTTGTCTCTCTGCTAACATCCTGTTCCACATGATGACAGGCCAGCTGCACAAGTGTCAATGGGTGAACAGTCAGTCACAGTCAGACACACACACAGCAATAACGACCAGTGACTCAGAACAAAGCCACTCAACTTTAAAAAACACAGGATAAGACTTTTGTTCACCTTAAAGCACTAAAGTAAAATAAAACATTTGGACAAAAGCTCAAAGGTTATAAAAAGTAATAAAACTAAAAAATAATAAACTAAGAGGAATTGTGCCCCTATATTCTTACACTCTTAGGTCTCAGTAAGTAAACAGACCATGTCTTCACTTAGCCTTTCAGAGAGAGAGAGAGGGGGGACTCTGTAAGACAAGGGAAATGCCATGTCCAATTGGAGGCACTTTTAGAAAGGAAGGATGAGTGCGTGTGTGTGTGTGTGTTTGTGTGTGTGTGTGTGTGTCTGTGTGTGTGGGTAGTCAGCGCTACCCACTGGGCACAGACGTCAACTCAATTCTATTCCACGTTGGTTCAATGTAAACAACATTGATTGAACCAGCGTGTGCCCAGTGGGTAGGCTGCATCTCAAAAGAGCCCAGCCCGAGACAGCGAACCTGCCTGTGTATGGGCCGTAGGCCAGAGAGAGCTGTCATTATTACTATTTACATATCACCTTTGATATATGTTCCTTCCTATAGGCCTGTTTGCTTTGGTATAAAGTGCATTGAATTCAACCAAAAAGGAGGCAGAAAGAGGCAAACTATCCCCAAAGCAGACAATCGCCCAGCGTGACATGGGCCTTAAGAGATTCTGCCAGCCCACCTCCATCTACCCTCCATCCAGCCCCCTCCCCTCTCCAGCCCCCTCCACCCAGTCTGTTCATTAAGCCCCTCTCCATCTCTTTATCCCCATTATTTGGAGAAGAGAGAGACGAGCAGAGGGGGTAGAGAGGGAGCAAAAGGGAGAGAGTAGAGCGGGAGCCGGGTTCATGGGAGGTAAATAAATAATCCAGAGCTGAAAATAAAATGTAAATCACGAGATGGCTGCAAACACCTCCATCCCACATGATAACTATTTATAGATGAGAGAGGGAGAGAGGGGGAGAGAGGGCGAGCGAGAGAAAGCGAGCGAGCAAGAGCTGAATAGAGACACACACAGGAGGGAGGGAGAGAGGGGGGGGGGGGGCACGCCGCAGCTAATTCAGTAATTCACACTGGGAGACATGGATGAGGAAAGAGCTCTTTCTCTCTGTTTCCTTAATTCAACTAACTCAGCCTCAGAGCAGAGGAGGATGAGAGCAGAGAACGGGCAGAGAGTAGAGAGAGAGAACGAGAGTGAGTGAGTGAGTGAGTGAGTGAGTGAGTGAGTGAGTGAGTGAGTGAGTGAGTGAGTGAGTGAGTGAGTGAGTGAGTGAGTGAGTGAGTGAGTGAGTGAGTGAGTGAGTGAGAGAGAGGTGGAGAGAGTAAGGAGACAGTGATTCATCCTCTTGGGAGACCAGCCTTCTATGAAAACTGCACTTTAACAGCCTATTTACTGCGATGAGGACACACACACACAGTCTGATGCTGTGCTGCCCTACAACGGTTTGGTTTTAATACCGCCCTGAATGAGGCCAGTCAGAGATTGGGCACACGGGACAGAGAGCGTAACAACTACCTTTACAAAGACATCCCTGGTTTAGGCCAAAATGGTAGCTGTTTGGAGGTTGTTTTCATCAGCTCCAAATTAACACCAGAGTGTGTCTTACTTATTCTAAAAGTTTTAATTGGTGGTTCTTTTAACCGTTTCTTTAACAGAAAAACAGTCAGGTCTGTATAGATCTACCTGTACCTGGTCTGACTCACTATCAACATCCTGAGAGACTGAGACATGTTTCTTTTTTTTTCTTTTTTTTTATTTCACCTTTATTTAACCAGGTAGGTCAGTTGAGAACAAGTTCTCATTTGCAACTGCGACCTGGCCAAGACAAAGCAAAGCAGTGCGACAAAAACAACACAGAGTTACACATGGGAAATAAACAAACGTACAGTCAATGACACAATAGAGAATCTATATACAGAGTGTAAATGTAGTGCAAAATGCAGTAAGGTTAGGAAGGTAGGTCAATAAATAGACCAAAGTGGTGAAATAAAATGAAACAGATTATCATCATTAACACAGGAATGAAGGATTTGCAAATTATGATGTGCAAATAGAGATACTGGAGTGCAAGATTTGTGAAAATAACAAAAATAAATAAGGGGTTTCTAGATCCACCTGATCCTGACTCACCGCTACAAGGTCCATCTACAGTTGAAGTCGGAAGTTTACATACACTTAGGTTGAAGTCATTAAAACTAATTTTTCAACCACTCCACAGATTTCATGTTAACAAACTATAGTTTTGGCAATTCGGTAGTAATTCTTCCAACAATTGTTTACAGACAGATTATTTCACTTATAACTCACTATAATTACAATTCCAGTGGGTCAGAAGTTTATATACACTAAGTTGACTGTGCCTATAAACAGCTTGAAAAACTCCAGGAAAAGATGTCATGGCTTTAGAAGCTTCTGATAGGCTAATTCACATAATTTGAGTCAATTGGAGGTGTACCTGTGGATGTATTTCAAGGCCTACCTTCAAACTCAGTGCCTCTTTGCTAGACATCATGGGAAAATCAAAAGAAAAATCAGCCAAGACCTCAAAAATAAAATAGTGGGAGCAATTTCCAAACGCCTGAAGGTAACACGTTCATCTGTACAAACAATAGTACGCAAGTATAAACACCATGGGACCACACAGCCGACATACCGCTCAGGAAGGAGACGCGTTCTCTCTCCTAGAGATGAACGTACTTTGGTGCGAAAATCAATCTCAGAACAACAGCAAAGGACCTTGTGTAGATGCTGGAGGAAACCAGGTACAAAAATATTTATATCCACAGTAAAACGAGTCCTATATCAACATAACCTGAAAGGCCGCTCAGCAAGGAAGAAGCCACTGCTCCAAAACTGTCATAAAAAAGCCAGACTACGGTTTGCAACTGCACATGGGGACAAAGATTGTACTTTTTGGAGAAATGTCCGATGAACCAATAATAACAGAACTGTTTGGCCATAATGACCATCGTTATGTTTGGAGGAAGAAGGGGGAGGCTTGCAAGCCGAAGAACACCATCCCAACCGTGAAGAACGGGGGTGGCAGCATCGTGTTGTCGGGGTGCTTTGCTGCAGGAGGGACTGGTGCACTTCACAAAATAGATGGCATCATGAGGAAAATGATGTGGATATATTGAAGCAACATCTCAAGACATCAGTCAAGAAGTTAAAGCTTGGTCGCAAATGTCTTCCAAATGGACAATGACCCCAAGTATACTTCAAAAGTTGTGGCAAAATGGCTTAAGGACAAAGTCAAGGTATTGGAGTGGCCATCACAAAGCCCTGACCTCAATCCTATAGAAAATTTGTGGGCAGAACTGAAAAAGCGTGTGCGAGCAAGGAGGCCTACAAACCTGACTCAGTTACACCAGTTCTGTCAGCAGGAATGGGCCAAAATTCACCCAACTTATTGTGGGAAGCTTGTGGAAGGCTACCCGAAACGTTTGACCCAAGTTAAAACAATTTTAAGGCATTGGAGTGGCCATCACAAAGCCCTGACCTCAATCCTATAGAAAATTTGTGGGCAGAACTGAAAAAGGCAATGCTACCAAATACTAATTGAGTGTATGTAAATTTCTGACCCACTGGGAATGTGATGACATTTCACATTCTTCAAATAAAGTGGTGATCCTAACTGACCTAAGACAATTTTTATTTTGATTAAATGTCAGGAATTGTGAAAAACTGAGTTTAAATGTATTTGGCTAAGGTAAACTTCAGACTTCAGCTATCTATCTGTCTGAACTGAAAATGTCACAGCTGTCAGGAGACGATGGAATTGGATGGAGAATGGGGACAGGTCTGTTTTTATCAACTTGAATCTAGCCTGACTCACTGCTGAGTCAATAGGAATGAGCAAGGCCCCAGAGCCATTACACCTGGAATGGGACTTGTTCTGTTTAAACTGACTAATACCTGGCAGAGGCACTCTCAGTCACTACCTTGGCACACCTCTCTCACCTTAACCACATTGGCAACATCTTAAAACATTCAGAACTCTTTGAAGCACCTACATGACAAGTCATTTATAAACATCATTCTAAGAATATGGGTAGATATTATGAACTGGACAGTGTATTTAATATAAGCATAGCTACATTAAGTATAAAAGGAGCCTGTAGATTGATGTTGAGTTGTTTTTTTATATAGTTTTTCAGACTTTGGTGGTAAGTATATAATCTTACAATTTTACGCCAAGATGCTTTTGGGGCAGATTTTGTGGTAATCTAGCCTAAATCTTTACATAAATCTAACAAATACTTTAATACTATTTCCCCAAAAAGAAAAGACCTTAGCCCCGTCTCTCTAACAGACTAATGAGAGATGATGGGTGAAGCAGACTCCAATTTAATAGCCTCGACTCCAAACAGATTCTACTATGGTGTAACGGAGCATATACATTTGGATTCCAGTATCTTTACAATGAAAATCTCACTTTTAAAAGTGAATATTCCGTTCACTCATACCTATATAATGTATAGCATAATTAATTAAACATATTGTAATTATTTGAGTCATATTTCATAGAAATCAGTAAACACTGGACAGTTACTTGAAGTACCCCAAATGGTATATATATTTTTTAAATGTCTTATCAGAGAAAGGTTATTCTGAGTAGTGGCTGTAGCACACAGAGGCTGCAGTGGCTGTAGCACACAGAGGCTGCAGTGGCTGTAGCACACAGAGGCTGCAGTGGCTGTAGCACACAGAGGCTGTAGTGGCTGTAGTGGCTGTAGCACACAGAGGCTGCAGTGGCTGTAGCACACAGAGGCTGTAGTGGCTGTAGCACACAGAGGCTGTAGTGGCTGTAGCACACAGAGGCTGTAGTGGCTGTAGCACACAGAGCCTGTAGTGGCTGTAGCACACAGAGCCTGTAGTGGCTGTAGCACACAGAGCCTGTAGTGGCTGTAGCACACAGAGCCTGTAGCACAGAGGCTGTAGCACACAGAGGCTGTAACTATAGTAGTCTGTGTTAAAGGCTAAACCACTGACAGGAAACTATACATTTCCCCTTCCCTTACACAAATTGAGAGATAGCGTGCAAGAGGATGAGGGGGTGAGGGGATGTGTGTGTTTAAGAGAGAACATGAGAGTGAGTGGGGGAAAAAAACGAGAGAGATATGTACATACAGTCTATCGTGCTAGGACGAGGTGTAATACTGCAGTTATAAATAACCTGCTCTGCCTGGTGTTGCAGAACTCTCGCTGCTAACTGACAAAACTGAAACTTTGCAGAGACGCAGTGTACACATCCACGTCAGGGTGAGAGAACACATACCGTGTCCTGCTTGAAAGACATGCTCACACATAGTGTCAAACACACGTGTGTGTGTGTGTGTGTGATTTACTCTTTCCATGACAGACTGTCCATGTGAATCCTGGTGAAAGCTATGATCCCTTACTGATGTCACTTGTTAAATCCACTTCAATCAGTGTAGATGAAGGGGGGAGACAGGTTAAAGGTGGGATAGGATGTAGAGGTCTTGGCCTATAGAGGAGGGCTAGCCCTAAGCTTTGATCACAGCAATATGAATGGAGTGGTTCCCAAGCAAGAAAATTGCAGGAATGTGATGAATGTGGCTGCTGCTGTTATAACTGTACTACTATATTGTAGGATTTGTCCTAACCCAAGTCAGGCAATCCATTATTCAACTGCTCTACTTGGAAAAACCACTGACCTCGAAGGAATGTCAGTGCCAGTGAATTTTACAGTAGCTTTTGGGTCCTCCTGGAGCATAGGCCGTGAGGAAAAAGGCTGTGAGGATTGAGGGAAGGTGTTAAACTCTGCTTCAACTCTGCCCGTCTAGGTGTCTGTGAGCCCGCCATGCTGTCACAGACTATTACATCACATGAAGGTCTGTGTTCACCCCTACCGCAAGGGGAAAGTAGGGCACCCTGGTCTCTGAAAACAAAGTTCTGAAGCCCCAGAAATTGAGAGGAAGAGGCAGACACTAACAAAAACAAACTTCCAGACAATAAAGAGATATAAATAGCCATTTTAATTCTCAGCGCTTTGTAAGAGTAGTGCCTGTCTTCTTCTCCAGGGTATACGGCTGCTGCCAGTAACAGATTGGTGTGTTTGTGTGTTGTGGCGATCGTATCTCACCTCACCTCTGTGTCCTTTCTCGCTCTCTGCTCTCTCTCTGTCTCTCGGTCTCTTTCTGTCTCTCTCTCGGAATTTCGGTGAATGACGAGGCAGGCTGTATTGTGCAGAGAAGGACAGGGGGGGGGGGTGGGCGATTGCGACGACGACGGGGGATGACTATCACTTTTTATCGTGACTTTACCAAAACAAAAATGCCCTGCAGGAATATTGTAACCCTGCGAAGTAAGACTCAGCGGAGCGAGGGATGTTCTCCTTCTTTAAGGATCTATAAATAGCAGGATCTCATCTGCTGGGGCCGCTCTGCTGCATGGCCAGAACTGGAGCAGACGCCAGGCAGGGAGGGCCTAATGACTTGACATGGAGACATAGCCAGTATGAGTCAGAGGCAAAGACTGGGATGGGGACATGAGGACAGAGACAGAGGCTGCATGGTCAGAACTGGAACAGACGCCAGGCAGAGCCTAATGACATGCCAGACTAGTGACAAGGATCGGAGCAGAGATCGACTATAAACTGGGACAGAGACTGTCAGAGTCTAGAGATGGGGACAAAGACTGACTGACAGCCAGGGACAGTGTTAGAGGCAGTGGGACGGTGGGCATAAAAGATGCCTCTGATACACAAGCTGCATTCCAAATGACGACAGGATGCCGTGGCCGTAATTCATCAACGTGGGATTGTTCATCCTTTTAGAAAACAGGCAGAATTAACAAAATTCTGTTTTGCGCTGTTGGCATATAGATAAATGCACACAATTTTCCCAGCGCGGGCCATGCCCTTGAGTTGTAAAAATACAGTATATATACACATATTGGCAGTCATGCTTTGAAACATGGAACAAAAGGTATGCAAATCAGATGTCTTGCCATGGTTTGATATGCATGTGTCACTCTCACCCCTCCCCTCCCCTCCCTCCCTTCCTTCCACCCTATTAGGGGGAACACTGCTGGCTGTATTGTTTTCCCTCTGCTCCTGTCCCACTAGGCCAGGGATCATCAACTAGATTCAGATAATTTTTTCTTGAGAGGATGGTCAGGGGGCCAGAACCTAATTATAAATAATTTGTAGACTTCAAATTGACTATAACCTAATAATTTCAAACCTTTGTATATGATCGCATCTCTTTATTATGCCTGGGAATACTTTGGAACAGATGTACTAAATTAAAATCACTTGGAGCTCATTTGCTGGTGTTTTTACAGTCTTGTGTGTTCAACAATTAACAAAATCGAACTAAAATAAAAATCTGTATTTATTTTTGCTCTGGGAACCCTGCACTAGGCGGTTCTCTGTGCTTGAATTACTCAACTAGGCTGCCTGGGGCATAACTGTTTCCCTGTGGCCCTGTCAAAGTAGGATGTATGTGACAAATAAATGTTGATTTGGGTTTGACCAGACACTTTCCAAGGAATTTGGGTTTGACCAGGGGCCGTTAAACAGTTGTTACCTGAGCAGACCTATTGTTCCTCCCTGTTGTAGCATCTTCTGGCCTAAGTCTATATTTGCCCAAGCCCCTGGTAGTTGTAGTGAGAGAGCAGTCACAATGGGACCCTGCCTGGTCATTAAGCCTAAAACACAGCTTGCTAGGCTAATCACACAGCTACCAGTCTTCTTGGAACAGGGGGACAAACATGTTTGTTGTTCTGCTAAAGTGATAAGGTTGTGAGTCGCGATTCGCCTCCCTCTCCTCACGTCTGTCTGTCGGGTCTGTCTCTCGCTCTCTCTCTGGCTTTCTGTCTGTGTCTCTCTCGGGCCCTGTTACATTCCAGCAAGATAACCAAATAATGTCGCTCAAACAGAAGGGGAACTAACAAAGAGTCACTAACAACTACCAAAACAAAACAGGTGGGGCTTTAGGAGGGGTTCTGAAAGACACTCATGGGGGTGTCCACTGAAAGTTGACTAGCAACAACTACTGGAACTTAAGACACCCACCATGAGCGCCCACTAAATTTGCCCCAGTAGAGGCAAACAAAATAAAAACCCAGACCAAACTGAAAGACAGGAAGCAAACTATTCAGTGGAGCAAAATGAAAACAGGGAAAATTGTTTGTCTATAAATCAAAATAGGAGACAGCTAAAGGTGTTGACCATCCACATCTCTCAAGACAACTAAAGCTGTTGACCATCCACATCTCTCAAGACAACTAAAGCTGTTGACCATCCACATCTCTCAAGACAACTAAAGCTGTTCTCACACACTCTCACTCTCTCACTCTCTCACTCTCTCACTCTCTCACTCGACCTGCACAAACTCAGATTGGACGTTACCAAATCTAACCTGGATACAGTATAGCACATTACGTGTGTGTGTGTGTGTGTGTGTGTGTGTGTGTGTGGGGGAGCAAGCAGCAGTGACCGTCCCTGTTGACTGGGACTGGTCTGAAAAGCTTCTATCCCCTCTCGGCCCTATACATATTTGAGAGTAAACTCTGTCTCGCTCGTCTGTGAGCTGTGTGTGCAATATGTGTTGGAGCCATGTTGTGTGTATGGGCTGTGTGAGATTTGAGCCATCAGACAGGAAGTGGTCTGTTGTGTAAAAGGTGCTGAGAGAGAGAGAGAGAGAGAGCGAGAGAGAGAAGAAAAGAGAAGATTGACCCTCAGAGCCCGGGGGCATTGTAGAAGGCGAAGCGAAAGCAACCAAATTAAAAGGAAATGGTCAATTAAGCCCAAAGCTTCAGTGAGTCAGCAGTTCTTCTCTTCTCAGTCTGCAACACAGGCCTATCTCCTCCTCTGATCACAGACACCATGCGCTCTTCCTCCTTCACGATAAATGAGACATCTTTGTTTTTAGACCGCAGATTTAGACTTGAGGCCTTAAAAAAAAAAATATTTAACTCTCCAATTTTAGAAACTGGTATAATCTATATTGGCTAGCAATTGTAGCCCAATTCTCCATACAGCCACAGCTCACACATCAGCCCGACACAGCAAACACAGCAGAGCTCTGCTAGAGAGGATAGCTGAAGGAAGGATTTGGATAATGGAGGGCTTGACTAAATTCTATGTATCAAGACAGCTGGATACAATGCTCATGATTGAGTCTTTCTGCTTGTTTTGGGTTATGCTGAAGGAGAACAATGGAGTGGGGACGGGGTGGAGAGGAGGTGGGGTGGGTCACACACAACCCCCACCCCCCCAACCAGTTTTTTTGTCAAGTGAGCCAGCGAGCTGCCTGCGCTTACAAATGACTGACGTCGTGCCACAAGAATCCAGGGAATGCAAGAGCAAACAGAAAACCAACCAGAGAACCCGTCATCACTCAGTCGGGGTCTCAACTTGCCATCCTGCGAGTTAGAACAGTAGAATACACAAGGTACATCAGCAGTTTGTCTTATGTCAGTCACTCAATTAACCCGTCAGCTAAACATTTTTAGATTGGTAAGTTAGTCTAGCCAGGAGAGTGGTGGGTGGATGAGGTGGAGGGTAGCGGATTTTTGGAACGGTGCACAAGGGAGTTGGGAAAGGGAGGGTGGGATTGTGGGTGGTTGAATAGGAGAGTTGGAGGGAAAGGAGAGGTGCAGAGAAAAGGGAGATGCAGGACAGTTGGAGGGAAAGGGGAGGTGCAGAGAAAAGGGAGATGCAGGACAGTTGGAGGGAAAGGGGAGGTGCAGAGAAAAGGGAGATGCAGGACAGTTGGAGGGAAAGGGGAGGTGCAGGACAGTTGGAGGGAAAGGGGAGGTGCAGAGAAAAGGGAGATGCAGGACAGTTGGAGGGAAAGGGGAGGTGCAGGACAGTTGGAGGGAAAGGGGAGGTGCAGGACAGTTGGAGGGAAAGGGGAGGTGCAGAGAAAGGGGAGGTGCAGGACAGTTGGAAGGAAAGGGGAGATGCAGGACAGTTGGAGGGAAAGGGGAGGTGCAGGACAGTTGGAGGGAAAGGGGAGATGCAGGACAGTTGGAGGGAAAGGGGAGGTGCAGGACAGTTGGAGGGAAAGGGGAGGTGCAGGACAGTTGGAGGGAAAGGGGAGATGCAGGACAGTTGGAGGGAAAGGGGAGATGCAGGACAGTTGGAGGGAAAGGGGAGGTGCAGGACAGTTGGAGGGAAAGGGGAGGTGCAGGACAGTTGGAGGGAAAGGGGAGGTGCAGGACAGTTGGAGGGAAAGGGGAGGTGCAGGACAGTTGGAGGGAAAGGGGAGATGCAGGACAGTTGGAGGGAAAGAGGAGATGCAGGACAGTTGGAGGGAAAGGGGAGGTGCAGGACAGTTGGAGGGAAAGGGGAGGTGCAGGACAGTTGGAGGGAAAGGGGAGGTGCAGGACAGTTGGAAGGAAAGGGGAGGTGCAGGACAGTTGGAGGGAAAGGGGAGATGCAGGACAGTTGGAGGGAAAGGGGAGGTGCAGGACAGTTGGAGGGAAAGGGGAGGTGCAGGACAGTTGGAGGGAAAGGGGAGATGCAGGACAGTTGGAGGGAAAGGGGAGGTGCAGGACAGTTGGAGGGAAAGGGGAGGTGCAGGACAGTTGGAGGGAAAGGGGAGGTGCAGGACAGTTGGAGGGAAAGGGGAGGTGCAGGACAGTTGGAGGGAAAGGGGAGATGCAGGACAGTTGGAGGGAAAGGGGAGATGCAGGACAGTTGGAGGGAAAGGGGAGATGCAGGACAGTTGGAGGGAAAGGGGAGATGCAGGACAGTTGGAGGGAAAGGGGAGGTGCAGGACAGTTGGAGGGAAAGGGGAGGTGCAGGACAGTTGGAGGGAAAGGGGAGGTGCAGGACAGTTGGAGGGAAAGGGGAGATGCAGGACAGTTGGAGGGAAAGGGGAGATGCAGGACAGTTGGAGGGAAAGGGGAGATGCAGGACAGTTGGAGGGAAAGGGGAGGTGCAGGACAGTTGGAGGGAAAGGGGAGGTGCAGGACAGTTGGAGGGAAAGGGGAGGTGCAGGACAGTTGGAGGGAAAGGGGAGATGCAGGACAGTTGGAGGGAAAGGGGAGATGCAGAGGAGTTGGAGGGAAAGTTTATTGGAGACTCACTTAAGCGAATACAAAATAGGAATCCAACTCCACTGATTTTATGCTTAAAGCTGTCTGTCAATATGGGGGTTTTGTAGTTAAGGATGTAAACTGGTTAGTTTAATTATTTTGACAATGTCACAATTGTTTAAATGGCTCATAATAAACATAACCCTAAATTTTCTAAAATCAGAAACACACTTCGGCCGGGCCCTCTGTCTGTCCACAAACAGCATGGGCTTAAAAAAAAATATCTTTCCAGAAAATGATTTAGAGACAATCAGCATGACAAACATTGATCACGGGCCAGAGAGAAGAGGTTAGTAATGGAGCCAATACGCTTTGCTAGTAGGCTTTTTAACTTGAACTGGTATTCAATAGGCAAAAAACGTAGTGAAATGGTCTCCAGCGCTAAAACTTAATGAAAGGCATCTGGCAGAAGTAAATTAATCTACAAAACACAAAACATAATATTTTATATATCTGATGTAACCGCATTTTCATGATTTAATCATCAAGTCCATTCAAAAGACCAGGGACATTAACACGGAAGTATGACGTAGGAACGCATCACTTGCATACCTTATGTTGGAGGTAAAACAGGTGACGTCGGGGTGGAAGGAAGGAGGTGCAGGGGTGAGCAGTGAAACGTTTACTGCATTCCCAAGACGAAATAAAGAGACAACCGTTTTTCTTCATAAGCTCAGAGTCTTGGTCTTGAGGAAATCTGGGAAATTACAGCAAACTTCTTCACATGCTTTAGATCGCCATCTCAGGAGGAGTGGAGAGAAAGAACAAGCCTTGGCATGCCAGGCCAGGCTGGAGCTCTCTCCCTCCCTTTAAAGACAGGCATTGAAATCTAGGCACTGTATCACAACAGGCCGTGATCGGGAGTCCCATAGGGCGGCGCACAGTTGGCCCAGCGTCGTCCGGGTTAGGGGAGGCTGGGGTAGGCAGTCATTGTAAATAAGAATTTGTTCTTAACTGACTTGCCCAGTTAAATAAAAAAAAATAAAAAAAATCTATAGGAGATCACGCATTCATGGCAGCAGGTAGCCTAGAGGTTAAAAGCATTGGGCCAGTAACCTAAAGGTCGCTGGTTTGAATCCCTGAACCGGCAAGATGGGAAAATGTGCCGTTCTGCCATTGAGCAAGGCAGTTAACCCCCCAACAACAACTGCTCCTCGGGCGCCGGATGTGGATTAAGGCAGCCCCCCTGCACCTCTATGATTCAGAGGGGTTGGGTTAAATGAGGAAGACACATTTTGGTTGAATGCATTCAGTTGTGCAACTGACTAGTATCCCCTTTCCCTTTCTTTCAGAGCAGGCCAGGCTGACCTGCATTATGTTCATTATTAGCCTAGCATTTAGCCTATTGCTGTTGAGTTTCTAGCTTTTAGTCTACTACAGTTGGGACTTTTAGCATTTAGCCTAGCGCTCTGTGCTACTGAGGAGAGACAGGCTGTAAAAAATAAAAAAAAAAGAGCAGACAGTTAGCTTAAGATGTGAGAACAGACAAATGAGTCTCTGACGAAAAAGAGGCAAAAAATAGAGATGGAGAGAGAGAGCAAGGAGCAGACAGACAGAGAGAGAGCACAGCTGGGTCATGGTTCTTCAGAGCTAAATCATACAGCATCTGTCTGACGCAGGCACTTCCCTTGTCCCCAATTCACCCAGCCTTGTCCACGGCCCTGTTACCGAAGAGCCCCACTGTCGCTGTAATGTATCCTAGTCTGGCTGCTGCCGCAACTCAAACCACGCAAATCCTCTACACCACTGAAAACGGACAGTTATGCGCTGTTCTGTGAAGGGCGTTGTACGAGATCTTCAGTTTCTTGGCAATTTCTCGCATGGAATAGCCTTCATTTCTCAGAACAAGTATACAGTAGACTGACGAGTTTCAGAAGAAAGTTCTTTGTTTCTGGCCATTTTGAGCCTGTAAATCGAAATGCTGATGCTCCAGAAAATTTAACTAGTCTAAAGAAGGCCAGTTTTATTGCTTCTTTAATCAGCACAACAGTTTTCAACTGTGCCAACATAATTGCAAAAGGGTTTTCTAATGATCAATTAGCCTTTTAAAATGATAAACTTGGATTAGCTAACACAATGTGCCATTGGAAGTGATGGGAGTGATGGTTGCTGATAATGGGCCTCTGAACACCTATATAGATATTCCATTAACAATCAGCTGTTTCCAGCTACAATAGTCATTTACAACATTAATGTCTACACTGTATTTCTGATCAATTTGATGTTATTTTAAAAATTGACAAAAAAATTAGCTCTTCTTTCAAAAACAAGGACATTTCTAAGTGACCCCAAACCTTTGAATGGTAGTGTATATACACTGGGGGCCAAAAATGTGGAATATTACTCATTCAAGGGTTTTTCGTTATTTGCAAAAATGTTACATTGTAGAATAAAAGTGAAGACATCAAAACTATGACATATCACATATGGAATCATGTAGTAAATAAATAAAATTCTTCAAAGTAGCCACCCTTTGCCTTGATGACAGCTTTGCAAACTCATGGCATTCATGTCTTCACTTTTATTCCACAATGTAAAAAAATAGAGCAAATAAAGAAAAACCCTTGAATGAGTAATATTCCAAACTTTTGGCCCCCAATATATATATATATATATATATATATATATATATATATCTCACATTCCAAACGTGTATATGCACACGCTCAAGACACACACACGAGACATACACACACAAGGAAGGAGGACAGAGTCTGCAAATGAAGGAAGCGCAGCCCCTGCTCTGTCTTCCTCTGACCCAACACTAACACACACTAACACAAAATACTTCAACAATGAATCGAGGGAAGAGAAGGGAAATGGCTGTGGCTCAGATCCATGGGATTGGGTTTCTTCCTCCTCTCTCTGCCCGTCAAAAATGGCACCCTATTCCCTTCACAGTGCACTACCTTCGATCAGGACTCTGGTCAAAAGTAGTGCACTATGAAGAGAATAGGTTGCCATTTGGCACTCATCCTCTCCTCTCGGTTCACATCCTCTGCATTATTCACTGATGACGACACTATGGCTGTGTCCCAGAGCTCCCTACATTTCCTACATGGTGCACTACTTTTAACCAAAGCCTGTGCACTAGCCTAAATAGGGACACAGGCTCACGCGCTCTCCCCTGTTCACTTAGCCATGGCCTCTGAGCTCTCAGTGTGTTCGTGTGTCTGTATGCTCGCTTGGCTGCAGGGACACCTCCCTCACAAATTCCTTTACTATGATTACTAACATCTATGATATGCCCCAGACTCAGGGCAGACTGAAGGACCTCCAGTATGACCTCTGTCCGTTACGGTGTTATAATATATATAATAACAATCTTATACATTCTTTGGCAGTTTTTTACCAATTTATTTTCTTGCTTCAGTGTGTGTGTGTCGCTGTGTGTGTCGCTGTGTGTGTGTGTGTGTAGGCCTGGACTTTCCTTGGCGCAGGTCCTGGCCCTGTAGCATAGTGGTAGAAGGAAGGAGAGCCAAGTGTAAGTGGAGAGGCTACATGATAACCAGCTTAAGAGCCATTAGAGCAGCACTCAGGGGCTACGTCCCAAATGGCATCCTATTCCCTATTTATTGCACTACACATAGGGCTCTGGTCAAAAGTAGTGCACTATATAGGGAATATGTTGCTATTTGGGTCGCAAAACTCTGCTGTCTACTTTCAACTACAACACAAGGTCACAGAGACCCGACGGGAACCACAGGAAACACGTCAGCGAGGGGGAGAGAGAGAGGGGAAAAGAGAGAAAAAGAGAGACTGATGGCTAGAGGAATGGGGTGTTGAGCAAACTTTGTGGAGTGCTAAAAAGGTTCTCTTTCTATCACTCTGCGAAAGCAGAATGAAGAATGTGTCTCCTAAAAATGTGAGGGTTTACAGGTCTCATCCACTGAGTTAAAATAACACTGCTTTGTTTCCACTGTCCTGTCCTCTCTCTGACATCTTAGGACACTAGTTGGCGAGAGAGAGAGCGAGAGAGAGAAATGGGGTAAAAGAGAGAGAGCGATGAAACTCATGCGATACATGAGGTGAAAGCGAGAGAAAGCACAAAGAAAAGAGGGCTCAGAGCAAATATAGTATTCAGACCCCTTGACTTTTTCCACATTTTATTACGTTAAAGCCTTATTCTAAAATAGATTAAATTGTTCTGTTTCCCCTCATCAATCTATACACAATACCACATGATGACAAAGCAAAAACAGGTTTTTAGAAATGTTAGCAAATTTATATTTAAAAAAATTAAAAACTGAAATATCACATTTATATAAGTATTCACACACTTTACTCAGTACTTTGTTGAAACACCTCTGGCAGCGATTACAGTCTCGAGTCTTCTTGGGTATGACACTACAAGATTGGCACACCTGTATTTGGGGAGTTTCTCCCATTCTTCTCTGCAGATCCTCTCAAGCTCTGTGAGGTTGGATGTTCGATCGGGTTCAAGTCCGGGTTCTGGCTGGGCCACTCAAGGACATTCACCTTCACCCCAGACTGAGGTCCTGAATGCTCTGGAGCAGGTTCTTGTCAAGGATCTCTCTGTACTTTGCTCCGTTCATCTTTCCCTCAATCCCGACTAGTCTCGCAGTCCCTGCCGCTAAAAAACATCCCCACAGCATGATGCTGCCACCGCCACGCTTCATCGTAGGGATGGTGCCAGGTTTCCTCCAGACTTAACGCTTGACATTCAGGCCAAAGAGTTCAATCTTGGTTTTATCAAACCAGAGAATCTTGTTTCTCATGGTCTGAGAGCCCTTAAGGTGTCTTTTGGCAAACTCCAAGCGGGCGGTCATGTACCTTTTACTGTGGAGTGGCTACCGTCTTGGGGACCTTCAATGCTGAAGACACAATCCTGTATCAGAACTCTACGGACAATTCTTTCTTCGACCTCATGGCTTGGTTTTTGCTCTGACATGCACTGTCAACTGTGGGACCTTATATAGACAGGTGTGTGCCTTTCCAAATCATGTCCAATCAATTGAATTTACCACAGGTGGTCTACAGTCAAGTTGTAGAAACATCTCAAGGATGATCAATGGAAACAGGATGCACCTGAGCTCAATTTTGAGTCTCATAGCAAATGGTCTGAATACTTATGTAAATAAGCTACCTGTTTTTTTTTATACATTTGCAAAATGTTATAAACACCTGTTTTTGCTTTGTCATTATGGTGCACCTGTATGATCATGCTGTTTAATCAGCTTCCTGATATGCCACAACTGTCAGGTGGATGGATTACCTTGGCAAAGGAGAAATTCTCACTAACAGGGATGTAGAAAAATGATGATGGTGTCATTTCAGAGCCCGTCAACCATCCCGCTCAGTTTGAGAGTTGAGAAGGAGACCAAGTGATGCTGCAGTACTGAAGTCAAGCCCCCTCTCAGTCTCTCTCTCACTCACTCACTTCCCACAAGAGAAGAAACAAAACTGAGTTTAGCTTATCTCCAGAACTTCTCATGAATAACTTAACGTTCCACAAAGCTTAGCTGACTGCAGTCTCATAGCTCACAGTCATATCCCTGTGCCCTAATTCCATATAAGGAAGATGATACAAAGAATAGTGTTACCTTGGCAACAAAGGATTTAAATTGCAAATATAATATCAGTCAAGTAGAAAGAGGGGTAGGCTAAGTAATTAAAGAGTGACTGCCTTTAAAAAGCAACAAATCCCTTTCAAAACGGCCTATGTGGGATTGATATGAGTCAGAAACAGTTATTATAGTGTCCAAATTACCGTACATAGGATAAAGTCAGTCCCGTCTAAAACGGAGTTTGGAACATCCGCACGTCACCCCGGGTAAATAAAGGTTGGGGTGTCCATTTTGCCACTAACATAAGGCGAACAGCCGCGGTGATTGCTCTCTATCCAATGGGATAGACAGTGAGGCAGACCTGCCCAGAACCTCCAACTGTTTACATATTTTTTTTTTAAATGGGCAACGTGTTTACTTGAGAAATACTGCATCAAACACCTTAGCTAGATGTAAAATTGTACAACTAAAACATCCTCGGACAAAACGTCAAAATTAATTACACATTTCTGGGGATTTTGAGGACGTGAAATAGGCAATCTGCACCTAGTAGAGAATAGATGACGGAACTGCAATCTGCACCTAGTGGAGAACAGACCACAGAAATGCAATACAATCCCTCTCTAGTCAGTCCAGCATGAATGGCAGACTAACGCTCAGGGAGGTGCTCGGTCCCTCCCCCTCTACTTAGCCTGGCTTGGTGCTCAAAAACCTTGAAATTCCCTCAACATGGGCTGCTTCCCAAATGGCACCCTATTCCTTATAGAGTGCACTACTTCTTACCAGAGCCCTATGGGCCTTGCCGCCTTAGTCAAAAGTAGTGCAATAAATAGGGAGCCATTTGGGACGTATACTAGATTATTCTTCCTCATCTTCCCTTCCCCCACTGTCCCTCAAGTCCAGAAAACCTTGACCAATCAAAATGTGGTTTCCTTCTAGAGTTCCTCCGCCCAACAACCAACTCCCAGCCCTGGACTACAAAAGTGTGGTTCCAATGACAGAGCAGGATACAGGGCCAGGCACTCCTCCGTGTGTGTGTGTGTGTATATATATATATATATATATATATATATACCCTTTCTTCTCCTCCCCTCTCTTTCTCAAAGGAAAACATCATCAACCCCTCGCTGCGCCTACTCATGACCTACGACCCCACTACCCCTCAGCTCCTCCCTGACTCTATTTATTCACTCCATCCTTTTTGCATTCCCTCCGGGATGGAACTGCCTTGGATCAGCTATTGAGGGATGCAGACCACCCCCCAGAATTCACACACACACCAATTCCAGATGCTCTCATGACGCCACCCCCACCCAGGCAGCGTGTGAGAGCGCGTGTGCGCGTGTAACCCCAATCCCACTACTTCATCCCAAGTCAGTAGAAGTGCATAGTATGTTTTACAAACTGTCTGACAAACACAAACAGTCATCCATCCATAGGATTACCCAGCCAGCAGGCCCAATAGAGGTCTTAGCCCTAGATGCAATGTACATTACCAACACAGGGACGGCAGGTAGCCTAGCGGTTAGAGCGTTGGGCCAGTAACCGAAAGTTGCTGGTTCAAATACCCCCATTTGCTCCAGGGGCTGTAGGTAGGCCGTCATTGTAAATAAGAATTTGTTCTTAACTGACTTGCATAGTTAAATAAAAGGTTAAATAAAATAATAATATATACAAATATGCGACACACACATTTACGTAGCATAATCTTAATCTACAGACCAGGAGATCTTTATAGACATTAATAATTCACTATTGGATGAAACAGCATCTCGTGGCTCCTACACAGGAGGAAAACAGCTTTACTGCAATGAGTGACCGAACTCATTACCAACACGTTAGCACAGACCCCCTGCAATGCGTTCCAAATGGCCACCTAGTCCCTTTATTGTGCCCATGGGGCTCTGGTCAAAGTGGTCCACTATAAAGGGGAATAGGGTGCCATTAGACACACACCCCCTGAGTTACAGCTGTTTAGCCCCAAGATGTTATTTTTAAAGCTAACCTCCGCTTACCTGACCTCAAACTGAGGCTCCTTTGTGGAGGGATATTGGAGTTGGTTATCAGTGACCGTATCACAGAGCCAACTGCTCCTTCCACCACCTGAGCTAGATTCTAACTGAGCTATGAATTCAACTAGGATCCAGTCATATGGCTGGCTGACAGCCAAACTTGAAAACTTTCTAACTGACATTTGGTCCTCTCTCTCTCTCCAGGCTTCTTAAATGAATGACCCACATTAAGCACTATGGGAACCATGACCACAAAGTTGCAAAAACAAGTTATTGTACAAAATATGAATGTAGAAAGTAGCAACGACATCCTGTCTGCCATTCTATCTGTCTGGGCTTTTGCATTGGCAACCGCAAGTTGCACACTGTTGGGCATCATCTTTACCTCAGTGCTGCTCTGACAACATCCATCTATCAACCCTGTGTGATCTTTATCACTTGAGGTACTAGGAAGCTACATGCTTCCTTCCGCACATTTTCTGTATCTTCATACCTGGGATATTTTGTGTCCGCCAATCTATTTTGTGTCTTGAGGTTGCCACTACAATAGGCAGCAGAGGAAGAGAAATTGAGAAAGTATAATAACACATTGCTTAATCTTACTCAGAGCAGAGAGTAAGGAAGTAGAGAAGGATAGTAAATGATTGGCTTGTGTCTTACCTGCAGTTCGCACCACGCCACCTCCACTGTAGTCTCCGTATCCAGGCCCTTGTAGACAGTCTTGAAGGAGCCTCGTCCGATCTCGATGTCAAACTTCAGGAAGCGTCCATCCAGCGAGGTCCCTATGGCCTTGGTCTCTACTTCCTCAATGTCATCCTGAACCTTCTTCTCTGCTTCCCTCTTCTGCTCCTCTAATAGGGCCTTGGCAGCCCCCTTCTCCTTCTCTCCTCGCTTCTCATCTGTAACACTACCGCTCTCCTCCTCCGCGGGCTCCCCCGCTTTACTGGGCGCCACTTCCTCGATTCGAGGAGCCACTGCAGCGGCTAACGACGACAGCTTCTTTTCTTTCTCTCCGTCGCAAACATCCAATACTGCCGGGCTTGGCTTTATCCGCACTACCATACCATCCACTCTAGTACCACCACCAACACTGGGCCCTAATATCGCGCTACAAGGCCTACCCCCTCCTTCCTCCTCCGCCTGCTCATCTGCCACCGCCATCCATGGCTCGGGCACCACCACAGAGGATGGGACAGCCAGGGAGAGCCAACCCAGGCTAGGGGGCTCGCAGTCGGGCGGGGAGGTCAGGATGACAGCCTTGCTGGGGAGGTCTAAGGCGGTGGCGTTCGAGTCACAGATGACGCTGCGCCGGAAGAAGCGATGTTCAGCCTGTTTGGGGTCGCGGTCCATGGTATGGCGGCGGCGGCGGACACCGTCCGTGCCGTCGGTTCCCAGATTCTCACTAAGGTACGTGTCCGAGCTGGAACCATTCACATTCTTGGGCGGTGGAGGGAAAGGGGCTAGGAACTTGTCTGTTTCTGACATCTTGGTGTTTTTTTTATTCCAGGGGGTGTGAGTGAGCAATAAGCAAAATATTTAAGTATAAATAAATTACAAGGGAAAAACAAAAACTTGAGAAAAAGTAACTGTAAACCTCAACCAACAATAAACCTAAACTTTTGATGTATAGAACCAAACACCTGTGCGTCTTCCAAAAACTCCTGAGAGGGGAAATATATAATATGGGTATATAAAATAACACCTCTGGAGAAAACCCTCTGTGGAGAGTTAACTTAATTTAACCCCCTCTGTAAGTGTCACTTAACAACAGTTACTATAACTTTTACAGCGCTCAGGGGTGGTTGGGCCCAGAAGAGGGGGCGTTCTTTTATAAATGGAAAAGAACAGGAAACAGTCACAGAGGAGCAAGCGCTGATGATGACACACAAGGACCGTCAAATCCACACCATCCATCCTGCAGCGTCCCAGAGATAGCCTTCATTGAGCATAAGGGACCACAAGATGAGGAGGCCAGATAGCCTGAACCTGCAAGTACAGACCGACTGCTTGGGCTTGGGCATGGACAGTGGACAGCCTCTGGCGTGTCTCTGTGGTGATGGTGGGGGAGGGAGAAACCTCACTCACAGTCACACCACTAACTCCACTGCCTCCAAAGCCAAGTCCAGATTCACTAAACGAGAACAGAGGGGGAGAGAGAGAGAAGGAATGAATCAAGAGGCAGAGAAGAGTTTGGTTTAATTGCGTATCCAAATTTAGATCACCACTGACTCTGCTTGACCTTGGGGTTACAGCGTAAAACAATTCAGAGAGCAGATTTGTTTGGCATGCACTACTGCAGCTGCAGAACGGGAGACTTGGTTTTGCACGTCCCAAATTGCACTCTACATAGTGCACTACTTTTGACCAGAGCTATTCCCTACACAAAAACTATACCGCAGTGGTTCTCAAAACTCTCCTCAGGGGAACCCCAGCCGTTCCATGTATTTGATCTATTGCACACCTGATTCAACTTGTCAACAAATCATCAATCCCTTGAATATGTGAATCAGGCGAGCTAGTTCAAGTCTACTGCTACCCGGGATCCTTGGGTCATCCCTATCCTAAACCTCCTGTAGGTTTTTCGTTTCAAACCCCAGTTGTAACTAACCCGCTTCAGTTTATCAACCAGCTAATTACTAGAATCAGGTGTGCTAGATTAGAGTTGTTGCAAAAACCTACAGGAACAGGGTTGGAGAGCACTGCATTAACGGTTTTAAAAATGTCAACTTCAAAGGGGTAGCGTCAGAGTTGGGACGTCCCAACAATTCAATTTAAACTTTTCCATTGTGGAAGGTCTGGGGATCCCCGGGGAGAGGTTTGAGAAGCACTGATATACGGAATAGGTTGCAATCTGGGACGCAAAACACAATTGATTAGCTACCCATTTATTAACTCTTGTTCAGAAACTTAGGGACATGTCTGAATGTTAATAAAATACAAAATAAAATAATTCACCATAATTTAACTATTTTCCCAAGAGTAATTACAAATAAATGTATAATCTCGTTTATCAGAGTTATGCCCATGCACAGTTAATTTAACTGTCAGATTTTCTTAGAAATCCAAAGGTTATTAAAATAAGTCCAAAGTGACTGAAATTTAAAATACCTATATTAAAAACAACATCTGAACCTGGTTAAACATGACACGCATGAATGACATTTACGGGTCGTCAATCTGAGAATGACTGATCTCATTCATTTCGCGGGTCGAATCGATACGGTGCGTATGCTAATAAATAAAATAAAAAACACACGCCGTCAACAGTATCTGATAACTGTGACTCAGTTTTGTAAATGTCACGTTATTTTATTTACCTTTATTGAAGCGCTAGATACACGAAAAACACTTCTGGTAGCAGCGAACGCTCCTGCTTGTGGCCTTTCCCTTACCACTCGTCTCGCGAACTGGATAGCTAGCTAGCATAGCTGGCTAACCGTGGTGGGATAGTTTAGCTCACTAGCTACACTTCTGCAGTGCCGTCTTGCCGTAGCTAGAATGAATACTACCACGAAAAGGCACATATTGTGTCAATTCGGGCCTGTGTACAGCGAAATAGTTAGGTTATTTCTCGTCACTTGGACAACTAGTTAGCTAGTCAGGTAGTTAACCTCGCGAGGAACATGTTAACGAACACAAGGTCGTCTTGGTTACTTTACGCTCGAGCTGATTATGTATAGTCTCGCGCATGCAACTCATTTCAGACTAGAGGCCACAACGTTGCAGGTAAATGGTTACATAGCTGTCCGGCTAACGTTATCGTTATCGGTTACAACAAACTAGCAGTAATTACAGTATTGACCAGTGCCAGGCATGCCGAGCAACCCCAGCCGATGCAACACAGAACGCAGATATAAAAAAAATAGGTTTTTCCACAGCACACTAATGGCGAGCCATGTAAGTTACCTAAAAAGCTATTTCGTAGCGAAATATAGCCAAGAATCAAGGTAGTATACATGGATGTCATTAACATGTGTCAATATGCATGCACTTTCCAGCTATAGGTCAACAACAACATGATTGGTAAATGCATTACCTTTTGTATAGTCATGGCATTATTCACCCGAAGAAGTTCAGTTGGTTGATACTTCAACAGTAACTTAACAAAAAAAATGTGCAACAACGGTAGTCCTAGTAACTAGTATTAGATCACATTACCTTTTAAAAACGCGAAAGAATAAACACGCATATCTACATTCCAAAGCAACAATATGCGTTCCCCAGACGTCTGTCTATACTTGGCTTTAGCCGCTACCTCCAGCAGAGCGAGAAAGCCACGTTCATATCGGTATTGTATCCGCTATGTATCCAGCAGTTCTTCTCGTCCTATTAGATCATAACAGACAAAACAATTATCATCTATCTCAACCGCAATTCAAATCCAGATTACCTCAATTTTACTCCATCTCCATGCGATCACTCAGCTACTGTTGTATTACGATGTGGAAACAGAAAGAGCAAGACATCCACTGGCTGCGGTTCATTCTCGTTCACTCGTCTGTTCCAACGACTCCGTCCGTACCGAAGGAGCTTTTGTTATCCACAAAACAGCAGACACCGAATGACAACACAACATATGCAGGCAAAGACTTTCTCCTACGTGTCCACAATCCGATGTTGTCGTTTCAGGTCGCTAACGTAGCCTACATACAGCTGTTTCCCCTTGATTCGCTTCACCCACAGATGTCCGTCACGTATGGTTTGATGGAGCGCCGACTGTGTATCTGACGGCCAGCAGCCAAGCTACGATCTTCCAAACTGCGTACTGACGTGGGGCGCTCGTCACCCAGACGTTTAACAAAAATCTAAAACCTGGGGGGGGGGGGGTTGCGCCAGCTTCCACAATGCGGAGAGACCGAAGCCTGCGATATCACACTGGCTTTAACATTTATACTGGTACACAGTCTGAAAATACGATAGTAAATTCACTAGGGAGTATGGGGACTTTTATCCGGGGGAGAGTAGACTGAGACTGTCAACTTTCCCGCCCCCTAAACTGATTCAACTACAACACAGTGGATTTCCTAGTAGGCACAGTGATGCATTATGATTTAATGTGAGTGTGGTTTTGGTTGAAAATACCACTTATTCATTTGGAAAATAAACACCAAAACGAACAAAATAGCATGCTGCATTCATTTGGAATTTTCTTAATGAAGAGAATAACACACTTATTTTTAAATGCCAATCAGAGTACTTCTATTGAAATAACATTACAACTCAATACATCTGCTGTAGCACTTATGAACAGTGCCTGTTTCCAGATGTTGGTATGGAGCGCTTGTGCAGAAGTGGATCTTATCGAATTTGTAGTCAATAGGGGACGTGTAATCCGAGTATATTGACATTCGTGTTGTTTTGAAATCCATTTAAATGATAGAAAGTGTTTGAAATATATACTGTAGATTACCTTGTGTATTCTTCGGGTTGTGTCTGTCAATTTTAAAGTCCAGGTTAATCATTAAAAGCTATTCGTTTGGCCACTGCAAATGTATTGCAGATACAGAGTTCAGTGTGTAAAATCGGAGGGCCTGCTGTCCGGTCCCCTGGCAGTCTCTATGGGGGTGCCACAGGGTTCAATTCTTGGGCCAACCCTATTCTCTATATACATCAACGATGTCGCTCTCACTGCTGGTGACTCTCTGATCCATCTCTACGCAGACGACACCATTCTGTATACATCTGGCCCCTCTTTGGACACTGTGTTAACTAACCTTCAAACAAGCTTCAATGCCATACAACACTCCTTCCGTGGCCTCCAACTGCTCTTAAATGCTAGTAAGACTAAATGCATGCTTTTCAATAGAACGTTGCCTGCACCCACCCACCGGACTATCATCACTACTCTCGACGGGTCTGACTTAGAATATGTGGACAACTACAAATACCTAGGCGTCTGGTTAGACTTTAAACTCAACTTCCAGACTCACATTAACCATCTCCAATCCAAAATTAAATCTAGAATCGTCATCCTATTTCTCAACAAAGCCTCCTTCACTCATGCTGCCAAACATGCCCTCGTAAAACTGACTATCCTACCGATCCTTGACTTCGGCGATGTCATTTACAAAATAGCCTCCAACACTCTACTCAGCAAATTGGATGTAGTCTATCACAGTGCCATCCGTTTTGTTACCAAAGCCCCATATACTACCCACCACTGCGACCTGTATTCTCTCGTTGGCTGGCCCTCACTACATATTCTTCGACAAACCCACTGGCTCCAGGTCATCTATAAGTCTTTATTAGGTAAATCCCCACCTTATCTCAGCTCGCTGGTCACCATAGCAACACCTACCCGTAGCATGCGCTCCAGCAGGTATATTTCACTGGCCACCCCCAAAGCCAACACCTCCTTTGGCCGCCATTCCTTCCAGTTCTCTGCTGCCAATGACTGGAACGAATTGCAAAAATCCTTGAAGCTAGAGGTTCCTATCTCCCTCACTAACTTCAAGCATCAGCTGTCAAAGCTGCTTATCGATCACTGCACCTGTATATAGCCCTTCTGTAAATAGCCCACCCTACTACCTCATCCCCATATTTATTTTTTAATTTCTGCTCATTTTGCACTCCAGTATCTCTATTTGCACATCATCATTTGCACATTCCATCATTCCAGTGTTAATTCTAATCTGTAATTTATCTCACCACTATGGCCTATTTATTGTCCTACCTTCCTAACCTTACTGCATTTTGCACTACATTTGCACTCTGTATATAGATTTTCTATTGTGTTATTGACTGTACGTTTGTTTATTTCCCATGTGTAACTCTGTGTTGTTTTTTGTCGCACTGCTTTGCTTTGTCTTGGCCAGGTCGCAGTTGTAAATGAGAACTTGTTCTCAACTGACCTACCTGGTTAAATAAAGGTGAAATAAAAATATAAAAACAAAATTGCCCTACAATTCCTGAGCACGACATTGACACACCGCGCGAGATCCACAAGGGGATTTTTAGTTTTCGTCAGCTAATGATGTAAGCCAGACTAATGCATTTGGGCCCATTCTTTCATTATAATGGATTGTCTTTGTCTGAAAGCTGTTATTAAATAAGGAATTGGAAGTGTTTACATGTTTGTCTTGTGAAAATCATTGTATTACATCACTGTATTGTTAATAACCTGCAAATAAACTTTTAACCTCTCTTTTTCAGAAGTAGGCTAGTTTGAAAATGTGTATTTATAGGGTGGTACACTTTCCTGAATTGTTCACATCGTTTTAAAATACATACACAGACATCCATAGGCTACCAGAAGTTTAGAACAATTTACAACCACTTTGACATGAAATGTGTCACATTTTTTTTGTCTGCGGTCGTACTCCAGAACTGAACATGAGTATTTTATGATGAGAACCAGCTTTGGTCTGAGAAAGCCTCAACTGTCTTCCTGAGACAGCCATAAAGTAGGTTCTCAACAGAAAATTACCATGTCAACTTGGTTGATTTATTCTCTTCACGTTGTCCCATATGCAGCCTCTAACAATGGTATAGCGCTCTTTTGTAACTTCCTGTGTAAGATCCAAACCAGTCTCTCTCTCTTTCTTTCTCTCTCTCACACACACACAGTCTCTTCAGCAGCTCTTCTATTCAGCTGACAGTTCAATGTAGATCGATGCAGACAGCCCTCATTGTGTATCCCAAATGGCACCCTATTTCCTATATAGTGCACTACTTTTGACCAGAGCCAGCCCATAGGGTTGTATAAGGAATAGGGTGTAATTTTGGACATAGCTTCCGTCTGTGTAGGTGTGCTCTCTGCAGCCATTCCTCTGGGACCGGAGCTGCTCTCTTACCAAGCCTTAGTACCTTGTCTGGGTAGTGCTGACTGAGAGGTGCAGACTGTGGAGTTAGCTCCCCTACTGACTAACCACATTTCTGAGTGCCAACCCCGGGCTCTGATGGAAAGTGTCCAACCGGTGTCCAAGAGGCTCCAGCAATAGCAGCTCTGCCTGAATGGTATCTCTCCTAACACAGACAGGAAGGAGGTGGAAATATGAAGACAGAAGCTTTCACTACAATAATAAATAATAACTTGACATGTTTTGGTTGATATAGTAATTACAATATTAGGGGCTCGCAAGTGATGCAGTGGTCTAAAACAGTGCATATCAGTGCTAGAGGTGTCACTACAGACAACTTGGTTGGAATCCAGGCTGTATCACAACTGGCCATGATTGGGAGTCCCATAGGGCGGCGCACAATTGGCCCAGCATCGTCCGAGTTTGGCCGTGTAGGCTCTCATTGTAAATAAGAATTTGTTCTTAACTGAATTGCCTAGTTAAATAAAATAAAATAAAAAAATATATATATATATATAATCTGTATTGTTGTTTATATGGAGGGAACTTCATATAAACGTCTTTTGTTTAAGTTAAATATCTTTTTTTAAAATTATTGTTAAATGTAGGCAAGTGTGTGAAACATGGCAAGAATTGAGGCGATAAACAACTTGGTTGCAGGTCAAAGCTTTGCCCCTAATAGAAGTTAGATGATGTAATAGATTGGGTAATGTTGGTGTTTTTCTCAATTGAAAAACCTTGTCATGTCTAAACCCTCATCCTAACACATATTTCCTGTTCCTGACTGATGGCAGGCCATTCTTGCATAATCAATGCTTGGAGTTTGTCAGAAGTTGTGGGTTTTTGTTTGTCCACCCGCCTCTTGAGGATCGACCACAAGTTCTCAATGGGATTAAGGTCTGGGGAGTCTCCTGGCCATGGACCCAAAATGTCAATGTTTTGTTCGCCGAGCCACTTAATTATCACTTTTGCCTTATGGCAAGGTGCTCCATCATGCTGGAAAAGGCATTGGTCGTCACCAAACTGTTCTTGGATGGTTGGGAGAAGTTGCTCTTGGAGGATGTGTTTGTACCATTCTTTATTTATGGCTGTGTTCTTAGGCAAAATTGTGAGTGAGCCCACTCCCTTGGCTGAGAAGCAACCCTACACATGAATGGTCTGAGGATGCTTTACTGTTGGCATGACACAGGACTGATGGTAGTGCTCACCTTGTCTTCTCTGGACAAGGTGTTTTCCGGATGGCCCAAACAATCAGAAAGGGGATTCATCAGAGAAAATGACTCTACCCCAGGCCTCAGCAGTCCAATCCCTGTACCTTTTGCAGAATATCAGTCTGTCCCTGATGTTTTCCTTGGAGAGAAGAGGCTTCTTTGCTGCCCTTCTTGACACCAGGCCATCCTCCAAAAGTCTTTGCCTCACTGTGCGTGCAGATGCACTCACACCTGCCTGCTGCCATTCCTGAGCAAGCTCTGCACTGGTGGTGCCCCGATCCCGCAGCTGAATCAAATTTAGGAGACAGTCCTGGTGCTTGCTGGATTTTCTTGGACGCCCTGACGCCTTCTTCACAACAATTGAACCTCTCTCCTTAAAGTTCTTGATGATCCGATAAATGGTTGATTTAGGTGCAATCTTACCAGCAGCAATATCCTTGCATGTGAAGCCCTTTTTGTGCAAAGCAATGATGACGGCACGTGTTTCCTTGCAGGTAACCATGGTTGACAGAGGAAGAACAATGATTTCAAGCACCACCCTCCTTTTAAAGCTTCCAGTCTGTTATTCTGACTCAATCAGCATGACAGAGTGATCTCCAGCCTTGTCCTCGTCAACACTCTCACCTGTGTTAACGAGACAATCACTGACATGATGGCAGCTGGTCCTTTTGAGGCAGGACTGAAATGCAGTGGAAATGTTTTTGGGGGATTAAGTTCATTTTCATGGCAAAGAGGGACTTTGCAATTAATTGCAATTCATCTGATCACTCTTCATGACATTCTGGAGTATATGCAAATTGCCATCATCAACACTGAGGCAGCAAACGTTGTGGAGACCAATGCTTGTGTCATTCTCAAAACTTTTGGCCACAACTGTAGGGTTAGTGTAGGTGTAGTGTAGGGTTAGTGTAGTGCAAGTGTAGTGTAGGGTTAGTTTAGTGTGGATTTAGTGTAGGGTTAGTGTAGTGCAGGGTTGGTGTAGTGTATGGTTAGTGTAGTGTAGGGTTAGTGTATGGTTAGTGTAGGGTAGGGTTAGTGTATGGTTAGTGTAGCGTAGGGTTAGTGTAGTGTGGGGTTAGTGTAGTATAGGGTTTGTGTAGTGTGGAGTTAGTGTAGTGTGGGGTTAGTGCAGGGTTAGTGTAGTGTGGGGGTAGTGTAGGGTTAGTGTAGTGTGGGGGTAGTGTAGTGTAGGGTTAGATAGATAGATAGATAGATAGATAGATAGATAGATAGATAGATAGATAGATAGATAGATAGATAGATAGATAGATAGATAGATAGATAGATAGATAGATAGATAGATAGATAGATAGATAGATAGATAGATAGATAGATAGATAGATAGATAGTGTATAGACAGTATGGACAGTAGTTATATAGGATGGTGTGTATAGACAGTATGGACAGCAGTTATATAGGATGGTGTGTATAGATAGTATGGACAGCAGTTATATTGGATGGTGTGTATAGACAGTATGGACAGTAGTTATATAGGATGGTGTGTATAGACAGTATGATAGATAGATAGATAGATAGATAGATAGATAGATAGATAGATAGATAGATAGATAGATAGATAGATAGATAGATAGATAGATAGATAGATAGATAGATAGATAGATAGATAGATAGATAGATAGGTACTTTATTGATCCCCCGGGGGGGAAATTTCATTGTCAAGCAGCTACAACAAAACACAGGGCAGGTGCAAAATGCCACAACGAAAGTACACAAAAGACAGATACACGGTACATGATACATAGAGCGGCAGTATGAAAAAGTATAGAAATACAAGATATCTGGAGTGCAAAAAAATAAAAGCTATAAAAGAGACATGGCATAGTATGGGTGGTTGGCTGAATATGTACACTATACATTGGTGGATGTTGGATGGTTAACTATACTATACAGGTCGATGGCAGAGAAATACTTCAGTAGCTAAAAATGCGTATGATATGAGCGAGGGTAATAATAGTTTACTTAATAGACAGACTGGCTAAATGAACAGGTAAGTGAACATTTTGCATGGTTAAATTAGCTGTACAGTTAGGTATACAGTGTGGGGTTAGTGTAGTGTGGGGTTAGTGTAGTGTGGGGTTAGTGTAGTGTGGGGTTAGTGTAGTATAGGGTTAGTGTAGTGTGGGGTTAGTGTAGTGTGGGGTTAGTGTAGTGTGGAGTTAGTGTAGTGTGGGGTTAGTGTAGTGTAGGGTTAGTGTAGTGTGGGGTTAGTGTAGTGTAGGGTTAGTGTAGTGTGGGGTTAGTGTAGTGTGGGGTTAGTGTAGTATAGGGTTAGTGTAGTGTGGGGTTAGTGTAGTGTGGAGTTAGTGTAGTGTGGGGTTAGTGTAGTGTGGGGTTAGTGTAGTGTGGGGTTAGTGTAGTGTGGGGTTAGTGTAGTGTGGGGTTAGTGTAGTGTGGGGTTAGTGTAGTGTAGGGTTAGTGTAGTGTGGGGTTAGTGTAGTGTGGGGTTAGTGTAGTGTGGGGTTAGTGTAGTGTAGGGTTAGTGTAGTGTAGGGTTAGTGTAGTGTAGGGTTAGTGTAGTATAGGGTTAGTGTAGTGTGGGGTTAGTGTAGTGTGGGGTTAGTGTAGTGTGGGGTTAGTGTAGTGTAGGGTTAGTGTAGTGTGGGGTTAGTGTAGTGTACGGTTAATGTAGTGTAGGGTTAGTGTAGTGTAGGGTTAGTGTAGTGTGGATTGGTTTTGGTTTTTAGAGAAAAAGCTTATCAAACCACAGAATTCCTTGCATATCAGATGTGTTCTGTCAAGTAACCTGGTCAGATAATGTTTGAAGGGATGACTAGCGTCCTGCCAACCCCATCTCTATAGTGCTCTAAGTTCAAAGTGTTTTCTCAAGTCTTTGGGAAATAAACACAACCATTTTCCTGCTGTCATTTTCTAAAAACTTACACCAATCACCCTATTCCATTATTTAACAGATTATGTTAAAGAGTGTGTCAGCGTTGTCATGTATTTGAGATTGATTACCTCTGTGGAGAGATTCTGTTCAGCGGTCACCCTATTTGCTATATAGTGCACTACCTTTGACCAGGTGCTGTAGGGCCGGCCTAACCTGTTCGCAGGAGAACATACTCTTTCAAATAGACCAAGGGAACGAAGGGACCAGAAACGTAGAGATAAGAAATGTGTCAAATCTACACCTAGTGGACAAAACATTAAGAACACCTTCCTGATATTGAGTTGCACCCCCTTTTGCCCTCAGAACAGCTTCAATTCGTCATGGCATGGATTCTACAAAGTGTCGAAAGCCTTCTACAGGGATGCTGGCCCATGTTGACTCCAATACTTCCCACAGTTGTGTCAAGTTGGCTGGATACCCTTTGGGTGGTGGGCCATTCTTGATAACCACGGGAAACTGTTGAGTGTGAAAAACCGAAGCAGTGTTGGAGTTCTTGACACAAACCGGTGCACCTGACACCTACTACCATACCAGTGTGCCTGACACCTACTACCATACGGGTGTGTCTGACACCTACTACCATACCAGTGTGCCTAACACATACTACCATAGAAATATAGATATACTACTACATGTACCCAGGAAGCAAGCTGGTATATAAATATAGATATACTACTACATGTACCCAGGAAGCAAGCTGGTATATAAATATAGATATACTACTACATGTACCCAGGAAGCAAGCTGGTATATAAATATAGATATACTACTACATGTACCCAGGAAGCAAGGTGGTATAGAAATATAGATATACTACTACATGTACCCAGGAAGCAAGCTGGTATATAAATATAGATATACTACTACATGTACCCAGGAAGCAAGCTGGTATAGAAATATAGATATACTACTACATGTACCCAGGAAGCAAGCAGGTATAGAAATATAGATATACTACTACATGTACCCAGGAAGCAAGCTGGTATAGAAATATACTATAGATATACTACTACATGTACCCAGGAAGCAAGCTGGTATATAAAACTATTGTTAATCTTTTTGCTGAATCAACATTGAATTGAATTGGGACAGAGAGAACTTTAACTTGTGTTATTATAAAATCAACACAGAATTGGGGCAGGGACTTTTTTAACGTATTATTTTAAAAAGCAAGTGCTGTGTTCAGTATATGGGAAGGGAAAGGGGATACCTAGTCAGTTGCACAACTGAATGCATTCAACCGAGATGTGTCTTCCTCATTGGTATTTAAGCACAAGGCTACCTGCCACCTGAAGCGTTGGTATTTAAGCACTAGGCTACCTGCCACCTGAAGCGTTGCTATTTAAGCACTAGGCTACCTGCCACCTGAAGCATTGCTATTTAAGCACTAGGCTACCTGCCACCTGAAGCGTTGGTATTTAAGCACTAGGCTACCTGCCACCTGAAGCGTTGGTATTTAAGCACTAGGCTACCTGCCACCTGAAGCGTTGGTATTTAAGCACTAGGCTACCTGCCACCTGAAGCTTTGGTATTTAAGCACTAGGCTACCTGCCACCTGAAGCGTTGGTATTTAAGCACTAGGCTACCTGCCACCTGAAGCGTTGGTATTTAAGCACTAGGCTACCTGCCACCTGAAGCGTTGCTATTTAAGCACTAGGCTACCTGCCACCTGAAGCATTGCTATTTAAGCACTAGGCTACCTGCCACCTGAAGCGTTGGTATTTAAGCACTAGGCTACCTGCCACCTGAAGCGTTGGTATTTAAGCACTAGGCTACCTGCCACCTGAAGCGTTGGTATTTAAGCACTAGGCTACCTGCCACCTGAAGCTTTGGTATTTAAGCACTAGGCTACCTGCCACCTGAAGCGTTGGTATTTAAGCACTAGGCTACCTGCCACCTGAAGCTTTGGTATTTAAGCACTAGGCTACCTGCCACCTGAAGCGTTGGTATTTAAGCACTAGGCTACCTGCCACCTGAAGCGTTGCTATTTAAGCACTAGGCTACCTGCCACCTGAAGCGTTGGTATTTAAGCACAAGGCTACCTGCCACCTGAAGCGTTGGTATTTAAGCACTAGGCTACCTGCCACCTGAAGCGTTGCTATTTAAGCACTAGGCTACCTGCCACCTGAAGCGTTGGTATTTAAGCACTAGGCTACCTGCCACCTGAAGCGTTGGTATTTAAGCACTAGGCTACCTGCCACCTGAAGCGTTGGTATTTAAGCACTAGGCTACCTGCCACCTGAAGCGTTGGTATTTAAGCAATAGGCTACCTGCCACCTGAAGCGTTGGTATTTAAGCACTAGGCTACCTGCCACCTGAAGCGTTGGTATTTAAGCACTAGGCTACCTGCCACCTGAAGCTTTGGTATTTAAGCACTAGGCTACCTGCCACCTGAAGCTTTGGTATTTAAGCACTAGGCTACCTGCCACCTGAAGCGTTGGTATTTGTTTCATTAGTCCCAAACAATGTTTTGTATGTCAGCAATCAAGTTTTCAAGATATATAACTTTCAAAATACAGAAATACACATGAAGCCTTTTGCCTCATGATACATGTTTGGGACTACAGTGTGTCCACAATGGACTAATGAAGCCATTAGTTTCTGGGTCGTTTTTGGGTGGAGTTTCCTTTAATGCATAGTGTATTATATTTTCTGATGCAAAGGTTAAATGCCCATTGTTTTCCCTTTGCTCCACAATAGTGAAGTGAACTGTGCAAGGCTGCTGCATGGAGCATCGAGCTCTGGTGAGGCAGAGTCAAAGAGCACATGAGTTCTCTATTCTCTCAAAGGTCACGTCTTGTCACACAGAGAAAAACGTCTCAAGCATGCTGCCTGACAAGCGAGGACATGAAAAACTCATTTAAACTAAAACTCAGAAAACGTTAAGTAAATGAACTGTCACTGGTCATTTTGACACTTTTTCCTCCCTATCACAAGACCTCTAGACCTCTTTACTTCCTCCACTAACCCCTCTTTGTTTCTCAATGAGACTTTGTCTTTTAGAGTGTGCCTGAGGGCCTCTAATGTCAGTCAATACATTAGGGCTGGTTGGTGGTTATGGGCTTTTGCGTCCCAAATGTCACCCTATTCCTTATGTAGTGCATATTGCTTATGTGGGACCATAAGGCTCTGGTCAAAAGTAGTTCACTACATAGGGAATAGGGTGTTATTTGGGACACACACATGGTGACGTTGCGTTCTCCAAGCCCTGTGGGGTTTTGTACTTTTCTTTCTTTTTACTACACAGAGTTTAGCAACACTCTGAAAACATTATAAAACACAGTAACCACGTCAATTATTTTACTTCCCCTCCCTCCCTCCTCCTCCCTTTCTCCTCACAACCTTTTCTCTCTTTCTTATCGTGCGTGACACACGTGTTCGTTCTGTGGTCTTTCTCTCACTATGCACCTTGTGAGGGCTATGAAGCCTCCAGCACCTCCTAAACCCTAACAAATGCTGAAGAAGTGGAGGGTCACAAGACATGGTATAGGACCTCAATGGTCTGTTTTAGACATGGTATAGGACCCCAATGGTCTGTTTTAGACATGGTATAGGACCTCAATGGTCTGTTTTAGACATGGTATAGGACCTCAATGGTCTGTTTTAGACATGGTATAGGACCCCAATGGTCTGTTTTAGACATGGTATAGGACCCCAATGGTCTGTTTTAGACATGGTATAGGACCCCAATGGTCTGTTTTAGACATGGTATAGGACCCCAATGGTCTGTTTTAGACATGGTATAGGACCCCAATGGTCTGTTTTAGACATGGTATAGGACCCCAATGGTCTGTTTTAGACATGGTATAGGACCTCAATGGTCTGTTTTAGACATGGTATAGGACCTCAATGGTCTGTTTTAGACATGGTATAGGACCCCAATGGTCTGTTTTAGACATGGTATAGGACCTCAATGGTCTGTTTTAGACATGGTATAGGACCCCAATGGTCTGTTTTAGACATGGTATAGGACCTCAATGGTCTGTTTTAGACATGGTATAGGACCCCAATGGTCTGTTTTAGACATGGTATAGGACCTCAATGGTCTGTTTTAGACATGGTATAGGACCTCAATGGTCTGTTTTAGACATGGTATAGGACCTCAATGGTCTGTTTTAGACATGGTATAGGACCCCAATGGTCTGTTTTAGACATGGTATAGGACCTCAATGGTCTGTTTTAGACATGGTATAGGACCCCAATGGTCTGTTTTAGACATGGTATAGGACCCCAATGGTCTGTTTTAGACATGGTATAGGACCCCAATGGTCTGTTTTAGACATGGTATAGGACCTCAATGGTCTGTTTTAGACATGGTATAGGATCCCAATGGTCTGTTTTAGAAATGGTATAGGATCCCAATGGTCTGTTTTAGACATGGTATAGGATCCCAATGGTCTGTTTTAGACATGGTATAGGACTCCAATGGTCTGTTTTTAGACATGGTATAGGACCTCAATGGTCTGTTTTAGACATGGTATAGGACCCCAATGGTCTGTTTTAGACATGGTATAGGACCCCAATGGTCTGTTTTAGACATGGTATAGGACCCCAATGGTCTGTTTTAGACATGGTATAGGACCTCAATGGTCTGTTTTAGACATGGTATAGGATCCCAATGGTCTGTTTTAGAAATGGTATAGGATCCCAATGGTCTGTTTTAGACATGGTATAGGATCCCAATGGTCTGTTTTGGACATGGTATAGGACTCCAATGGTCTGTTTTTAGACATGGTATAGGACCCCCCGTAGTCTGTTTTTGGACATGGTATAGGACCCCCCGTGGTCTGTTTTTAGACATGGTATAGGACCCCCGTGGTCTGTTTTTAGACATGGTATAGGACCCCCCGTGGTCTGTTTTTGGACATGGTATAGGATCCCCGTGGTCTGTTTTTGGACATGGTATAGGACCCCCGTGGTCTGTTTTTGGACATGGTATAGGACCCCAATGGTCTGTTTTTGGACATGGTATAGGACCCCCGTGGTCTGTTTTTGGACATGGTATAGGACCTCAATGGTCTGTTTTAGACATGGTATAGGATCCCAATGGTCTGTTTTAGAAATGGTATAGGATCCCAATGGTCTGTTTTAGACATGGTATAGGATCCCAATGGTCTGTTTTAGACATGGTATAGGACTCCAATGGTCTGTTTTTAGACATGGTATAGGACCCCCCGTAGTCTGTTTTTGGACATGGTATAGGACCCCCCGTGGTCTGTTTTTAGACATGGTATAGGACCCCCCGTGGTCTGTTTTTAGACATGGTATAGGACCCCCGTGGTCTGTTTTTAGACATGGTATAGGACCCCCCGTGGTCTGTTTTTGGACATGGTATGGGATCCCCGTGGTCTGTTTTTGGACATGGTATAGGACCCCCGTGGTCTGTTTTTGGACATGGTATAGGACCCCAATGGTCTGTTTTTGGACATGGTATAGGACCCCCGTGGTCTGTTTTTGGACATGGTATAGGATCCCCGTGGTCTGTTTTTGGACATGGTATAGGATCCCCGTGGTCTGTTTTTGGACATGGTATAGGATCCCCGTGGTCTGTTTTTAGACATGGTATAGGATCCCCGTGGTCTGTTTTTAGACATGGTATAGGACCCCCCCGTGGTCTGTTTTTGGACATGGTATAGGACCCCCCGTGGTCTGTTTTTAGACATGGTATAGGACCCCCGTGGTCTGTTTTTAGACATGGTATAGGACCCCCCGTGGTCTGTTTTTGGACATGGTATAGGATCCCCGTGGTCTGTTTTTGGACATGGTATAGGACCCCCGTGGTCTGTTTTTGGACATGGTATAGGACCCCAATGGTCTGTTTTTGGACATGGTATAGGACCCCCGTGGTCTGTTTTTGGACATGGTATAGGACCTCAATGGTCTGTTTTAGACATGGTATAGGATCCCAATGGTCTGTTTTAGAAATGGTATAGGATCCCAATGGTCTGTTTTAGACATGGTATAGGATCCCAATGGTCTGTTTTAGACATGGTATAGGACTCCAATGGTCTGTTTTTAGACATGGTATAGGACCCCCCGTAGTCTGTTTTTGGACATGGTATAGGACCCCCCGTGGTCTGTTTTTAGACATGGTATAGGACCCCCCGTGGTCTGTTTTTAGACATGGTATAGGACCCCCGTGGTCTGTTTTTAGACATGGTATAGGACCCCCCGTGGTCTGTTTTTGGACATGGTATGGGATCCCCGTGGTCTGTTTTTGGACATGGTATAGGACCCCCGTGGTCTGTTTTTGGACATGGTATAGGACCCCAATGGTCTGTTTTTGGACATGGTATAGGACCCCCGTGGTCTGTTTTTGGACATGGTATAGGATCCCCGTGGTCTGTTTTTGGACATGGTATAGGATCCCCGTGGTCTGTTTTTGGACATGGTATAGGATCCCCGTGGTCTGTTTTTAGACATGGTATAGGATCCCCGTGGTCTGTTTTTAGACATGGTATAGGACCCCCCCGTGGTCTGTTTTTGGACATGGTATAGGACCCCCCGTGGTCTGTTTTTAGACATGGTATAGGACCCCCCGTGGTCTGTTTTTGGACATGGTATAGGATCCCCGTGGTCTGTTTTTGGACATGGTATAGGACCCCAATGGTCTGTTTTTGGACATGGTATAGGACCCCCGTGGTCTGTTTTTGGACATGGTATAGGATCCCCGTGGTCTGTTTTTGGACATGGTATAGGATCCCCGTGGTCTGTTTTTGGACATGGTATAGGACCCCCGTGGTCTGTTTTTGGACATGGTATAGGATCCCCGTGGTCTGTTTTTGGACATGGTATAGGATCCCCGTGGTCTGTTTTTAGACATGGTATAGGATCCCCGTGGTCTGTTTTTGGACATGGTATAGGATCCCCGTGGTCTGTTTTTGGACATGGTATAGGATCCCCGTGGTCTGTTTTTGGACATGGTATAGGATCCCCGTGGTCTGTTTTTAGACATGGTATAGGATCCCCGTGGTCTGTTTTTGGACATGGTATAGGATCCCCGTGGTCTGTTTTTGGACATGGTATAGGATCCCCGTGGTCTGTTTTTAGACATGGTATAGGATCCCCGTGGTCTGTTTTTGGACATGGTATAGGACCCCCCGTGGTCTGTTTTTAGACATGGTATAGGACCTCCGTGGTAAACGTTGTGCCACACAACTGGGAAACAGTTCAGCATCGCCAATAAGAAGTTTGATATATTGACACAGATGAATGTACGAAAATTCTCAGTAAAGCCTTATGATATCAACCTCACTTTCCCTTGTGGGTGTTACAGGAATTGTTGCTACAGTGATCATGTTGCAATGACTTGTCACTTCCCCTTTGGTTAGTAGTATAACAAGAGAGGATGAGGACGTAGCAGAGGAATTTGAGGAAATGTAAAGATATCCTTAGTCATCTGCTTGGATCCGTATTACTCACCGTGATTGCATGTCTTAGTTATTACTCTATCCATTCAAAAAGACTGTAACTTGCTCTGGTTAAAACCGTCTGCTAAATTACTATTTTCACCAGCTGGGGGCAGAAGAGAGTTCAAACCCAAAATGCGCTGAGCTCCATGGGGCATCATTATTTTAAATGCATGGTGGAAATTACCTGCACGTGTACATGTTCTTGGTGGTTGCAACATTTTAAGCAATTATAGTCAATTAGGCTTTTTTCCCCAGTGGTTGGAGTAGATTTGAAAAGGTAGTTGCTTCAAACAGTAATTGCACAAGCCAGGAATGCTTGACTGAGATAGGTCTATGTGTGCAACTACATTAGCTATGGAAGAGATATGTATTGTCTGAGGGGGAAAATGGGACCCTAATATTATCTAAACCAGTTTGTTGTCTCATTTTTAACTTATGATATATTTTATCACAACCCACAACTGTTATCTTGTGGCGTGTGGTACTGACATTTGATATAAATTGCCCTCACATATCCAACACACAGGATGCATTTACACCTGTGGCTTTAAATTCAGCAGATGGCCAAAAGATTCAGAGGATTACATTTGGCTTCTTTGAAAATATTTAATATGCTTGATTTTGTTTTGCACAAATATTATTTTTTGAATCAATGGCGCCAGAAAATTTATAATGTTCTGTATTAACTTTGGAAGCAATACATTTCCATGATAGTTGGAGCTTCTTAAAGGCCATGGTAACTGTGGGCCATGTGTGGTATGTGTGTGTGTTTGTTTGTGTGTGTGTGTGTGTGTGTGTGTGTGTGTGTGTGTGTGTGTGTGTGTGTGTGTGTGTGTGTGTGTGTGTGTGTGTGTGTGTCTTCTCTTCCTATCTTCCCTGCAGGGTCCTCAGGTCAGGTCAAACCCAGTGACACTGTTCCAGCCCTGTGACTCACTGCCTGCTATGGTATGCAATGCAGTCATTATGTAACCTATACATTCCCTCTACGCTCCCTGTTGATAATGCAATCATTATGTATCCTATACATTCCCTCTACGCTCCCTGTGGATAATGCAAGCATTATGTAACCTATACATTCCCTCTACGCTCCCTGTAGATAATGCAATCATTATGTAAGCTATACATTCCCTCTACGCTCCCTGTAGATAATGCAATCATTATGTAAGCTATACATTCCCTCTATGCTCCCTCTACACTCCCAGTGGATAATGCAATCATTATGTAACTTATACATTCCCTCTACGCTCCTTGTTGATAATGCAATCATTATGTAACCTATACATTCCCTCTACGCTCCCTCTACTCTCCCTGTGGATAATGCAATCATTATGTAACCTATACATTCCATCTACGCTCCCTGTGGATAATGCAATCATTATGTAACCTATACATTTATGCTCCCTGTGGATAATGCAATCATTATGTAACCTATGCATTCCCTCTATGCTCCCTGTTGATAATGCAATCATTATGTAACCTATACATTCCCTCTATGATCCCTCTACACTCCCTGTGGATAATCCATTAAGTAACCTATACATTCCCTCTACGCTCCCTGTGGATAATGCAGTCATTATGTAACCTATACATTCCCTCTACACTCCCTGTGGATAATCCATTAAGTAACCTATACATTCCCTCTATGCTCCCTGTGGATAATGCAGTCATTATGTAACCTATACATTCCCTCTGCACTCCCTGTGGATAATGCAATCATTATGTAACCTATTCATTCCCTCAGCGCTCCTTGTGGATAATGCAATCATTATGTAACCTATACATTCCCTCTGCGCTCCCTGTGGATAATGCACTCAGTTTGTGTTTATTCCTGAAAGTAGGCCTAACAGCTCCATAAGTTGGAGTCAGTAGTTTGAACTCATCAGTTACCATCATTCGTCAACAGGACCTATAGACTGTCACACACACACTGTCACACACACTGTCACACACACACTGTCACACACACTGTCACACACACTGTCACACACACTGTCACACACACTGTCACAATGACTGCTCATCTGTCACGACGAGGAAACAAAACATTCGTGCAGAAAAAGACTCACCTGCCGGTAATGCAAAGGGTGCTTGGTTTGCATGACAAGTGCAGGAGGTTCATCACTCATCATTGAACAGGGAAGTTTAGCAACATTGTTGTGACAAAGCCCACATCAAAGCTATAGTGTGTGTGTGTGTGTGTGTGTGTGTGTGTGTGTGTGTGTGTGTGTGTGTGTGTGTGTGTGTGTGTGTGTGTGTGTGTGTGTGTGCGCCTCCCTACCTCTCAAAGGCAGCTGTACTGACACGTTGATGGACAGTGTTCACGTTACATTTACCTTTAGAGTGTGTGCTGTGGGAGTACATCATGTACAGTACCTTTACCAAGAAACAGCTCCCTAAGAGCAGGCTTGGGGTTATGGCTGTGGCCAAAAATGGCACCCTATTACCTATACTATATAGTGCACTACTTTTTACCAGGGCACATCCATGTATTGTATTGTCTGTCTGGTTGAGAACAGATAACATATGTGATTATATTGTATTGTCTGTCTGGTTGAGAACAGAGAACATATGTGGTTATATTGTATTGTCTGTCTGGTTGAGAACAGATAACATATGTGATTATATTGTATTGTCTGTCTGGTTGAGAACAGAGAACATATGTGATTATATTGTATTGTCTGTCTGGTTGAGAACAGAGAACATATGTGGTTATATTGTATTGTCTGTCTGGTTGAGAACAGAGAACATATGTGGTTATATTGTATTGTCTGTCTGGTTGAGAACAGAGAACATATGTGGTTATATTGTATTGTCTGTCTGGTTGAGAACAGAGAACATATGTGGTTATATTGTATTGTCTGTCTGGTTGAGAACAGAGAACATATGTGGTTATATTGTATTGTCTGTCTGGTTGAGAACAGATAACATATGTGGTTATATTGTATTGTCTGTCTGGTTGAGAACAGAGAACATATGTGGTTATATTGTATTGTCTGTCTGGTTGAGAACAGATAACATATGTGGTTATATTGTATTGTCTGTCTGGTTGAGAACAGGGAACATATGTGGTTATATTGTATTGTCTGTCTGGTTGAGAACAGATAACATATGTGGTTATATTGTATTGTCTGTCTGGTTGAGAACAGATAACATATGTGATTGTATTGTCTGACTGGTTGAGAACAGATAACATATGTGGTTATATTCTATTGTCTGTCTGGTTGAGAACAGAGAACATATGTGGTTATATTGTATTGTCTGTCTGGTTGAGAACAGATAACATATGTGGTTATATTGTATTGTCTGTCTGGTTGAGAACAGAGAACATATGTGGTTATATTGTATTGTCTGTCTGGTTGAGAACAGATAACATATGTGATTGTATTGTCTGTCTGGTTGAGAACAGATAACATATGTGGTTATATTGTATTGTCTGTCTGGTTGAGAACAGAGAACATATGTGGTTATATTGTATTGTCTGTCTGGTTGAGAACAGAGAACATATGTGGTTATATTGTATTGTCTGTCTGGTTGAGAACAGAGAACATATGTGGTTATATTGTATTGTCTGTCTGGTTGAGAACAGAGAACATATGTGGTTATATTGTATTGTCTGTCTGGTTGAGAACAGATAACATATGTGATTATATTGTATTGTCTGTCTGGTTGAGAACAGATAACATATGTGGTTATATTGTATTGTCTGTCTGGTTGAGAACAGAGAACATATGTGGTTATATTGTATTGTCTGTCTGGTTGAGAACAGAGAACATATGTGGTTATATTGTATTGTCTGTCTGGTTGAGAACAGAGAACATATGTGGTTATATTGTATTGTCTGTCTGGTTGAGAACAGAGAACATATGTGGTTATATTGTATTGTCTGTCTGGTTGAGAACAGAGAACATATGTGGTTATATTGTATTGTCTGTCTGGTTGAGAACAGATAACATATGTGGTTATATTGTATTGTCTGTCTGGTTGAGAACAGAGAACATATGTGGTTATATTGTATTGTCTGTCTGGTTGAGAACAGATAACATATGTGGTTATATTGTATTGTCTGTCTGGTTGAGAACAGGGAACATATGTGGTTATATTGTATTGTCTGTCTGGTTGAGAACAGATAACATATGTGGTTATATTGTATTGTCTGTCTGGTTGAGAACAGATAACATATGTGATTGTATTGTCTGACTGGTTGAGAACAGATAACATATGTGGTTATATTCTATTGTCTGTCTGGTTGAGAACAGAGAACATATGTGGTTATATTGTATTGTCTGTCTGGTTGAGAACAGATAACATATGTGGTTATATTGTATTGTCTGTCTGGTTGAGAACAGAGAACATATGTGGTTATATTGTATTGTCTGTCTGGTTGAGAACAGATAACATATGTGATTGTATTGTCTGTCTGGTTGAGAACAGATAACATATGTGGTTATATTGTATTGTCTGTCTGGTTGAGAACAGAGAACATATGTGGTTATATTGTATTGTCTGTCTGGTTGAGAACAGAGAACATATGTGGTTATATTGTATTGTCTGTCTGGTTGAGAACAGAGAACATATGTGGTTATATTGTATTGTCTGTCTGGTTGAGAACAGGGAACATATGTGGTTATATTGTATTGTCTGTCTGGTTGAGAACAGATAACATATGTGGTTATATTGTATTGTCTGTCTGGTTGAGAACAGATAACATATGTGATTGTATTGTCTGACTGGTTGAGAACAGATAACATATGTGGTTATATTCTATTGTCTGTCTGGTTGAGAACAGAGAACATATGTGGTTATATTGTATTGTCTGTCTGGTTGAGAACAGATAACATATGTGGTTATATTGTATTGTCTGTCTGGTTGAGAACAGAGAACATATGTGGTTATATTGTATTGTCTGTCTGGTTGAGAACAGATAACATATGTGATTGTATTGTCTGTCTGGTTGAGAACAGATAACATATGTGGTTATATTGTATTGTCTGTCTGGTTGAGAACAGAGAACATATGTGGTTATATTGTATTGTCTGTCTGGTTGAGAACAGAGAACATATGTGGTTATATTGTATTGTCTGTCTGGTTGAGAACAGAGAACATATGTGGTTATATTGTATTGTCTGTCTGGTTGAGAACAGAGAACATATGTGGTTATATTGTATTGTCTGTCTGGTTGAGAACAGATAACATATGTGATTATATTGTATTGTCTGTCTGGTTGAGAACAGATAACATATGTGGTTATATTGTATTGTCTGTCTGGTTGAGAACAGAGAACATATGTGGTTATATTGTATTGTCTGTCTGGTTGAGAACAGAGAACATATGTGGTTATATTGTATTGTCTGTCTGGTTGAGAACAGAGAACATATGTGGTTATATTGTATTGTCTGTCTGGTTGAGAACAGAGAACATATGTGGTTATATTGTATTGTCTGTCTGGTTGAGAACAGAGAACATATGTGGTTATATTGTATTGTCTGTCTGGTTGAGAACAGATAACATATGTGGTTATATTGTATTGTCTGTCTGGTTGAGAACAGAGAACATATGTGGTTATATTGTATTGTCTGTCTGGTTGAGAACAGATAACATATGTGGTTATATTGTATTGTCTGTCTGGTTGAGAACAGGGAACATATGTGGTTATATTGTATTGTCTGTCTGGTTGAGAACAGATAACATATGTGGTTATATTGTATTGTCTGTCTGGTTGAGAACAGATAACATATGTGATTGTATTGTCTGACTGGTTGAGAACAGATAACATATGTGGTTATATTCTATTGTCTGTCTGGTTGAGAACAGAGAACATATGTGGTTATATTGTATTGTCTGTCTGGTTGAGAACAGATAACATATGTGGTTATATTGTATTGTCTGTCTGGTTGAGAACAGAGAACATATGTGGTTATATTGTATTGTCTGTCTGGTTGAGAACAGATAACATATGTGATTGTATTGTCTGTCTGGTTGAGAACAGATAACATATGTGGTTATATTGTATTGTCTGTCTGGTTGAGAACAGAGAACATATGTGGTTATATTGTATTGTCTGTCTGGTTGAGAACAGAGAACATATGTGGTTATATTGTATTGTCTGTCTGGTTGAGAACAGAGAACATATGTGGTTATATTGTATTGTCTGTCTGGTTGAGAACAGAGAACATATGTGGTTATATTGTATTGTCTGTCTGGTTGAGAACAGAGAACATATGTGGTTATATTGTATTGTCTGTCTGGTTGAGAACAGAGAACATATGTGGTTATATTGTATTGTCTGTCTGGTTGAGAACAGATAACATATGTGGTTATATTGTATTGTCTGTCTGGTTGAGAACAGAGAACATATGTGGTTATATTGTATTGTCTGTCTGGTTGAGAACAGATAACATATGTGGTTATATTGTATTGTCTGTCTGGTTGAGAACAGGGAACATATGTGGTTATATTGTATTGTCTGTCTGGTTGAGAACAGATAACATATGTGGTTATATTGTATTGTCTGTCTGGTTGAGAACAGATAACATATGTGATTGTATTGTCTGACTGGTTGAGAACAGATAACATATGTGGTTATATTCTATTGTCTGTCTGGTTGAGAACAGAGAACATATGTGGTTATATTGTATTGTCTGTCTGGTTGAGAACAGATAACATATGTGGTTATATTGTATTGTCTGTCTGGTTGAGAACAGAGAACATATGTGGTTATATTGTATTGTCTGTCTGGTTGAGAACAGATAACATATGTGGTTATATTCTATTGTCTGTCTGGTTGAGAACAGAGAACATATGTGGTTATATTGTATTGTCTGTCTGGTTGAGAACAGATAACATATGTGGTTATATTGTATTGTCTGTCTGGTTGAGAACAGAGAACATATGTGGTTATATTGTATTGTCTGTCTGGTTGAGAACAGAGAACATATGTGGTTATATTGTATTGTCTATCTGGTTGAGAACAGAGAACATATGTGGTTGTATTGTCTGTCTGATTGAGAACAGAGCACATATGTGGTTATATTGTATTGTCTGTCTGGTTGAGAACAGAGAACATATGTGGTTGTATTGTCTGTCTGATTGAGAACAGAGCACATATGTGGTTATATTGTATGGTTGAATGCAGATAATATATGTGGTTGTATTGTATTGTCTGTGTGGTGCAGAACAGAGAACATTATGGAACTTATGGGTTGTGTCCCAAATGGCACCCTATTCCCTATATACTGTGTGCACTACTTTTGAGGGTCTGTACCTTCTATAAGACCTTTGTTTTAGTTAGCCCTGAAGCAGACTTCTATAAGACCTTTGTTTTAGTTAGCCCTGAAGCAGACTTCTATAAGACCTTTGTTTTAGTTAGCCCTGAAGCAGACTTCTATAAGACCTTTGTTTTAGTTAGCCCTGTAGCAGACTTCTATAAGACCTTTGTTTTAGTTAGCCCTGAAGCAGACTTCTATAAGACCTTTGTTTTAGTTAGCCCTGAAGCAGACTTCTATAAGACCTTTGTTTTAGTTAGCCCTGAAGCAGACTTCTATAAGACCTTTGTTTTAGTTAGCCCTGAAGCAGACTTCTATAAGACCTTTGTTTTAGTTAGCCCTGAAGCAGACTTCTATAAGACCTTTGTTTTAGTTAGCCCTGAAGCAGACTTCTATAAGACCTTTGTTTTAGTTAACCCTGAAGCAGACTTCTATAATACCTTTGTTTTAGTTAGCCCTGTAGCAGACTTCTATAAGACCTTTGTTTTAGTTATCCCTGAAGCAGACTTCTATAAGACCTTTGTTTTAGTTAGCCCTGTAGCAGACTTCTATAAGACCTTTGTTTTAGTTAGCCCTGAAGCAGACTTCTATAAGACCTTTGTTTTAGTTAGCCCTGAAGCAGACTTCTATAAGACCTTTGTTTTAGTTAGCCCTGAAGCAGACTTCTATAATACCTTTGTTTTAGTTAGCCCTGAAGCAGACGGACATGGTAGATGAACATGAACACACTCCCTGCACAGGACAGGGATCTTGGCTAAATTACATTTATACTCCTCAGCTATCATCACAAATTCCCTAAAGCCCATTGAAGAGTGTGTATTTTTGCTGAGAGGAGGTAGTCAGTCTATAGAAAATATATTCCTGATCCTAGCATAACCAAGAGCCACACAAGACATACTGTATAATCATCCATAGTACAGTAGGCTTCTACTCTCTCGGAACTATATTTTTTCACCTTTATTTAACCAGGTATAATAATAATAATAATAATAATAATAATAATAATAATAATAATAATAATAATAATAATAGATTGGTCTGATCTAGATATTTTTCCAGTGCTCAAAGCGCTTTACATAAGGTGAGTATATACAGTATGTTATTCTGCCAAAGCTACAGTGGGATTTCCTCCTCTTATACTATATCTGACCTCTGACCTGGCTGAGGTCTTAGTACCAGGATGAGAAGACATGTAGCTCCTCCCTGGCTGTGAGGTCTTAGTACCAGGATGAGGAGACATGTAGCTCCTCCCTGGCTGTGAGGTCTTAGTACCAGGATGAGAAGACATGTAGCTCCTCCCTGGCTGTGAGGTCTTAGTACCAGGATGAGGAGACATGTAGCTCCTCCCTGGCTGTGAGGTCTTAGTACCAGGATGAGGAGACATGTAGCTCCTCCCTGGCTGTGAGGTCTTAGTACCAGGATGAGGAGACATGTAGCTCCTCCCTGGCTGTGAGGTCTTAGTACCAGGATGAGGAGACATGTAGCTCCTCCCTGGCTGTGAGGTCTTACTACCAGGATGAGAAGACATGTAGCTCCTTCCTGGCTGTGAGGTCTTAGTACCAGGATGAGAAGACATGTAGCTCCTCCCTGGCTGTGAGGTCTTAGTACCAGGATGAGGAGACATGTAGCTCCTCCCTGGCTGTGAGGTCTTAGTACCAGGATGAGAAGACACGTAGCTCCTCCCTGGCTGTGAGGTCTTAGTACCAGGATGAGAAGACATGTAGCTCCTCCCTTGCTGTGAGGTCTTAGTACCAGGATGAGGAGACATGTAGCTCCTCCCTGGCTGTGAGGTCTTAGTACCAGGATGAGGAGACATGTAGCTCCTCCCTGGCTGTGAGGTCTTAGTACCAGGATGAGGAGACATGGGCTACACCTCCATTCTCTACCCTTCTCCTGCATGGATTCAGCAACGGTGGAAACTCCCTCCTGCCAATGCTTATACCAATCCTCAATCCTATGAGTTTCAATCTATGATGGGGGGTTTGCAAGTGCACACTTAGGGAGAAGGGTGGAAAATTGGGACGTAGCCATACACAGGGAGTAAACAGAGAGACAACACCACACTACACAGGGAGTAAACAGAGAGACAACACCACACTACACAGAGAGTAAACAGAGAGACAACACCACACTACACAGAGAGTAAACAGAGAGACAACACCACACTACACAGGGAGTAAACAGAGAGACAACACCACACTACACAGAGAGTAAACAGAGAGACAACACCACACTACACAGGGAGTAAACAGAGAGACAACACCACACTACACAGAGAGTAAACAGAGAGACAACACCACACTACACAGAGAGTAAACAGAGAGACAACACCACACTACACAGAGAGTAAACAGAGAGACAACACCACACTACACAGAGAGTAAACAGAGAGACAACACCACACTACACAGAGAGTAAACAGAGAGACAACACCACACTACACAGAGAGTAAACACCACACTAAGCCACGTGTCCACCATCACAACTACACACGCACACACACACACACACACACACACACACACACACACACACACACACACACACACACACACACACACACACACACACACACACACACACACACACACACACACACACACACACACACACACACACACACACACACACACACACACACACACACACACACAACGTACAGCTGTAGTGGCATCCAGTCAACCAATCATCCCCCTGGTTGGTCCCAGTCGCCTTGGCTATGGCTGGCTGGCATATAAAGGCTCTTTATGGACGAGAGGGTGTGTGTGTGTGTGTGTATGTGTGTGTGTGTGTGTGTGTGTGTGTGTGTGTGTGTGTGTGTGTGTGTGTGTGTGTATGTGTGTGTGTGTGTGTGTGTGTATGTGTGTGTGTGTGTGTGTGTGTGTGTGTGTGTGTGTGTGTGTGTGTGTGTGTGTGTGTGTGTGTGTGTGTGTGTGAATGGGACACCAGCACAGCCTGGCGTCCGACCTTTGCCCTCTCTGTGTTGAAAGATTGAGGCCGCAGTCTGGCCGTGACAAAACAGGGTAATGTTCAGTAGGCACAAAACAGAAAACATTTTGAAACTGGTGAGGTTCTATCTCAACTTAAGAACGCACATTTGCGTGCTGTTTTGCTACGTGGTGCCCCACTGAACATGACTATGGCGTGTGATTGGTCAATACAGTAGTAGGGATGCTACTGTGTCTCCACATTAAAGAAACATGAGAAGTATTTTTACAGTCAGCTTATCTTTAGAGCTCTTACAACTACCAATACCCATAAAGATATAAGAAGCCCTAAGAAGCCCCAGTCTTTCAGTCTATCGCCGAGGATATTAGGCTTGACAACTAGAAATATTCACTGGATCTCTGGGAAGTCTTCCATCTTGCCTTTTCCCAGAAAAAAGGGAAGGAGTAATCTTGGTGTTTTCCAAAGCAGGATATAGTGAGTCTCTCTGTTGAAGCTTAATTTTGTAGTGCAGCTTTTAGACCTGTACAAACAGACAGTTGTTTGACATACCTGGGTTGGTTGTGGCCTCTGCTAGTTGAAAAGCCTTACTGTCAACTCTAACCCCTCCCCGTTCCCTTCTCTGCCTTCTGCCTTCTAGAACTACTGGAACATTCCACCTCCAGGCTGCTCTGGAGATATTCTAATCCATTGTGTTGTGTGGGGACTCTTTTCTGTCTCAGTCTCAGTGCAGATAATTATAGCTATGGTTGGTTTTCCTTTTTTGCTGAGTATGAAAGAAACTAGTATATGTTAGTTACTGCATAACTTAGGGCTCAGAATGAGCTTCTGTGTGTTTTGTGTATTGAAAAGGGGTACAAATGCTTACTGAGTGCCTGAGCTGGTCAGAATTACCTTCAAATGTGTACTTTAGTGAAGTTAGTCCAATGAAATATTTGTCATTTTTTCAGGTAATAATCAGTTTGAGGATTGCGGAGGTGAGGACGAGGTTGGCGTCCCTCTGCCTTGACCCTGCGGCTAGTGCTGTTTGATCATAGTTAACATTTGGATTTTCCCTCGGTCTGACAGGGCAACTCAAACAAAGTTAGTCTCCTATGTCCCAGATGACACGCTATCCCTTAAATAGTGCACTATGTAGGGCCTGTTTGGCGGCCCTGTAACTATTTCAACAGGTGGCCTGAACACACAGATTTATCAACGACAATTATCAACACCTCTGATCCTGAACTGCCTATGACCTGCCTATGACCTGCCTATGACCTGCCTATGACCTGACTATGACCTGACTATGGTTAAAGGTACACTCTTTAATTATAAAACAACAAAGCAGCAGCCCTGCCACTTTGTTTGGTATAAAACAGCGGGATGGGGCTGGAGAAATGTAACTTTCAAATGCATAAATTCATTATTGACTATTATCAGCACCTCTCAGATTAGAACCTGATGATACTGACCTTATTGTGACCTGACTATGATGCCTATAACTGTTGTCAAAGGTCCAGCTGACCAACAACATATTATTTTCATAATTATTTGTCTCAGAATGCTTAGAATTTAAAGGGGAATGGAAGCACTAGGGTTTAGAACGCCAGCTAACTGTAACTGTAAATCACCATGTTGGCATTGTTGCGTCACTGGCAGGAGAGAAAATGTTGGAACTCCCAAAAATGGCTGAATTTACAGAGTAGCTCCTAGTCTGGGAATTAGTTTATTACAGAGAATGAAATAATATTAGTTAGGGAGCCAATAAACTTTCTGAAGCCGTTCATGTTTGAGCCGATCGTTGCCCCAGATCAAATAGTTTGTTCTCGTAGCAGTAACAACACAGACATGCCGCCTGAAACACCTCAGCTAAAGGGTCGGCATAGCCAAACACAAACTGGTGTGAATGGGGATGCTGCCAGATAATGGCTAGAGAATGAGTGTGTGTGTTGTAGAGAGATGGTGGTGATACAGCACAAAATCCCAGCGGATGGTGGCTGTTTTACACCCAGGCAGAGGTTCCTGTCAATCTGTCTGGATGGTGGCTGTTTTACACCCAGGCAGAGGTTCCTGTCAATCTGTCTGGATGGTGGCTGTATCACACCCAGGCAGAGGTTCCTGTCAATCTGTCTGGATGGTGGCTGTATCACACCCAGGCAGAGGTTCCTGTCAATCTGTCTGGATGGTGGCTGTATCACACCCAGACAGAGGTTCCTGTCAATCTGTCTGGATGGCCATGTATTTATTGTACGTGTCACTAATCCTTATGAAGGGCTTCTTGGCAGAAGAGGTTACTCGATCAGTCAACAGCCGATATGCCAGTTAAATAATTGGATAAATGTTGCTTGATTCTAAATTGTTTAAGGTTAATATCAGTAGTGGGTAGGTGCTCTCTATATATATATGTAGTATCCTCTAACAAACGTTTTATCGCTTGCGCCGTGGTAACACATTTACCTTTTGATTAGACGACCGGAGTTCGAATTGCAGACATCATCATGATTCATGAAATCTCATTCTAACCAATTATGGGGTGTGCTCATTATAAATACGTTTAGATTCGGTATGGCTAACTTTTCTTATTTTTTTTTGCAAAGCATACAGGTTGGCAGTTTATCGCCAGTTCACCCTATGGGAACAAGGAAGAATTGGACAATGTGTACGGAGTATCATCCCTGTACGTATCGTTTCCTACATAAAGTGCGCATACCCAGAAGCAAAGGCATTTTATTTAAACAGGCAAGTCAGTTAAGAACAAATTCTTATTTAAAATGACTGCCTACCCGCTGGGCCAATTGTGAGCCGCCCTATGGGACTCCCAATCACGGCCAGTTGTGATACAGACTGGAATCGAACCAGGATCTGTAGTGACACCTCTAGCACTGATGTGCAGGCCTTAGACCACTCCTTACTGCTGCTGTAACTTTTTTCTAGACATAGACCAAATGCCTGCAACTTATTTATTTAACCTTTATTTAACTAGGCAAGTCAGTTAAGAACAAACTCTTATTTACAATGAAGACCTACAGGGTCAGCCACTGGAGCAAATTAGGGTTAAGTGCCTTGCTCAAGGACACATCATCGGCTCGGGTATTCGAAACCAGCGACCTTTCGGTTACTGGCGCAACGCTCTAACCGCTAGGCTACCTGCCACCCCTTATGTAAAAATAGCATTAGTGTGGTACGAGATCTTCAGTTTCTTGGAAATTTCTCACATGGAATAGCCTTCATTTCTCAGAACAAGAATAGACTGACGAGTTTCAGAAGAAAGTTATTTGTTTCTGGACATTTTGAGCCTCTAATCGAACCCACAAATGCTGATGCTCCAGATGATTCAACTAGTCTAAAGAAGGCCAGTTTTATTGCTTCTTTAATCAGCACAACAGTTTTCAGCTGTGCTAACATAATTGCAAAAGGGTTTTCAAATGATCAATTAGCCTTTTAAAATGATAAACTTGGATTAGCTAACACAACGTGCCATTGGAACACAGGAGTGATGGTTGCTGATAATGGGCCTCTCTACGCCTATGTAGATATTCCATTAACAACCAGCCCTTTCCAGCTACAATAGTCATTTACAACATTAACAATGTCTACACTGTATTTCTGATCAATTTTATGTTATTTTAATGGACAAAAAAATTGCTTTTCTTTCAAAAACAAGGACATTTCTAAGTGACCCCAAACCTTTGAGCGGTAGTGTATGTAACTGATGTATGTACGTTTCGACCATAGATCCCTTATGAGAACGGGTAGCTATTTTGCCTAAAACCAGCCCATGGCCATGACTCTATATAAACTACGTACCAGCATTGCCTTCAGTTAGCAGAATTTTCGATGTCTAAGATTGGAGACATTCTAAGATTCTTCTGTGGTTAGCTCTCAATAGGAATCTCCATTCTGGGTTTGTGGCATTAGTTGTTTATATACAACAGTGGGCCTTCTGTCTAACCTAGCATGGTTTAGTAGACAAAACACTGAAATAGCAGATCTGTGTTTGTTGACCAAATAGACGCAAATACGGCTGAAACCACACAAGGATGGTTTGTTGAATGAACACTGAGAGACCATAGAGGTTCAACAACCTAATAATATTGACTGGGTGGGAATAGATACATGTACTGGATATACTATACTCTGGTTTAGATACCTAGTAGGGTTTTATTAACTGGTTCACCATTTGGCTGGAAGAGACAGGGTTTTGTTACTCTGGTTTAGAGACCCAGTTACTCTGGTTTAGAGAACCAGTAGGGTTTTATTGACTGGTTCACCATTTTGGCTGGAAGAGACAGGGTTTTGTTACTCTGGTTTAGAGACCCAGTAAGGTTTTATTGACTGGTTCACCATTTTGGCTGGAAGAGACAGGGTTTTGTTACTCTGGTTTAGAGACCCAGTTACTCTGGGTTAGAGAACCAGTAGGGTTTTATTGACTGGTTCACCATTTTGGATGGAAGAGACAGGGTTTTGTTACTCTGGTTTAGAGACGCAGTTAGGTTTTATTGACTGGTTCACTATTTGGCTGGAAGAGACAGGGTTTTGTTACTCTGGTTTAGAGACCCAGTAAGGTTTTATTGACTGGTTCACCATTTTGGCTGAAAGAGACAGGGTTTTGTTACTCTGGTTTAGAGACCCAGTAGGGTTTTATTGACTGGTTCACCATTTTGGATGAAAGAGACAGGGTTTTGTTGCCTGTCGCATTCTACGTCTCACCCCCAGTGTTGTTGTGAGCGGGGGAAATTTTTGAAAAAACACTGAATAGCACACTTGTTTGTCTGTCCGTGCCCTGCCTGGTACCCTGAATTTCTTCAAAAGGCTCTGCCAGCTTTTCAGTGTTTTCAGTTTGAGTTCCACACAAGGCATAGTTTTTGCTTGGCCATCAGGGAAGGCACACAGAGAGAGAGCGGGGGAAATAGGACAGAAAGAGCTCTCAGACATTTAAACTGGTAGATTGCTTTGCCACAAGCACAGGGCCCTTAAAGATCTGGTAACTGTCTTGACTTCCACGATGTCAACAACAAGAGGACGCGCTGAACGGCAGGTTAGTACTAAACCTCACTGGCCTGACAATGATGTGTTTGTGGTCAGTTCAGAGGAGCTCTCTGTCCTCCATATACTCTCTCTCTCTCTCTCTCTCTCTCTCTCTCTCTCTCTCTCTCTCTCTCTCTCTCACTGTCTCTCGCTGTCTCTCTTGTTCTTTTGTTCATTGCTGTGACACAGTGCTGTGGTATGTTCCAGGTATTTGGGAGAGACAGAGATCAGAGCGTGTCTCCTTCCCTCTCTCTCTCTCTCTCTCTACTCTGAGATAGTGACACTCATGACATCCATCAAATATCCATTAGGACCTGGCTGCTGAGACAGGGCTGCAGGGGCTTTAATGTACCTCTGGATCAACAGAGCATGTGCTTAACAATCTGCTGGGACAGGGCTCCGGCAATTATCACGCCATTCCTCTATCTTTTATCCTCTGCCTCTCTTTCTCTTTCTCTTTCTTTCTCTTTCTTTATATGCCTTGAGAAGTTTACTCTCTATGTCTCCCTCTCTCTGTCTCTGTGCTCTGTAGTGGTGAACTTTGAGGCCTGTCGCCATATGTCTGAAATCAAATCAAAGTTTATTGGTTGCGTACAGAGTTTTGTTAGATGTTATCCCAGGCGCAGCGAAATGCTTATGTTACCAGCGCCAACAACGCAGCAATACCTAGCAACACAATAACAATACAAACGTTTATTTTTTATTTTTTTAAAGAACAACAGATGAAGACACATCAGTCACTACAGACCCGGGTTCGATCCCAGGCTGTGTCACAACCGGCCATGACCGGGAGTCCCATAGGGGAGGGTTTGGCCGGGGAGGCTTTACTTGGCTCATTGAGCTCTAGCGACTCCTTGTGGCAGGCTGGGCGCCTGCAGGCTGACTTCGGTCGTCAGTTGAACAGTGTTTCCTCCGACACATTGGTGCAGCTGGCTTCCGGATTAAGCGGGCGGGTGTTAAGAAGCGCGGTTTGGACGGTCATGTTTCGGGGGATGCATGACTCGACCTTCGCCTCTACCGAGCCTGTTGGGAGTTGAGAGATGAGACAAGATCGTGATTGGATATCATGAAATTGGGGAGAAAAAGGGACTAAAATGCAATGTTACACTAGTAGAAATATTAGAATGAGCTACGTTGAGAATTTAAATACACAGCAGTTATATAGGATGGTGTGTATAGACAGTAGTTATATAGGATGGTGTGTATAGACAGTATTGACAGTAGTTATATAGGATGGTGTGTATAGACAGTAGTTATATAGGATGGTGTGTATAGACAGTATGGACAGTAGTTATATAGGATGGTGTGTATAGACAGTATGGACAGTAGTTATATAGGATGGTGTGTATAGACAGTATGGACAGTAGTTATATAGGATGGTGTGTATAGACAGTATGGACAGTAGTTATATAGGATGGTGTGTATAGACAGTATTGACAGTAGTTATATAGGATGGTGTGTATAGACAGTAGTTATATAGGATGGTATGTATAGACAGTATGGACAGTAGTTATATAGGATGGTGTGTATAGACAGTATGGACAGTAGTTATATAGGATGGTGTGTATAGACAGTATGGACAGTAGTTATATAGGATGGTGTGTATAGACAGTATGGACAGTAGTTATATAGGATGGTGTGTATAGACAGTATGGACAGTAGTTATATAGGATGGTGTGTATAGACAGTAGTTATATAGGATGGTGTGTATAGACAGTATGGACAGTAGTTATATAGGATGGTGTGTATAGACAGTATGGACAGTAGTTATATAGGATGGTGTGTATATACAGTATGGACAGTAGTTATATAGGATGGTGTGTATAGACAGTATGGACAGTAGTTATATAGGATGGTGTGTATAGACAGTATGGACAGTAGTTATATAGGATGGTGTGTATAGACAGTATGGACAGTAGTTATATAGGATGGTGTGTATAGACAGTAGTTATATAGGATGGTGTGTATAGACAGTATGGACAGTAGTTATATAGGATGGTGTGTATAGACAGTAGTTATATAGGATGGTGTGTATAGACAGTATGGACAGTAGTTATATAGGATGGTGTGTATAGACAGTAGTTATATAGGATGGTGTGTATAGACAGTATGGACAGTAGTTATATAGGATGGTGTGTATAGACAGTATGGACAGCAGTTATATAGGATGGTGTGTATAGACAGTATGGACAGTAGTTATATAGGATGGTGTGTATAGACAGTATGGACAGTAGTTATATAGGATGGTGTGTATAGACAGTATGGACAGCAGTTATATAGGATGGTGTGTATAGACAGTATGGACAGTAGTTATATAGGATGGTGTGTATAGACAATATGGACAGCAGTTATATAGGATGGTGTGTATAGATAGTATGGACAGCAGTTATATTGGATGGTGTGTATAGACAGTATGGACAGCAGTTATATAGGATGGTGTGTATAGACAGTATGGACAGCAGTTATATTGGATGGTGTGTATAGACAGTATGGACAGTATATGAACAGAAAAGGTGAGTACAGCAGTAGTTAGGATGAGCCTTGACTAGAATACAGTATACAGTGGGGAGAACAAGTATTTGATACACTGCCGATTTTGCAGGTTTTCCTACTTACAAAGCATGTAGAGGTCTGTAATTTTTATCATATGTACACTTCAACTATGAGAGACGGAATCTAAAACAAAAATACAGAAAATTACATTGTATGATTTTTAAATAATTAATTTGCATTTTATTGCATGACATAAGTATTTGATCACCTACCGACCAGTAAGAATTCCGGCTCTCACAGACCTGTTAGTTTTTCTTTAAGAAGCCCTCCTGTTCTCCACTCATTACCTGTATTAACTGCACCTATTTGAACTCGTTACCTGTATAAAAGACACCTGTCCACACACTCAATCAAACAGACTCCAACCTCTCCACAATGGCCAAGACCAGAGAGCTGTGTAAGGACATCAGGGATAAAATTGTAGACCTGCACAAGGCTGGGATGGGCTACAGGACAATAGGCAAGCAGCTTGGTGAGAAGGCAACAACTGTTGGCGCAATTATTAGAAAATGGAAGAAGTTCAAGATGACGGTCAATCTCCCTCGGTCTGGGGCACCATGCAAGATCTCACCTTGTGGGGCATCAATGATCATGAGGAAGGTGAGGGATCAGCCCAGAGCTACACGGCAGGACCTGGTCAATGACCTGAAGAGAGCTGGGACCACAGTCTCAAAGAAAACCATTAGTAACACACTATGCCGTCATGGATTAAAATCCTGCAGCGCACGCAAGGTCCCCCTGCTCAAGCCAGCGCATGTCCAGGCCCGTCTGAAGTTTGCCAATGACCATCTGGATGATCCAGAGGAGGAATGGGAGAAGGTCATGTGGTCTGATGAGACAAAAATAGAGCTTTTTGGTCTAAACTCCACTCGCCGTGTTTGGAGGAAGAAGAAGGATGAGTACAACCCCAAGAACACCATCCCAACCGTGAAGCATGGAGGTGGAAACATCATTCTTTGGGGATGCTTTTCTGCAAAGGGGACAGGACGACCGCACCGTATTGAGGGGAGGATGGATGGGGCCATGTATTGCGAGATCTTGGCCAACAACCTCCTTCCCTCAGTAAGAGCATTGAAGATGGGTCGTGGCTGGGTCTTCCAGCATGACAACGACCCGAAACACACAGCCAGGGCAACTAAGGAGTGGCTCCGTAAGAAGCATCTCAAGGTCCTGGAGTGGCCTAGCCAGTCTCCAGACCTGAACCCAATAGAAAATCTTTGGAGGGAGCTGAAATCCGTATTGCCCAGCGACAGCCCCGAAACCTGAAGGATCTGTATGGAGGAGTGGGCCAAAATCCCTGCTGCAGTGTGTGCAAACCTGGTATAGAACTACAGGAAACGTATGATCTCTGTAATTGCACCAAATATTAATTGTACCAAATATTAAGTTCTGCTTTTCTGATGTATCAAATACTTATGTCATGCAATAAAATGCAAATGAATTACTTAAAAATCATACAATGTGATTTTCTGGATTTTTGTTTTAGATTCCGTCTCTCACAGTTGAAGTGTACCTATGATAAAAATTACAGACCTCTACATGCTTTGTAAGTAGGAAAACCTGCAAAATCGGCAGTGTATCAAATACTTGTTCTCCCCACTGTATATATATATACTGTATATATAAAGTGGGTAAACCAGTATGTAAACATTATTAAAGTGACCAGTGTTCAATGAGTCTATGTACATAGGGCAGCAGTCTCTAAGGTGCAGGGTAGAGTACCGGGTGGTAGCCATCTAGTGACTATCTGCCTCCGTATTAAAGTAGAGGTGAAGAGTTTCCATGTGGACAGGCCCTGTTTAATCCACTAGGCTTCAGTTACTATTATTTTTAGATGTAACTATAGGGTGCAGAGCTAGTCCGTGGCTGAATGAACCAGGCTGGGACAGAACTCAAGAGGAGGGTGTGTGAAACTCAAGTGTGTGCGTACGTGAGACAATGAAAGAGCTTTTGTAAAGGAGTTGAAGACTGTACTGTTTTCTCTCTCTCCAAGTGGGAGCTACAGTATAGTGTACAGTATTTATCTATATCCTGCCTTCATATCTAATGTACGTCTCTCTCTCTCTCTCTCTCTCTCTCTCTCTCTCTCTCTCTCTCTCTCTCTATGTGTGTGTGTGTGTGTGTGAGCTACAGTACAGTAATGCAGTTCTCAATGTCCTGCTCTCATGTCCAATGTAGACGTCTCTCTCACACCACAATGCAGCTGTTCTTTCTGTCTTATCAGCAGAATTCCTCTGCTGGAGTCAGATTCCAGAGGGATTTATCCCAACAAGATTGTCTTCTCGCGTTCGACCATCTGTTTTGCATGTGTGGTTTGGTTGGTGGAGACATTGTTCATTTTACATATCATTTGTCATGAGCTGCGTCTCAAATTACACCCTATTCCCTTTAAAGTGCACTATTTTTGACCAGAGCCGTATGGGGAATAGGGTGCTATTTGGGACGCATCCATCATTTGTCATGATAGTCCAAGGGTTTGTTGAAGCTCGTCAAATCACAAATGACGATCGGCAAACATTTGACCGATACCAGCGTAATAAGCAACAATTAGCCATTAGCCCTTTCTGACCCCTAGCTATGATTAGCTGTTAGCCTCGCCTAGCCTAGCTATTTTGGCAGAATGGAGAGTGGTGATCCTGGTTAATCTTTGAGGAGTGAAGCTGTCTGCAGTGCAGTGTGGAGGGTGAAGGAGTAAAGCTGTCTATGGTGCAGTGTGTAGGGTGAAGGAGGAGTGAAGCTGTCTATGGTGCAGTGTGGAGGTGAAGGAGGAGTGAAGCTGTCTATGGTGCAGTGTGGAGGGTGAAGGAGTAAAGCTGTCTATGGTGCAGTGTGTAGGGTGAGGTGGAGTGTAGCTGTCTACGGTACAGCGCGGTGCAGTGTAAAGGCTGAGGAGTGTAGCTGGCTGCGGTGCAGTGTGGAGGGTGAGGAGGTGTGACGCTGCCTATGGTGTAGTGTGGAGGGTGAGGAGGAGTGTGGAGGGTGAAGGAGGAGTGTAGCTGTCTATGGTGCAGTGTGGAGGGTGAAGGAAGAGTGAAGCTGTCTGCAGTGCAGTGTGGTGAGAGACTGAAGAGCTTGGTGAATTATCTGTACCCTCTCGTTGCCCCATCCTGGGCTAGAACCAGAGACCCTCTCGTTGCCCCATCCTGGGCTAGAACCAGAGACCCTCTCGTTGCCCCATCCTGGGCTAGAACCACTCTGAGATTCTTTGTGAATACAGGCCCACCACTCTGTCTAATTGTATGAAAGACCAGAACATCTCACCACCACCAGCCTAGTGTCATGTCTTTTTGAGAGACATTGTCAAGTCTTAACTTCATTATCCTCTGCTTATTATTGCTCAGTATAGCCTGTGTGATGACCCGGGAGAATCACAGGTTAGTGTGAAGGACAGTATGTGCTGTGTCATCTTGTGTATTTCTGTTGGGCAGGACATTCCAGGAGGGGCCTTTAGGGATTTACCATGAATCCACAATGAGATGTTTTTAAACATATAGTGACAGTTGGAGACTTTACTTAGCTGGAATAGAGGACTGAGTTAACTTTAAGGTCACCCTGAGGTCACTTCTTTTGAACAGACAGTAAAGTTGGGTTCTTCCACTTTGACAGAGAATTACTGTAAGCTAACTTTGATCCTGAGGTAATTCTTCAGTTGGTTCCTGAACAGGTTGAGTACATAATCTAACGTTATATACGGCTTTCAGTCATTCGATCAAGTCACCTGTCAGGAGACTGCAGGGGTTGAGCCTGATTTTATATCTCCTCTTTAGTTCAGTATAGGTTGAGTTCAGCATAGGTTGAGTTCAGCATAGGTTGAGTTCAGCATAGGTTGAGTTCAGCATAGGTTGAGTTCAGCATAGGTTGAGTTCAGCATAGGTTGAGTTCAGCATAGGTTGAGTTCAGTATAGGTTGAGTTCAGTATAGGTTGAGTTCAGCATAGGTTGAGTTCAGTATAGGTTGAGTTCAGCATAGGTTGAGTTCAGCATAGGTTGAGTTCAGTATAGGTTGAGTTCAGTATAGGTTGAGTTCAGTATAGGTTGAGTTCAGCATAGGTTGAGTTCAGCATAGGTTGAGTTCAGCATAGGTTGAGTTCAGCATAGGTTGAGTTCAGCATAGGTTGAGTTCAGTATAGGTTGAGTTCAGCATAGGTTGAGTTCAGTATAGGTTGAGTTCAGTATAGGTTGAGTTCAGTATAGGTTGAGTTCAGTATAGGTTGAGTTCAGCATAGGTTGAGTTCAGCATAGGTTGAGTTCAGTATAGGTTGAGTTCAGTATAGGTTGAGTTCAGCATAGGTTGAGTTCAGCATAGGTTGAGTTCAGTATAGGTTGAGTTCAGTATAGGTTGAGTTCAGCATAGGTTGAGTTCAGCATAGGTTGAGTTCAGTATAGGTTGAGTTCAGTATAGGTTGAGTTCAGTATAGGTTGAGTTCAGCATAGGTTGAGTTCAGCATAGGTTGAGTTCAGCATAGGTTGAGTTCAGTATAGGTTGAGTTCAGTATAGGTTGAGTTCAGGTATCTTGGTATCTTTCTGTCTTGGTGTCTCCCCACGACCTCTAACCCCTGTCCTACTACCCTGTTTCTAGGGTTGTGTATATGTTCAGGTTGAATTTAGTAAATTAGCTCTTTTGGCCAAACGTCTTCTGTTAGTGTCTTAATGTCCCCCCATAACCAGTACCCCTGCCCCTTGTCTCTGTCATGTGTTAGTGTCTTAATGTCCCCCCATAACCAGTACCCCTGCCCCTTGTCTCTGTCATGTGTTAGTGTCTTAATGTCCCCCCATAACCAGTACCCCTGCCCCTTGTCTCTGTCATGTGTTAGTGTCTTAATGTCCCCCCATAACCAGTACCCCTGCCCCTTGTCTCTGTCATGTGTCCTCTATTTCTGACACCTCCAGGAATACCGCCTAGCCTCCCGCTGGCTTCTCCTGGGCAGCTGATACATTCTGAGTGTCCCTGTGAAGTATAGAGGGGTGGTCAGCGTTTCTCGGAACTCACGACCCGGCCAAACACACCCAGTCCCCATTCAGACCCAGCTCTACTGGCGCTGTGGTGACACTGTGACCCAGCACTGACACAATGAGATACCTCTAACAATGTTAGTCACTCTCAATACTGGACATCTGAGATGTGTAATATTGTATATACTGTCTATGTAATCTATAGAATCCTGTATTAATCTAGTCTCACATTGATAGACAACGTATTCTAGGAGACCCAACCCTACTGGCAGTCTAGTGTCGCAGTGACCCACTACTGACACACTGAGTAGGAAACCGTGCCACAGCAGAACAGATACTGCAATGTTAGTCATTAGCATTACTGGACGTCTGAGATTTAGGCAATGCTGATGTACCATCACCTCTTCTAGATGATCTATATCTGTCCTATATCAATCTAGCCTTGTGGAGCCAGACACCCTATTCCTAGGAAATCCACTTAGGATCCTGGTGGCAAGGCTAATTTTAAATATGTGTAAACCACAGGAGGTTGGCGGCACCTTAATTGGGGAGGAAAGGCTCGTGGCCATTCCATTCGCTCCGTTATGGACATTATTAACCTATCCAATCTCTGGTTCTATACCAACCCATTTGGTCCAGTTTACCAGTCTAGTTGGACTACTCTGTCCGTCTGGTCCAGTTTACCAGTCTAGTTGGACTACTCTGTCCGTCTGGTCCAGTTTACCAGTCTAGTTGGACTATTCTGTCAATCTGGTCCAGTTTACCAGTCTAGTTGGACTATTCTGTCCGTCTGGTCCAGTTTACCAGTGTAGTTGGACTATTCTGTCCGTCTGGTCCAGTTTACCAGTCTAGTTGGACTATTCTGTCAATCTGGTCCAGTTTACCAGTCTAGTTGGACTATTCTGTCCGTCTGGTCCAGTTTACCAGTCTAGTTGGACTATTCTGTCAATCTGGTCCAGTTTACCAGTCTAGTTGGACTATTCTGTCCGTCTGGTCCAGTTTACCAGTCTAGTTGGACTATTCTGTCCGTCTGGTCCAGTTTACTAGTCTAGTTGGACTATTCTGTCAATCTGGTCCAGTTTACCAGTCTAGTTGGACTATTCTATCCGTCTGGTCCAGTTTACCAGTCTAGTTGGACTATTCTGTCCGTCTGGTCCAGTTTACCAGTCTAGTTGGACTATTCTATCCATCTGGTCCAGTTTACCAGTCTAGTTGGACTATTCTATCCATCTGGTCCAGTTTACTAGTCTAGTTGGACTATTCTATTCCGTTTGTAGATGTCTTACTGTCGGTCTTCCTTCCTTCCTTCCTTCCTTCCTTCCTTCCTTCCTTCCTTCCTTCCTTCCTTCCTTCCTTCCTTCCTTCCTTCCTTCCTTCCTTCCTTCCTTCCTTCCTTCCTTCCTTCCTTCCTTCCTTCCTTCCTTCCTTCCCTCCCTCCCTCCTTCCTTCCTTCCTTCCTTCCTTCCTGCTGTCTATTCTTTTCCTTCTGCTGTGTTGTTTGTTCTGTCGTTCTCTGTTGTCATGGTTTCAGGCTGCTCCAGGGGGCACGCTTTGTTTTCATTTCATTTTGGGGAAAATTACGATGAAGTCCTGTATGGATTTGAAGCTGTTCTGCAGGTCGGCCTGAAATTGACCAAAAGCACAGTGTGTGTGTGTATTTGTGTATGTGTGTGTTTGTGCATGAATGCCTGCATCTATTTGTGTGTGTGTGTGTGTGTGTGTGTGTGTGTGTGTGTGTGTGTGTGTGTGTGTGTGTGTGTGTGTGTGTGTGTGTGTGTGTGTGTGTGTGTGTGTGTGCAGAAGGGCCAATAATATTTAGCATCAAACTAAGGCTGAGGATATGAGTTTTTCCAGATGTTCACTGAAAACAAGATTTAGACAATTACACTGTCTTATAAGGAGAGAGCTGTCTAACTACAAGGCTGTGAAGGAAAGAACTCTCTAACTATAGGACCGTGAAGGAGAGAACTCTCTAACTATAGGACCGTGAAGGAGAGAACTCTCTAACTATAGGACCGTGAAGGAGAGAACTCTCTAACTATAGGACCGTGAAGGATAAAGCTCTCTAACTATAGGACCGTGAAGGATAAAGCTCTCTAACTATAGGACCGTGAAGGATAAAGCTCTCTAACTATAGGATCGTGAAGGATAAAGCTCTCTAACTATAGGACCGTGAAGGAGAGAGCTCTCTAACAATAGGACCGTGAAGGATAAAGCTCTCTAACTATAGGACCGTGAAGGATAAAGCTCTCTAACTATAGGACCGTGAAGGATAAAGCTCTCTAACTATAGGACCATGAAGGAGAGAACTCTCTAACTATAGGACCGTGAAGGAGAGAACTCTCTAACTATAGGACCGTGAAGGAGAGAACTCTCTAACTATAGGACCGTGAAGGAGAGAACTCTCTAACTATAGGACCGTGAAGGAGAGAGCTCTCTAACTATAGGACCGTGAAGGAGAGAACTCTCTAACTATAGGACCGTGAAGGAGAGAGCTCTTTAACTATAGGACCGTGAAGGAGAGAGCTCTCTAACTATAGGACCGTGAAGGAGAGAGCTCTCTAACTATAGGACCGTGAAGGAGAGAACTCTCTAACTATAGGACCGTGAAGGAGAGAGCTCTCTAACTATAGGACCGTGAAGGAGAGAGCTCTCTAACTATAGGACCGTGAAGAAGAGAGCTCTCTAACTATAGGACCGTGAAGGAGAGAACTCTCTAACTATAGGACCGTGAAGGAGAGAACTCTCTAACTATAGGACCGTGAAGGAGAGAACTCTCTAACTATAGGACCGTGAAGGAGAGAGCTCTCTAACTATAGGACCGTGAAGGAGAGAGCTCTCTAACTATAGGACCGTGAAGGAGAGAGCTCTCTAACTATAGGACCGTGAAGGAGAGAGCTCTCTAACTATAGGACCGTGAAGGAGAGAACTCTCTAACTATAGGACCGTGAAGGAGAGAGCTCTCTAACTATAGGACCGTGAAGGAGAGAGCTCTCTAACTATAGGACCGTGAAGGAGAGAGCTCTCTAACTATAGGACCGTGAAGAAGAGAGCTCTCTAACTATAGGACCGTGAAGGAGAGAACTCTCTAACTATAGGACCGTGAAGGAGAGAGCTCTCTAACTATAGGACCGTGAAGGAGAGAGCTCTCTAACTATAGGACCGTGAAGGAGAGAACTCTCTAACTATAGGACCGTGAAGGAGAGAACTCTCTAACTATAGGACCGTGAAGGAGAGAACTCTCTAACTATAGGACCGTGAAGGAGAGAGCTCTCTAACTATAGGACCGTGAAGGAGAAAGCTCTCTAACTATAGGACCGTGAAGGAGAGAGCTCTCTAACTATAGGACCGTGAAGGAGAGAACTCTCTAACTATAGGACCGTGAAGGAAAGAACTCTCTAACTATAGGACCGTGAAGGAGAGAACTCTCTAACTATAGGACCGTGAAGGAGAGAACTCTCTAACTATAGGACCGTGAAGGAGAGAGCTCTCTAACTATAGGACCGTGAAGGAGAGAGCTCTCTAACTATAGGACCGTGAAGGAGAGAGCTCTCTAACTATAGGACCGTGAAGGAGAGAGCTCTCTAACTATAGGACCGTGAAGGAGAGAGCTCTCTAACTATAGGACCGTGAAGGAGAGAACTCTCTAACTATAGGACCGTGAAGGAGAGAGCTCTCTAACTATAGGACCGTGAAGGAGAGAGCTCTCTAACTATAGGACCGTGAAGGAGAGAACTCTCTAACTATAGGACCGTGAAGGAGAGAACTCTCTAACTATAGGACCGTGAAGGAGAGAACTCTCTAACTATAGGACCGTGAAGGAGAGAGCTCTCTAACTATAGGACCGTGAAGGAGAGAGCTCTCTAACTATAGGACCGTGAAGGAGAGAGCTCTCTAACTATAGGACCGTGAAGGAGAGAGCTCTCTAACTATAGGACCGTGAAGGAGAGAGCTCTCTAACTATAGGACCGTGAAGGAGAGAGCTCTCTAACTATAGGACCGTGAAGGAGAGAGCTCTCTAACTATAAGGCCATGCATGTGGTAAATGGAATGTTCATGGGGAGAACAGTTCACTCATATTTCTCACCTCTTTCCCAAAGGCATATTACAAAAGTACCAGACTTGGGTTTAAATACAATTTGAAATAATTTCAAATACTTGATTGAGCTTGCCTGTTGCAATGCAACCAGTAGAAAAGTAATGAGTGCTAAACCCCCGCCCACCTACCACTCCAGGCAGGCTCAAATAAATGCTTTAAAGTATTTGAAAGATTCCGAATAGTATTTGAACCCAGGTCTGGACCTAATGCAAACACGTACCTTCTATTATCATTCCTTATATTGTGATGATCTGATCACACACACACACACACACACACACACACACACACACACACACACACACACACACACACACACACACACACACACACACACACACACACACACACACACACATTGTGGTGATCTGATCATATATCAGCTAATGAGTATCAGATGATGGGTCTGTCTTTGTGTGAAACAATATGAGAGTCATTATTACTCATGGATCCAAGTCATAAGATCATGGGTGTGTGAAGGGAGGGCAGGGTGTGACTGTGTGTATGAGTGTGTGTGTGTATGTGTCTGGGTGTGTGTATGTGTGTGTATGTGTGTGTGCGTGTGTCCGTGTTGTGTAATAGTATTAGCAGAGTGAACAGAACAGATTAGATAAGTAATATTTAACCCATCGATGCTAGGACTGATCCCAAAACACACTGCTGCAATATCTCCATAGAGATAGAGGAAGACATATCTAGCAGCCCACTGCTCTTCATTTTTTCATGGTGCCATCACAAATGCTTTAGCTGGTTTCCATGGCTGTCATTGTCAAGCCAAATAATGTCATGGAGTCGGCATGATGGCACCAGCAGACTGGCACTCGTAGGTTGGTGCCACTCTAGACAGTATAGTAGCAGTATATACAGTGTTATTTCTGTGCATTTTCTCCACATTGTTAATTTGTTGAAATTGCTTATCCATGGTAAATATTATAGAAATTATAGCTGTGTAAGTTAATAGCGTGCTGTGGTCACTCCTGTCCTGTACTAACAGTCTATATAGCTCCTTAAAGGGGCCTGGGGCCACTCCTGTCCTGTACTAACAGTCTATATAGCTCCTTAAAGGGGCCTGGGGCCACTCCTGTCCTGTACTAACAGTCTATATAGCTCCTTAAAGGGGCCTGGGGCCACTCCTGTCCTGTACTAACAGTCTATATAGCTCCTTAAAGGGGCCTGGGGCCACTCCTGTCCTGCACTAACAGTCTATATAGCTCCTTAAAGGGGCCTGGGGTCACTCCTGTCCTGTACTAACAGTCTATATAGCTCCTTAAAGGGGCCTGGGGCCACTCCTGTCCTGTACTAACAGTCTATATAGCTCCTTAAAGGGGCCTGGGGCCACTCCTGTCCTGTACTAACAGTCTATATAGCTCCTTAAAGGGGCCTGGGGCCACTCCTGTCCTGTACTAACAGTCTATATAGCTCCTTAAAGGGGCCTGGGGCCACTCCTGTCCTGTACTAACAGTCTATATAGCTCCTTAAAGGGGCCTGGGGTCACTCCTGTCCTGCACTAACAGTCTATATAGCTCCTTAAAGGGGCCTGGGGCCACTCCTGACCTGTACTAACAGTCTATATAGCTCCTTAAAGGGGCCTGGGGCCACTCCTGTCCTGTACTAACAGTCTGTATAGCTCCTTAAAAGGGCAACCTGCAGTTGCTACATCCATTTTTGGACTAAATGAATTATATCCCACTGGGTTATAACAATAATTTTGATTTCATCGATGGCCAGTCCTTACATCAATAGTGCTGTCTATAAATGTAAGAGCGGTCACATTTCTCCAGGCCTATTCCTCAGCTTTTTACCCATTCAGGGGCAGGGAGCACACTTTGTTTTTGTTTCAACTGCTGAATGCCTCTTTAAAGCACCATAACGTCTACTATAGCTGTCTTTGCAGCAGTGGAATGGCAGCATCTAGAAGGTTCAGTACATTCTCTGAAAAACAGTGAACATTGGAGTTTGGATAAACACTAGACTAGTACATAATCACTGAGCTGTGTCTTGGCAGAGATTTATACATGCAGTTAACATAAAGCCGTATGCATACATATGGAATAGTGGAAGATTTGAAGAATTTGGTTTTGAAGAAAAACTCTGGGAAAGGTTCCAGAAGGGAGGTTTGGGGGTTTGGCATGGCCTCAATGACGTGTGTGTGTGTGCATGTGTGTTCGCGTGCATGCATGCGTGGGTGCATGCATACATGTGCGTGTGTTTGGCATGGGCTCAAAGCTGAGGGCTGGCTGCCCCCCCATCCCCTTATCACACTGTGTGACATGTTTTTACAAACTTTGACTTAGCTAGACATAATTCCTATTCAATGGCGTCCACTCTAACCCTACCAAGGTAGCACAGTGGCAAAAACGTTGGTAATCAATATTTTTCATTGGGGGGCTCAGTGGGGAATTACAGTCAAATATATTGATTTATATTGTTGATTCAAGGGTATCCTCCCTCACACTTCCCCCTTTCTTAGAAGTCCCAGTCCTGGTCATAACTGGTTCTGAGATAAAGTCAGTCCCCTCTGCTCTCTGAGCCTGTGGTAGGGCAAGCCTGGTTCCATCCAGCTACCAGCGGTCAGGATGGATATATCTAGTTATAACAGCCAGCTGATTGACATGTTTAACTGAGCCACACACACATATGGTAAACCTGGTCCCGTCCAGCGGTCTAGCGGTCAGGGTAAATAGAGCTATATATTACAGCCAGCTGATTGACATGTTAAACTGAGCAGGTGATATGCTCATTCCCCCTGCTCTAGTTAGTGTAGAGCTCCTGTGTCTCTTACCATATGTGAAGGCAGTCTCTGGCAGCACTGCACTGCATGAGGTAACTTACTTAATTGTATGTGTGTCAGTGAACACATTCACACACTCTTACAACACTTGTGAGAGTATAAATGTTTTTATAATCGTTTCAGGCCTATTTTTACAATAGTAGAAATGTTTTTATAATCGTTTCAGGCCTATTTTTACAATAGTATAAATGTTTTTATAATCGTTTCAGGCCTATTTTAACAATAGTAGAAATGTTTTTATAATCGTTTCAGGCCTATTTTAAAAATAGTATAAAAAAAATTATAATCGTTTCAGGCCTATTTTAACAATAGTATAAATGTTTTTATAATCGTTTCAGGCCTATTTTAACAATAGCTAGGTTTCCATCCGCAGAAAAAAAGCACAAAAAAAAAGCATGGCAGTCAAGCACCGATCATGATGTCACCATAATAATAATAATATTTGTTATCCTTTATTTTACTAGGCATGTCAGTTAAGAACAAATTCTTATTTACAATGACAGCCTAGGAACAGTGGGTTAACTGCCTTTTTCAGCGGCAGAACAACAGATTTTTACCTTGTCAGCTCGGGGATTTGATCCTGCAACCTTTCAGTTACGGGCCCAACACTCTACCCACTAGGCTACCTGCCGCCCAATAAACTGCATTGTTTCCCGAGTCGTAGTGGGAGGACCACACAACATATCATCGCATTACTCCAAGTTTACTTCAATATGATGCTTATTATATCAATATATGCACATAAAGGAGTTTCCACTGTCATTTCTCGCATATTTCATTTTACCGACACAAAAATTAATTTAAATGTATTATTACATTTTACATGTCCTGTTCCGTCACAGCTGTCGTGATTTTTATTTTATACATATGACTTTACTTGCATAAAAACTGTGGATTGAAATGTAGGTAATGAGGCCTTTCACTAAGTTAGGTCCCTGTGTTCAGACTGTTCAGAGTCCGCGCCACAAATGGCATTCTATTCCCTACATAGTGCACTACTTTTGACCAAAAATAGTGCACTCTGCAGGGGGAAAAGGGTGCCATTTGGAACACAGACAGTGTTCTGAGTGTTCATGCTAGCAGCCTGGTGCTGAGCTGACCTTTGGAACATGTTACACAGTTTCAACAGGATGGGAATATAGGTGTTAGTCACCTCAATACACACTTCATTTACCATCTGACATGATCCCCCTCGGGGATCAATAAAGTACCTATCTATCTATCTATCTATCTATCTATCTATCTATCTATCTATCTATCTATCTATCTATCTATCTATCTATCTATCTATCTATCTATCTATCTATCTATCTATCTATCTATCTATCTATCTATCTATCTATCTATCTATCTATCTTAAAAAATAACTGCGGACAAAAGGTCGTTGAGGTCATCTTTGGGTGTTGCTGTCATTTGTGCTTTCTTAGAAAAGCTAAAAGGAGAACAAATAAGGCTTTGAGTCTCTTACATTCAGTCCCTATTTCCATTTAATTCAGGTAAACACTGGACAAATGTGTCAAACATCAACATGAAACACAATAATAACTACTGTTTTTGGGCCTCTATTATGAATCTGAAAAGGTCCCATGGAAAAGTTGACGTTTCAGTATAGGTACACCACATAGTCATGTAGCTCTGGGGATGGCAGTCAGAGGTCAGTAATCCATATAGGTGGAGCAGAGGTACAGGACGATAGGCAGGCTCAGGGTCAGGGCAGGAAGAATGGAAACTAGGAAACAGGAACAATCGTGAGACAGGAGCAGAGGGGAAAACACTGGTAGGCTTGACGAAACAAAACGAACTGGCAACAGACAAACAGAACACAGGTATAAACACACTGGGGATAATGGGGAAGATGGGTAATACCTGGAGGTAATGGGGTGGAGACAATCACAAAGACAGGTGAAACAGATCAGGGTGTGACACTCTCTCTCTCTCTGCATGGACTAATTGTGTTTTTTTAATGACTACCTCATCTCTCTACTCCACATACAATTATCTGTCAAGAAGTGGATATCAAACACAGATTCAACCACAAAGACCAGAGAGGTTTTCCAATGCCTCGCAAAGAAGGGCACCTATTGGTAGATGGGTAAAAAAAAAAAAAAAAATGCAGACATTGAATATCCCTTGGTGAAGTTATTAATTACACTTTGGATGGTGTGTCAATACACCCAGTCACTACAAAGATACAGGTGTCCTTCCTAACTCAGTTGCCGGAGAGGGAGGAAACCACTCAGGGATTTCACCAATGGTGACTTTAAAACAGTTACAGAGTTTAATGGCTGTGATAGGAGAAACAGGGATGCCGTCCCATGTTGACTCCAATGCTTCCCACAGTTGACTCCTCTGCTCCTTTCAACCTTCCCTCCCCCTATACACTCCTCTACTCCTTTCAACCTTCCCTTCCCCTATACGCTCCTTTCAACCTTCCCTCCCCCTATACACTCCTCTACTCCTTTTAACCTTTCCTCCTCTCCTCCTGTCCTCTTTTCCTCCATTACTGCCTGCAGGCACGGCTTCTCCTGTCTGACTCACCCCAACACTCCTGTCCTCCGGTCCTGCCCACAGGACTTCTGACTCACTCACCCCATCACTCCTCTCATCTTTCCCCGTTCTCTCCTCTCTCCCTCTTCTCTCCCCCTGGCATCCTCTGTTCCCGATCCAGACCCAGCACACTCACCTCCGGCCTCGCAGCCTCACCCTACACACACCCACTCCATACCTACCACGCCCAACCTTAACCCTAACCTACAACTCTGGCTTGAATTTGCCCTTTGGCCCAGTCCTAGGATCAGTTTTAGTAAGCTTATGCTCCCCAAACCCTAACCTTAGCCATTAGAGGGGAAATATAAGAACTGACCTTGTTTGTGGGGCCACTTCATCTTACTCCTTACCCATTATCCCACCCAAAACCACTTCACACGCAGCACCTATGTTTCAGTCTGGCACCCTGCGTAAAACTGTGAATCAAAGACTGTGGGCTGATTCTTAAGTGCTTACTTTGTTTGTTATGCATAGATGAGAGATGGCTGGTAAGATATGGAGCCCAATCAAACAGATGGAAATGTGATGACAGATAATGTCAGTGTTTTCTTACAAATATAAATCAGATTCAGTTGTCAGGCTGTACCAATCTTCTACATAATAATTACATGAATCATAGTTTGTTTTTTGTCTACTCATCAAATGATTTGACACTTAGTAAACATGCATTGTGAAACCTATTATCATAGGAGAACGCCCAAAAATGTAAAGCTGAAATACGTAGTTGGTGAAACTGCAACGTCCGTTTGCAATATTACAACAACAAAAAAGTTGCTTCAAACAACGAACACTGTAATTTTTCCATTTGGACATCATTGAACACGGGATAGAACAGCAGCAAATGGACCCTCCTCCCTTCGATTCATCAACAGAATAAAAACCATAACAAAGGTGCTGGGGAAATCCCTGTACGGATTCCAGATTTAAGATTGGTTTGGGTATTCACAGCTCACCAACGTTCTTATTTAGGATATGTAATGAATAGGGCAGTGTTGCCATGCTTAGATAGGGACTGTTACTGCTACACTCATTTCAGTGAAGTCTATTTTGTGTAAAGTAGACTGTACTGTACTTATCACTAAAGTACACAATCTCTAAGCAGTGTGGGAGGTACAACAGTTATGGTAAATGAAGATCTGTCTTCAAGCTCTCTCTCTCCCTCCCTCCCTCCCTTCTCTCTCTCTCTCTCTCTCTCTATTTCAGATGGGAGGGCTTACAGTTACGGTATATGAAGATATGTCTTCAGGCTCTGTTTCTCTCTCTCACTCACTCACAATTTTTTAGCTCTCTCTCTCCTCTCTCAGTATTTTTTCAGTTTCTCGCTCACTCCCTTTTACACACACATACAGTAAATAAAAAATGAAAAGTCCCTCTATAGAATGAGTCCAGCCCAGTTGGTCTGAGGACATGTTTTCATAAGGAAAAGTCCCTCTATAGAATGAGTCCAGACCAGTTGGTCTGAGGACACGCATTACGAGTGGCTGAAGAAGGAAATCCTGCGCCGGAATGGTTACACCCTGATTAGCAGGGCGCAAAGATTCCATGATTGGGCGTATGATGCCACAGCGTCCCCCCGATCGCAAATGCATGATCGGGGGGATTAGGCTGGCCAAGAGCTGGCTAACCGCTGAACCACTGACGATCACGCCCATTGAGAAAGTGGTAATAGATACATTTCTACGCTCTCTCCCGTTCAAAGCTAAAAATGTAGCAAGCCAAGCTAATCCGCAGAGCATGGATCAGCTGGTGGAAGTGGTGGAAGGTCAACAGGTGGCTTTGGAGGTCCTGCGCAGCGGACAACCAAGGAAGGCTGAACCCTCCACTCGCCCGAAGGAGCGAAAAAGGACAGAGGACCACGCCTGGACCCCGGCCAAGGATGGAGGGACACCAACAGCCAGCTCCCCGAGACAACGCCCCTTCCTGAACCTGGACAGCAGGAAGTGCTACGAGTGTGGCGAGCCGGGACACATCGCCTGGAACTGTCCAAACCACGATGTCCGATGCCTTCGGGGAGAGTGGTCCTTCCACTGTCACTCCGGTAAGAGCAACAGAAAGGACACCACAGCACTTTTGGACTCCGGGAGTATAGTGACCCTGATCCGGCGGGAGGGAAGCCAGAAGGAGTGTTGCCCGAATGTGTGGATTCCAGGAAGTGGAACCCTAAGCGTCAACAGAGACCCTCTCTGAGGGTGACTCGGGTGAAGCAAGACTGGAGGAAGGTGAGGCGAGTCTGGACGACATGTTCCCGATGGACCATGAAGTGGCTCCAGAGCCCGCCTCTCTAGCAGCCCAGTTTGGCATGGCCCAATTGGAGGATATAACAAAGTAATTGCTGTATCAGGTCGTGAATAAGAACTACGAATGTATGGAGTTGTGGTTGGTGCCCCTTCCCTTTGTACAATCTGTCCAGCAGTTCCAGCACTTCCACCTTCTTGGGGCTCACCTAGGGGTGGAGAAGACCTTAGACCGGATCAAGGCACAATTTTACTGGCCAGGTGTGAATAGAGCAGTGGAGGATTACTGCCGCAGTCGCACTTCCGCAGCCCCTTAATTCCCCTACCCATCATTTCAGTCCCTTTCAGCAGGATCGCAATGGACCTGGTGGGACCTCTACCCAAGAGCAACCGAGGGCACCAATACATCCTGGTGATTTTGGAATATGCAACCAGGTACCCAGAAGCCATTCCCCTGTGCACCATGGCTACCAAGGGAATCATGAGTTAGTCATGCTGTTCTCCGAGTAGGCATCCCCGATGAGATTTTAACCGACCAGGGAAACCGGTTCATGTCGCGAATCATTAAGGATCTCTACTAACTAATGAAAATAACCCAGTTGCGCACCTCAGTGTATCATCCGCAGACCAATGGATTGGTGGAAAGATTCAATGAAACCCTGAAGCATATGCTAAAGAAGGTGATGGAGGCGGACGGAAGGAATTAGGACCAGCTACTACCCTACCTGATGTTCTCGATCCGAGAAGTGCCCTAAGCTTCAACAGGGTTCTCTCCCTTTGAACTCCTGTACGGGAGACGACTCCGAGGACTGCTAAAGAAGCCTGGGAACAGCAACCATCGCCCCATCGAACCATGGTGGAACACGTGGAAGACATGAGAGACCAGATGGCAACCCTGTGGCCCCTGGTACGGGAACACATGCTAGAGGCCCAGGATGCCCAAGTGCGGGTGTACAACAGAGGGGCACAATGAAGAGACTTCCAGCCAGGAGACAAAGTGTTGGTGTTGGTCCCCCCCTCAGAATGTATGTTTTTGGCCCGATGGAACGGGCCATACGAAGTCCTGGAGGAAGTGGTGAAGTTAATTATAGGGTCAGACAGCCAGTAGGCATCTGACCCAGATTTACCAGGTGAATTTGTTAAAGAAATGGAATGCACGTGATGTACTCTACTCTATTCCCCCGAAGAAGGCTACCACAGAGACCATGCCTGCGGAGGTGCAATTGGGGGAGCAGCTGAGCCATGCACAGAAGCAGAAGCTGACGGAGTTGGTCGGCCGGAACCAGGATGTGTTCTCCAGTGAACCGGGACACACCGATCTGGTACGGCACAGCATCATCACCGAACCCGGGAAAAAGGTGAAGTTGAGACCCTTCTGCATACCAGAAGCAAGGAGAGAGGCCGTCAGGACCGAGGTAAAAACGATGTTGGATGCTGGAATCATCGAAGAGTCGAAAAGGGAGTGGTGCAGCCCCATAGTGTTGGTGCCAAAACCAGACGGCACCATTCGCTTCTGTAATGATTTTAGAAAGTTAAATGAAATCTCAAAGTTCGACGCCGAAACAGGGGTGGGTGCCGTCCTATCACAGCTACAAGAAGGTGAGGAACACCCTGTCGTATACATTTCCCGGAAGCTGTTGCCGTGGGAACAAAGATATTTTCCACTGTGGAGTAAAAATGTCTAGCGATCAAGTGGGCACTGGAAACGCTGAAATATTACTTATTGGGACGGCACTTCACCCTCGTAATGGACCATGCACCACTGGTTTGGATGTCACGGAATAAGGACAGTAACGCCCGGGTCACCCGCTGGTTCCTATCCTTACAGCCCTTTGCTTTCTCTGTCGTTCACAGAACAGGTGCAGCCCATGGAAATGCTGACGCCCTCTCCAGGAGGGATGCTCTAGGGAGCTGGACCGCCCCTCCCTCCCGGTCGTAGGGGGGGGTTGTGTGGCAGGTGGCAGATGGCAGGGAGAGGTGAGGGGAGTGGCTATTGAAGGAAGATATCTTGCAGCCCGCTGGCTCCACCCCCAAGCCATATATGGACATCCTGCCCCAATGAGGCAAGCCTGTGGATCATTAAGCCATTGAGTGCTTGGGGATTAAAGAGGAAGCGGGATGCACAACCAGGAAGAGGGTGAGAGGGAGACAAGTGTTACGGAGAGTGTGAGAAGAGAGAAAATTAGTAGAACTGTGTACCGAACTGGTTTGGCTGAGGACCTGGTTTTGGATTATGTCAGGCTCTGGCCATAGAGAAGCCTATTTGCTTCTCTATGTAGCCATGGTCAGAGTCTGACAGTTCTATTCTTTCAGTTTCTGGTGGTGGGTTGTGTTGGATCCCTAATTAGAGGCAGCTGCTGTGCATCGTCTCTAATTAGGGATCCTACATAGGTTTGTATGTTCCACACCGGGGATGTGGGTCATTGTATATTTCGCTAATTATTTCGCAGTCACGGTGACAGTAAGTGTGCCACGTTAATTACGTCTGTTCATTCTTGTTTGTTTGTGAACGTGACATTTTGTCAATTCGTGTTTTGTGTTTCAGTAGTTCGTCATTTGTGTTTTGTTATACATAGTAAAATATATTATTACATAGTATAATAAATTGTCAAACTACTATCCCTGCGCTGTGCATTGGTCTGTGTATGCACCCTCTCGTGACAGATTACCCCTGGATAATGGACAACGGACAACAAGAACGGATTGTGGACTGTGAACTGGTTGCTGAATTCCCCCACTTCCCACTGTGTGCAAATATCCCCAATAAATTCCCCATTTGCATTCTAGTTGTACTTCCTGTGCGTGTTTGGTTATTGAACTTGGTGATGTGGAAACCCCACAACCTTGAGCCTGCTACAGTATATATTGAATTTAGCTGAACAATGTGTGTATATATTTCATTTAGTTGAACAATGTGTGTATATATTTCATTTAGTTGAACAATGTGTGCATATATTTCATTTAGCTGAGCAATATGTGTATATATTTAATTTAGCTGAACGATGTGTGTATAGTAAGTGTGTGTATAGCGGCCGGCCATACACACACAGCAGGTCACAGCTGGACAGACCCTGGGGGGATCCTATTGGACAGGACGTGACATCGCTGTGTTCTGACGCCATGATGGCTCACTGATCCCACACTGGTCAACATGAAACAGGCCACAGTACAACTAATAATAGTGTGTGCGTGTGTGATGTGTGTGTCTGTCCATGCCAGGCCACATACCACCACAGCAGGGTCATCCTGTTGACCAAGAGGTGTGCGTGTGTGTGTTTTTATACGAGTGCGTGCGTGTGTGTGTGTATGTACGAGTGTGTGCGTGAGTTTGCGAATGTGAGTGTATGTGTGTTCGTGGGCGTGTGTGTGTGTGTGTGTGTGTGTGTGTGGCCACAGCGGGGTCATCCTGTGAGCCCAGAGTGGGTCCTTTCATTGTGTGTGTTTAACAGTGACATCAGACACATAACAATGTTTTACTGTCCCCTCCAACTCAGGACAGATAAAGAGGAAGAGGAGGGAGGGAGGGAGGTAGGGAGGGAAAGGAAAGGAAAGACAGGCAGGCATACAAGCAGACATACAGGCAGACATACAGGCAGGCAGGCAGACAGGCAGACACACATACAGACAGACAGATGGCGCCGTACTGTATGGCTGCCGTCTTGCGAGTTCCGACCCAACTTTGCTATTTTGTGATTATTGACCCGCCTAACCGCGCTCCTTAACACCTGCCAGCTTAACCCGGAAGCCAGCCAAACCAATGTGTCGGAGGAAACACTGTTCAACTGGTGACCAGGTTCAGCCTGAAGGCACCCGGCCTGCAACAAGGAGTCGCTAGGGCGCGATGAGCCAAGTAAAGCCCCACCGGCCAAACCCTCCCCTAACCTGGGCGAGGCTGGACCAATTGTGCGCCATCCTATGAGACTCCCGGCCACGGCTGCGATGCAGTGCCTTAAACCACAACGCCACTCAAGAGGCCTGTCTTTACTTTTTAAAAACTAAATGTATCCGCTATCATCTGCAGTTACTATCCTCAATTTCGACTTCAACTTCGACTCATCTACCCTAGGCTCTACTCAAAAGGAAACACCAGCAGGAGAGTGGGCATCCTGGTGAGACTAAGGTGAAGGGGATAGCGGCCACCTCTTCCCTCCATTCTATTGGCCAAGTCGCTTGATAATAAGATGGGTGACCTCCGATCGCGGATTTGTTATCAACAGGACTCTCGTAACTGCTTTTCTGTAAACTGGCTTTTGGACAAGTACCCCCTATGGCTATCCAACACGATGGATACTCCATTCACCGAGCGGACAGGACATTGGATTCAGAGAAATCAAGAGGGGGAGGGGTATGCCTCTTCATCAACAGCAAATGGTGTACAGACTCTAGGGCAGTGGAAGTCTCAACCTATTGTTCACCCATCCTGGAATACTAGATGGTCAAATGCTGACCCTTCTACCTCCTGAGAGTGTTCATTTGTTATCATGACTGCTGTATATACAGCCATGTGAAAAAGTAAGTACACCCCCTGGAAAGTTCTCTTTTATTTATTTTTTTACATATTTGGGCAGATGGATATGTAATCATAACTTCAACTCTATTGACTGATAAAGGTTACCCAATTTAACAAATCACAAAAAACTTTGAAAATGTCATGCAATTAAAATAAACAAAATTGCCTTTTCCTTATGGGAAAGTGTCACAATGCGTATTTAAGGGACGATACACGGAGCGCTGGTCATTCCTTTTTATTTTGGAGATGTTCTCATGAAACACAAAATAACAAAGGAGAGTTTAAACAAAATACAAAGTGACTTACTTGCGACTAGACGAATGCAGTCAAACAAACAACCAATGATCCACACACAGGTGGATGTGTGGAGAGCCTAAATACAATCCCCAATCAGAGACAACCCTGTACAGCTGTCTCTGATTGAGGATCATTAAATTCCCCTTAGTTAGGGTCTGAGGGCTTGATTGTGGTTAGGCCTCTGACTCCCACCAGGGGGAGTGGAAGGACCACAATCAAACCCTCACAGAAAGTTAGTACACCCCTACCTTTACCATCACATAAAATGTCTAAAATTAGAATTAGGTACCAAAACAAGTGCAAATGATTAGAAAACATTAGAGAGAAACTTAGGAGGGTCCAGCCTTCCATAAAGATAAGAAAATTGGTCTGGTTTGGTCTTAACCATATCGCTGTGTGGTAACACATCATTCAAAGATCAAAAGACCTACCTGAGATTATTGATGCCCATGAGTCTGGGAGGGGTTACAAATCAATTTCCAAGCAATTCGAAGTACATCATTCCATTTCCAAGCAATTCGAAGTACATCATTCCACTGTCCGACGAAAATTCCAGACCACTGGCAAACTACCTAGGACAGGTCGTCCCACCAAAGTCCAAGAGCTGACCGAAAAATGCTCATAGAAGTCTATAAGAACCCCAGGGTAACATCAAGGGATCTACATCAGTGGTCAAAAGTTTTGAGAATGACTCAAGTATTGGTCTCCACAAAGTTGGCTGCCTCAGTGTTGATGATGTGTCACGTGCGGGTGCATACACAGACTAAGGCGCAGCGCAGGGATAGTAGTTCGACATTTTATTAATATACTATGTATATATACAAAACGAATGACGAACTACAGAACAAACAAACAGACGATGTACAAACGTCACGTTTACAAAACAAACACGAAATGAACGGACGTAACACATAGCACACTTACTTTCATCGTGACTGCGACATATAACGACATGTAGAATATATACAATGACCCACAACCCCGGTGTGGAACATACAAACGTATGTAGGATCCCTAATTAGAGACAATGCACTGCAGCTGCCTCTAATTAGGGATCCAACACAACCCACCACCAGAAACAGAAATAATAGACCTGTCAGACTCTGACCATGGCTACATAGAGAAGCAATGGGCTTCTCTATGGCCAGAGCCTGACATGATGGCAATTTGCATATACTCCAGAATATCATGAAGAGTGATCAGATGAATTGCATAATGGACAGACTGATATTCTGCAAAAGGTACAGGGATTGGACTGCTGAGGACTGGGGTAGAGTCATTTTCTCTGATGAATCCCCTTTCCGATTGTTTGGGCCATCCGGAAAACAGAGAAGACAGGGTGAGCACTACCATCAGTCCTGTGTCATGCCAACAGTAAAGCATCCTCAGACCATTCATGTGTGGGGTTGCTTCTCAGCCAAGGGAGTGGGCTCACTCACAATTTTGCCTAAGAACACAGCCATGAATAAAGAATGGTACCAACCGAGAGTGTCACCATGTGGAGTGTAGAGAGAACAAGGCGCAGCGGAGTTGTACTGGAACATAAGTTTATTTACTTAAAGTAATATCAATACAACAAAACAAGAAAGTGTACCTACTAAGTGAACTAGACACTCCAGGTACATCCAGTGCCATTCAAGATATCCAGTGACATTCAAGACATCCAGTGACACTCCAGGTACATCCAGTGACATTCATCCAGTGACATTCAAGAATCCCCAATTAGAGACAACGCATAGCAGCTGCCTCTAATTGGGGATCCAACACAAAACATAACATAGATCTAGGTATACTAGATCTGTCAGGCTCTGACCATGGCTAAATAGAGGAGCCAAAGGCCTCCCTATGGCCAGAGCCTGACAGAGAGAATGGTACCAACTTCTCCCAACCATCCAAGAACAGTTTGGTGACGACCAATGCCTTTTCCAGCATGATGGAGCACCTTGCCATAAGACAAAAGTGATAATTAAGTGGCTCGGCGAACAAAACATCCACATTTTGGGTCCATGGCCAGGAAACTCCCCAGACCTTAATCCCATTGAGAACTTGTGGTCGATCCTCAAGAGACGGGTGGACAAACAAAAACCCACAACTTCTGACAAACTCCAAGCATTGATTATGCAAGAATGGCCTGCCATCAGTCAGGATGTGGCCCAGAAGTTAATTGACAGTATGCCAGGGCGGATTGCAGAGGTCTTGAAAAAGAAGGGTCAACACTCCAAATATTGACTCTTTGCATAAACTGAATGTCATTGTCAATGAAAGCCTTTGACACTTATGGAATACTTGTAATTATACTTCAGTGTACCATAGTAACTACTGACATAAAGATCTAAGAACACTGAAGCAGCAAACTTTGTGGAGACCAATACTTGTGTCATTCTCAACTTTTGGCCACGACTGTACAGGCCTCTCTTGTCACAATCAATGTTGAAGTGCATGGGTACACTGTCAGAAACAGACTGCACAAACTTTGCCTACATGGGAGGTCAGGAAGGAAGAAGCCTCTGCTCTCAAAAAAGAATATCAAGACAAGACTGACTTTACCCAGGTGTTGTCTGGCAGAGGCTTCTTCCTTCCTGTAAGTAAATTACATATTGGGTTCCTTCCCTGTAAGCAGTGAACACGGTATGAAGAGATCCATAATGTGGTTTTGTTTCCAAATGTGTTTTAGCATTTGTGGCACAAATCCCATGCAAGTCATGCTACCTATATTAGCAGTTGTGGCACAAATCCCATGCAAGTCATGCTACCTATATTAGCATTTTTCAGGCATCATGTTAAAATAATCTAGAAGTGACTTTTTTGAACTACTCAATACATTTAAGATACTTTAGGATGATTTGGACATGCTAATCTACAGTAAGGTGAACTATCCCTTTAAGGTCAGATCGTCTCTTATACTATAGATAACACGCAATCAGTTCCATCAGTCCTTTCCTGTCCAGTAAACTCCCTCCTCCCTGGTCCCTGGACAGAACAAAAGGAGAGGCAGTAATATTGTTTCCATACAGTCTCTCTATAGCCATCTCCAGCCCTCCCAGGGGTCTCACTACTACTCTCAACAGCCCCATGCACATGTCCCATCCTTGTGTGTGTGTCTGTCTATGAGAGAGAGAGAAGAGAGAGAGATACAAAGAGCGACAAAAAGAAAGAGAGAAACTCCTGCTGGCCTGAGCCTCCCTAGATAGCAGCCATGATGGTCTAAACATCCAAAGTCTTTTCTCAGGTCAGATAGAGAGAGAGGAGGCTCTGGCCTTAATACCTAATAGTGGGCTGCTATTAGGTATGACATCACCGTGTTGAAAATCTAACACAGTTGCCTCCCAAATGGCAACCTATTCCCTATATAGTGCACTACTTTCACATAGGGTGACATTTGGGACACAGTCATAGGGTTGTAAATCTAACACAGCTGCCTCCGTTTCTGTTCAGCCACTGGGACCCTACATGTGGAGCCATGAAGGGTGTGTGTGCGTACATGCTTGCGTGTGTGTGGGTGTGTGTTTGTGTGTGTGCGGTGTGTGTGCGTGTGTGATTGTATGACTGTGTGTGTGTGTATGTGTGTGTGCATGTGCATGCATGTTTGCGTGTGTGTGGGCGTGTGTTTGTGTGTGTGCGGCCTGTGTGTGTGTGTGTGTATGTGTGTGTGTGTGTGATTGTATGACTGTGTGTGTGTATGTGTGTGTCTGTATGACTGTGTGTGTGTGTGTGTGTGTGTGTGAGTGTATGACTGTGTGTCTGCATGTGTGTATGTATGTGTGTGTGTGAGTGTATGACTGTGTGTGTCTGTGTGTGTGTGTGTGTGTGTGTGTGTATGTGTGTGTGTGTGTGTGTGCATGTGCGTGCATGTTTGCGTGTGTGTGGGCGTGTGTTTGTGTGTGTGTGTGTATGACTGTGTGTGTGTGTGTGTGTGTGTGTGCGTGAGTGTGTATGTGTGTGTGTGTGTGTGTGTGTGTGTAAGTGTGTGTGTGTGTGTGTGTGTGTGTGTGTGTGTGTGTGTGTGTGTATGTGTGTGTGTGTGTGTGTGAGTGTATGACTGTGTGTGTGGGTGTGTGTGTGTATGTGTGTGTCTGTGTGTATGTGTGTGTGTGTGTGTGTGTGTGTGTGTGTGTGTGTGTGTGTGTGTGTGTGTGTGTGTGTGTGTGTGTGTGTGTGTGTGTGTGTGTGTGTGTGTGTGTGTGTGTGTGAGGTCAACAGAGTTAAGACAGCTGCACTAAGGCCTCTGGGATGATGTCAGTCTCCACACTGTCTCCACTTGGTACATTTTCATGTTTTAACCTAACTGTCATCTGTCACCACATAACTATGCAGTGAGGTGACGTTCTTGTTTTCATTCTATGTCCTCATTGCAGTAAACTATCATTAAATATATAACAAGGTATTTTAGCTTTTAGTGGTGTTTGCAGTTCTATTGTCACAATGTTCTCTTACCTAATACTGGTGACTCTCTGTTAAATATAATAATAGGATATATTTCAGCTATTTCTCATAGCTCTGTTAATAATAGGATATAACCACTGTATGATATTTCAGCTATTTCTAGTAGCTCTGTTATTAATAGGATATAACCACCGTACGGTATTTCAGCTATTTCTAGTAGCTCTGTTAATTATATTTCAGCTCTGTTGTAGTTCACCATATTTCAGCTCTGTTGTAGTTCACCATATTTCAGCTCTGTGTTAGTTCACCATATTTCAGCTCTGTGTTAGTTCACTGTGCTCTTTTACATAATACTGGAGACTTTCTAAAATAACCGGTCTTTCTCAGCAAGTCAACTCTAAGGTGAAGTTTTGACACAGGTGTATGTGTGTGTGTGTGTATGTGTGTGTGTGTGTGTGTATGTGTGTGTGTGTGTCTTGTTACAGACACCTCTGCCTAACATTCTTGAAGTGCAGGAGAAGATAACTCTCTGCCTTCCTGCTGATCACACTGTGGACAGGGCCTTTCTCTTTCCTGTGTGTGTATCTGTGTGTGTGTGTGTGTGTGTGTGTGTGTGTGTGTGTGTTTATGTGTATATGCGTACATGCCTCTGTGTGTGTGTGTTTTTCTGCACTCCATGTGTGTGTATGCTTTGGGTACACGTGTGTACAGTGTGACAGTGAGATCATACCGGCTGGACCAACCTCTTTCATCCAACCTGGTAAAACATCATTTAAAGTAATCTACTCTAATCTGCTCTGGTCTCAATACAAACACTGAAAGAACATCAGCCATACAAATCTAACACAAGCTGTTGCACAATAGACAGGCCAAATAAGGCTAGTAGCCGTGTGTGTGTGTGTGTGTGTGTGTGTGTGTGTGTGTGTGTGTGTGTGTGTGTGTGTGTGTGTGTGTGTGTTAGACGTTACAAACCCTCATATGTGGAACTCATAATTGAGCTCATGTTTCTCTGTGGTTATTCGATCATCATATGCACCAGTTGGTTTTTTCCATGATCATCTCTTCCACACACTCACTCTGCACTGGTATGTCATTTCACTTTATTCCCCTATGATGCATTGTGTGTGTGTGTGTGTGTGTGTGTGTACATGTGATTTTATTTTATTTGTCTGTACATTTGCCAAATGTGTACATTATCTGTGTACTGTGCCTCCCAAATGGCACCCTATTCCCTACGTAGTGCACTACTTTTGACCACGGCCTATACTGTATAGATCGGGTCAAAAGTAGTGCATTGTGTAGGGAATAGGGTGCCATTTGGGACACAGGCTGTGTGTGCATGGTGTTGCTGCCTGTAAGCCTCTGTCACACTTTCCACTCTGTGTCAACCACAGTCCTCAGGTGGCATTCAGAAATATCTAGGTTATAAAGTAGCTTACTCAGGACTGACATATCTAGGTTATAAAGTAGCTTACTCAGGACTGACATATCTAGCTCATGAAGTAGCTCACTCAGGACTGACATATCTAGGTTATAAAGTAGCTCACTTAGGACTGACATATCTAGGCTATAAAGTAGGACTGACATACACTACATGACCAAAAGTATGTGGACACCTTCTCTCATTCCAAAATCATGGGCATTAATATGGAGTTGTTACGGGGAGTTGCTTCCATTCAGCCACAAGAGCATGTTGGGCGATTAGACCTGGCTCGCAGTCAGCGTTCCAATTTATCCCAAAGGTGTTCGATGGGGTTGAGGTCAGGGCTCTGTGCAGGCCAGTCAAGTTCTTCCACACCGATCTCGACAAACCTGTACGGACCTAGCTTTGTGCACGGGGGCATTGTCATGCTAAAACAGGAAAGGGCCTTCCCCAAACTGTTGACACAAAGTTGGAAGCACAGAATCGTCTAGAATGTCATTGTATTCTGTAGCGTTAAGATTTCTCTTCACTGAAACCAAGGGGCCCGAACCATGAAAAACAACCCCAGATGATTATTCTGCCAAATGGTGAAGCATTATTCATCACTCCAGAGAACGTTTTTTCCACTACTCCAGAGTCCAATGGCGGCAAGCTTTACACCACTCCAGCTAACATCTGACATTGCTCATGGTATTCTTAGGCTTGTGTGCAGCTACTCGGCCATTGAAACCCATTTCATGAAGCTCCCGACACACAGTTCTTGTGCTGAAGTTGCTTCCAGAAGCAGTTTGGAACTCAGTAGTGAGTGTTGCAACCGAGGACAGATGTTGCTTCGCGCTTCTGCATGGTCCTGTTCTGTGAGCTTGTGTGGCCTACCACTTTGTGGCTGAGCAGTTGTTGCTCCTAGACGTTTCCACGTCACAATAACAGCACTTACAGCTCTGGCAGGGCAGAAATTTGACGAACTGACTTGTTGGTGGCATCCTATGACGGTGCCACGTTGAAAGTCACTGAGGTCTTCGGTAAGGCCATTCTACTGCCAATGTTTGTCTATGGAGATTGCATGGCTGCGTGCTTGATTTTATACACCTGTCAGCAATGGGTGTGGCTGAAATAGCCAAATACTTTCATGTGTATATATAGTGTATCTAGGTTGCATAAGAGCTCATTCAGGACTGACATTTTTTTTATTTAAGCTTTATTTAACTAGGCAAGTCAGTTAAGAACAAATTCTTATTTACAATGACGGTCTACCAAAAGGCAAAAGACCTCCTGCGGGGACGGGGGCTGGGATAAAAATACATTATATAAATATAGGACCAAACACACATCACGACAAGAGAGACAAAACAACACTACCTAAAGAGATACATAAGACAACAACATAGCAAGGCAGCAACACATGACAACACAGCATGGTAGCAACACATGACAACACAGCATGGTAGCAACGTAACATGACAACAACATGGTAGCAACACAACATGGCAGCAGCACAAAACAGGGTATAAACATTATTGGCCACAGACAACAGCACAAAGGGTAAGAAGGTAGAGACAACAATACATCATGCAAAGCAGCCACAACTGTCAGTAAGAGTGTCCGTGATTGAGTCTTTGAATGAAGAGATTGAGATAAAACTGTCCAGTTTGAGTGTTTGTTGCAGCTCGTTCCAGTCGCTAGCTGCAGCGAACTGAAAAGACGAGCGACCCAGGGATGTGTGTGCTTTGGAGACCTTTAACTGAATGTGACTGGCAGAACGGGTGTTGTATAAGGAGGATGAGGGCTGCAGTAGATATCTCAGATAGGGGGGAGTGAGGCCTAAGAGGGTTTTATAAATAAGCATCAACCAATGGGTCTTGCGACGGGTATACAGAGATGACCAGTTTACAGAGGAGTATAGAGTGCAGTGATGTGTCCTATAGGGAGCATTGGTGGCAAATCTGATGGCTGAATGGTAAAGAACATCTAGTCGATCGAGAACACCCTTACCTGCCGATCTATAAATGATGTCTCTGTAATCTAGCATGGGTAGCATGGTCATCTGAACCTCTCTCTCTCTCACTCCCTCTCTCTCTCTCACTCTCTCTCTCTCTCTCTCACTCTCTCTCTCTCTCTCTCTCTCTCTCTCTCTCTCTCTCATAGTTTTTCCAGTGATATTGATACTGTAGTTCATGTTTGAAACATAAAGTATAGTTTGCCCAGTGATCGTTCATGTTCTTATAGCAGTTCCAGGAAACACTCTGGGACTATATCCTACTTCTACACTCTTAGATAAAAGGGTTCCAAAAGGGGTCTTCATCTGTCCCCATATCAGAACACTTTTAGGTTCCAGGTAGAACTGTTTTTGGTTCCCCTATGGGGACAGTCAAATAACCCTTAGTGTTGGGCCTGTAATGGTCAGGTCTCTTGGTCAGGTCACTTGGTTAGGTCTCTATATATGGATCTATAGCTGTTATATAAGCCTGACTCAGTCCTGTCCTGTAACGATGGTAGGAGGTTAGTTGCCTAGAGACATGTCTGAATCCATTGGAGTCTACAGCCATGACTCAGTAAAGGAGGTGAGGGATGGTGGTACAGTAGCCTTGAACGAGCATTGAACTAAATAGCCTTGAACGAGAGCGCTGAAGTTCTCAACGGGATAGGGGTGATGGGTAGTGATGGGTAGTGATGGGTAGTGATGGGTAGTGTTGGGTAGTGATGGGTAGTGTTGGGTAGTGATGGGTAGTGATGGGTAGTGTTGGGTAGTGATGGGTAGTGTTGGGTAGTGATGGGTAGTGTTGGAAAGTGATGGGTAGTGATGGGTAGTGTTGGGTAGTGATGGGTAGTGTTGGGTAGTGATGGGTAGTGTTGGAAAGTGATGGGTAGTGATGGGTAGTGTTGGGTAGTGTTGGAAAGTGATGGGTAGTGTGGGTAGTGATGGGTAGTGATGGGTAGTGTTGGGTAGTGTTGGGTAGTGTTGGGTAGTGATGGGTAGTGATGGTAGTGTTGGGTAGTGATGGGTAGTGATGGGTAGTGATGGGTAGTGTTGTGTAGTGATGGGTAGTGATAGGTAGTGTTGGGTAGTGTTGGGTAGTGATGGGTAGTGATAGGTAGTGTTGGGTAGTGTTGGGTAGTGATGGGTAGTGATAGGTAGTGATGGGTAGTGTTGTGTAGTGATGGGTAGTGATAGGTAGTGTTGGGTAGTGTTGGGTAGTGATGGGTAGTGTTGGGTAGTGGTGGGTAGTGGTGGGTAGTGATGGGTAGTGATAGGTAGTGTTGGGTAGTGTTGGGCAGTGATGGGTAGTGATAGGTAGTGTTGGGTAGTGTTGGGTAGTGATGGGTAGTGATGGGTAGTGATGGGTAGTGTTGTGTAGTGATGGGTAGTGATAGGTAGTGTTGGGTAGTGGTGGGTAGTGATGGGTAGTGATGGGTAGTGATGGGTAGTGATGGGTAGTGATGGGTAGTGATGGGTAGTGATAGGTAGTGTTGGGTAGTGGTGGGTAGTGATGGGTAGTGATGGGTAGTGTTGGGTAGTGATGGGTAGTGTTGGGTAGTGATGGGTAGTGATGGGTAGTGATGGGTAGTGATGGGTAGTGGTGGGTAGTGATGGGTAGTGATGGGTAGTGATGGGTAGTGATGGGTAGTGTTGGGTAGTGATGGGTAGTGGTGGGTAGTGATGGGTAGTGATGGGTAGTGATGGGTAGTGATGGGTAGTGGTGGGTAGTGATGGGTAGTGATGGGTAGTGATGGGTAGTGGTGGGTAGTGATGGGTAGTGTTGGGTAGTGTTGGGTAGTGATGGGTAGTGATGGGTAGTGATGGGTAGTGATGGGTAGTGATGGGTAGTGATGGGTAGTGATGGGTAGTGTTGGGTAGTGATGGGTAGTGATGGGTAGTGATGGGTAGTGATGGGTAGTGATGGGTAGTGATGGGTAGTGTTGGGTAGTGATGGGTAGTGGTGGGTAGTGTTGGGTAGTGGTGGGTAGTGATGGGTAGTGATGGGTAGTGATGGGTAGTGATAGGTAGTGATGGGTAGTGATGGGTAGTGATAGGTAGTGATGGGTAGTGATAGGTAGTGATGGGTAGTGATGGGTAGTGATAGGTAGTGATGGGTAGTGATGGGTAGTGATGGGTAGTGATGGGTAGTGATGGGTAGTGATGGGTAGTGATGGGTAGTGATGGGTAGTGTTGGGTAGTGATGGGTAGTGGTGGGTAGTGTTGGGTAGTGGTGGGTAGTGATGGGTAGTGATGGGTAGTGATGGGTAGTGATAGGTAGTGATGGGTAGTGATGGGTAGTGATGGGTAGTGATGGGTAGTGATGGGTAGTGATAGGTAGTGATAGGTAGTGATGGGTAGTGATGGGTAGTGATAGGTAGTGATGGGTAGTGATGGGTAGTGATGGGTAGTGATGGGTAGTGATGGGTAGTGATGGGTAGTGATGGGTAGTGATGGGTAGTGATGGGTAGTGATGGGTGGGTGGAGACTACTGGAGCGGCGTAAGGTGCTGAGTGACATTTGTCACATTGTTCTCTTCTCTTAACTTCCCCCCCATCCATCAAATGAGAATGTTCACAAAACTCTCCAGCCTGTTTACTGTCTAACTAATGACAGATTCAGAAGACAATTAGCTAGTCTTCTGTTGGTTACAGATTTGGGGCCAATTGCCTATAACTCAGTTCAATCAATGAATTTGAAAATGACTGCTGACTGACATTTGTAAAAAATGTTCTGTTCCCTTAAAGCTAGAATCTTTAGTTGGTATGACGGTATTTTATGTTTTTGAATAATACAAATTCTAAATTTGTGGGTGACCCTAGGGTGGCAACACCTACACTCTAAGTGATTTCAATGGGTCTTTCTCCATACTGATTTCTGCATTTCCTGCGCTCAATTGAGATAATTTCCACACTGCCACGTAGGGCTGCACGATATGGGCAAATAATCTAGGATGTTTTTTAACCAAATGCTGCAATTTGACTTGTGATTTAGAGCTGAACTGTTGGAATCATGGAAATAGAATGATGGTTCTAATTCTATAGTTAGAATATAATAGTGGGCACTTTGTTGTCTGGCAAAAGTCAGTTGTGTGTTGATATTATTTTTTGAGAGCATGTAGGCCAAGTTTGTGCAGTCTCTTTCTGACAGTGTACCCATGCACTTTGACATTGATGAGGGGCCTGTAGATCCCTTGATGTTACCCTGGGGTTCTTAGAGACTTCTATGAGCATCTTTCGGTCAGCTCTTGGGCTGACTTTAGTGGGACGACCTGTCCTAGGTAGTTTGCCAGTGGTCTGGAATTTTCGTCGAGACAGTGGAGTGATGTACTTCAAATTACTTGGAAATGGATTTGTAACCCCTCCCAGACTCCTGGGCATCAATAATCTTTCTTCTGAGGGCCTCAGGTAGGTCTTTTGATCTTTGAATGATGTGTTACCACACACCCATATGGTTAAGACCAAACCAGGCCAATTTTCTTATCTTTATGGAAGGCTGGACCCTCCTAAGTTTCTCTCTAATGTTTTCTAATCATTTGCACTTGTTTTGGTACCTAATTCTAATTTTAGCCATTTTATGTGATGGTAAAGGTAGGGGTGTACACAATTTTCCCCATAAGGAAAATGCATTTTTGTTTATTTTAATTGCATAACATTAAAAAAAAAAAAAGTGATTTGTTAAATTGGGTAACCTTTATCTGTCAATAGTGTTGAAGTGAAGATTACATATCCATCTGTCCAGGGGGTGTACATACTTTTCACATGGCTGTATGCTGGGTTTTACTCAGTACATGTATTAGCTAACTTGCATTAGCATTAGCGGCTAACAATTAGCGTCCCACAAGATTTAGACCCAACTTTCTAAGAAAATACAAACTAGCTGTTTGCAGATGTAAGAAACACAAATTAATAGTGTCCTTATAGAACACTAGTGGATTTATATTAAGAAGCATAGTGAAAACATTATTGTTGTCATCAACATTGTTGCATGTGCTGCAGTGTCTTGTGGTCGAGGAACAACACATGCGCTCCTTGAGTGACAGGGGGCGTGGCTAGGTCTGTGTGGGAAGCGGCATGGAAAGAGAGCGATGACTCAAGTAGCGAAGTAAACTATAAAAATTGACATTAAACATGGCGTATCACATTTAACAAACCAAACATTCAAATGCCGATATAGAAGGTAAAGTAAAAACCCAAACCGGTCCCTGCATCAATAACAGTATATCATAAAATACGGTATACCGCCCAGCCCTATTTGCTACATCCATTTCTGGACTTATAAATTAATGATATATACCCATTGAGTATAACTTATACATTAATTATATATACCCATTGAGTATAACTTATACATTAATGATATATACCCATTGAACATAACTTATACATTAATTATATATACCCATTGAGTATAACTTATACATTAATTATATATACCCATTGAACATAACTTATACATTAATTATATATACCCATTGAACATAACTTATACATTAATGATATATACCCATTCAACATAACTTATACATTAATGATATATACCCATTGAACATAACTTATACATTAATGATATATACCCATTGAATATAACTTATACATTAATGATATATACCCATTGAATATAACTTATACATTAATGATATATACCCATTCAACATAACTTATACATTAATGATAACCGAAAGGTTGCTTGTTCGAATAACCTGCCTATGTGTCCTTGAGCAAGGCACTTAACCCTAATTTGCTCCAGGGACTGACCCTGTAGGTAGGCCGTCATTGTAAATAAGAATATGTTCTTAACTGACTTGCCTAGTTAAACTTTAGCTCTGTCTATGAATTTGAGAGTTACATTTCTCCAGCCCCACCCATGAGCTTTTTAGATAAACATGGGCGGGGATAACGCTTTGCTGTTGTTTCAATTAAGGATTCTAGGTTTAACCTCCCCTCAAAGTAAAGCCACACAAGTTCCCTCCAGGCCTGTTTACTAATGTCAAACTCTCTAATTACAGTTTATGAAGACAATTTGCTAGTCTTTTGTTAGTTATATAGTTTAAGGTAGGGATCAATTGCCTATTATTAACTCAGTTCAGTCAATCCATGAATTAGAAAAATGTCTCTCCCCTGTCTCAGATGTTTCCCTTGTCGTCGATCATAGAAAATACCTGTATAAATAATACTATAAAAGTCCCTATAAACGTTCTCCCCTTTGAGTCATTACTGTCATTTGAGTGTGCCACTCCGGCCCACTCCTAGCCTGTTCCCATTTGCCATTGGCCAGGGGACCAGCCAATGAGCAGTAAGGGGAGGTGTTGTACTTCCTGTGGGCTGGTATATGGCCCCCTTTGAGGAATATTTCTGATCTCTCCCGTGGTGTTTATTTAAATAAGAAAGAAATGATCCTACATGTTAACTAAAACAGCACCGCAGTGCGTGTGGTATAACTTGACCTGAGCCTGTGTGTGTGTGTGTGTGGTTACTAGACGTGAGCCTGTGTGTGTGTGTGTGTGGTTACTAGACGTGAGCCTGTGTGTGTGTGTGTGGTTACTAGACGTGAGCCTGGTGCTGGTCTTGGTTGCGGTGGAGCCTGCTTTCAGGTAAGGAAAGGGAATGTACAGGGAAAGACAAGGCTCCAGACTTTTACCAAAACAACAGTCCTTTATAAATGTATCCACAGGTACATATGTGTGAGTGATACTTCATATTAAATAACATCTAGGCTTTTATTGAGAGAGTGAGAGAGTGAGAGAGAGAGAGAGTTCTGGCAGCTCTCCCTGTAAGTAATGTAAATAAGGGCTGACTGTAGCGGAGGATATGTGAACCAGTCGCAGTATACAGTATATACATTCCTACACTCCCTCCTCCCCTGAGCACGTGGTGGGGCATGATCTCAGTGTTATGAAAGACAGAGTTCTAGGAACAAAGACAACAGTTCCAAGAGATCAGCGAAGGACATAGGAGGAACACCAACCTAGCAGTGCAGCAATATACAACACTACACCAATGTGTATTACCGTGACTTTACATTGGTCAGGTTGTTACTGGAAAACAGAATGTTTCTCAATTACTTAACTGACTTACCAAAACAACATTTTTGAATTCTTCAACTTTATTACTATGAATGTTAACTTACAACCTTTCTCTTTTCTCCTCAGTAGAATAGGGGGAACCATTTCTCCTCAGTAGAATAGGGGGAACCATTTCTCCTCAGTAGAAGAGGGGGAACCATTTCTCCTCAGTGGAAGAGGGGGTACCATTTGAGAAAAAGTGGTTCCAGTTCGAGGAATATGTACATAATTTCCAAGAAACCAGGGAGGAAGGAAAACATAGGAAGAACACCAACAATGCAACACTGTACATACAATGCAACAGCCCCCAAACCCTCCCTTGAGCAGGAAAACTTTTTTTACTAGCTACAACTATCTACTATGACTAGTCATATACAGTACATATTTTGACATCTTACTTACAATGTTTATTTTTTCTTCAGTACGGCTGTGCACCATTTGAAAGTGTGGATCTGAAGAGAAATACACTGGTGTGAGTAGAAGCTATATACAATAGAGAAATACACAGTGATAGAATAGAAAAACTTTATTTTTCTATTGAGGGAACCTCTTTTTTTTGCAGGTAAAGGTAGTGGAAACTATCCCTTAAATGAATAGGAGCTAGCTAAACAGCACAAACAGGTCTGGAATCAGACATTCGGAAAGTATTCAGGCCCTTCCCTTTTTCCACATTTTGTTATGTTACAGCCTTATTCTAAAATGGATTTTTCTCATCAATCTACACAATATCCAATAATGACCAATAGTGAAAAAACAGGTTTTAGACATTTTTGCAAAAAAAAAAACAGAAATGTATTCAGACCCTTTGCTATGAGACTCAAAATTGATCTCAGGTGCATCCTGTTTCCATTGATCATCATCGAGATGTTTATTCAACTTGATTAGAGTCCATTGGATATGATTTGGAAAAGGCACACACCTGTCTATATAAGGTCCCATAGTTGACTGAATGTCAGATAAAAAACCAAGTCGAAAGGAATTGTCCGTATAACTCTGAGACAGTGTCGAGGCATAGATCTGGGGAAGGGTACCAAAACATTTCTGCAGCATTGAAGGTCCCCAAGAACACAGTGACCTCCATCATTCTGAAATGGAAGAAGTTTGGAACCACCAAGACTCTTCCTAGAGCTGGCCGCCTGGCCAAACTGAGCAATCGGGGGAGAAGGGCCTTGGTCAGGGAGGTGACCAAGAACGCAATGGTCACTCTGACAGAGCTCCAGAGTTCCTCTGTGGAGATGAGAGAACCTTCCAGAAGGACAACCAGCACTGTAGCACTCCACCAATCAGGCCTTTATGGAAGAGTGGCCAGACGGAAGACACTTCTCACTAAAAGGCACATGACAGCCTAAAGGACTCTCAGACCATGATAAACCAGATTCTCTGGTCTGATGAAACCAAAATTGAACTCTTTGGCCTGAACGCCAAGCATCACTTCTGGAGGACACCTGGCACTATCCCCACGGTGAAGAATGGTGGTGGCAGCATCATGCTGTGGCAATGTTTTTCAGCGGCTGTCACGAGAGGGTGCAGATACAGACCAAGGCGCAGCGCAGAAATAGTTCAACATTTCTTTTATTTTATCACTAGACTCAATGTTACGAACTATACAAAAAAACCAACGATACAATCAAACAAACGTAAAGCACACTTACTCTGGTACATGTAGACAATGAACCACACCTAGGGTGTGGAACCTACAAACATAAGTAGGATCCCTAATTAGAGACAATGCATAGCAGCTGCCTCTAATTAGGGATCCAACACAAAACACCACATAGAAAACAAAAACCTAGAGCTGTCAGACTCTGACCAAGGCTACATAGAGAAGCAAAAGGCTTCTCTATGGCCAGAGCCTGACAGCGGCAGGGACTGGGAGACTAGTCAGGATCTAGGAAAAGATGAAGGGAGCAAAGTACAGAGAGATCCTTAATGAAAACCTGCTCCAGGTCGCTCAGGACCTCCGACTGGGGCAAAGGTTCACCTTCTAACACGAAAACGACCCTTAGCATACAGCCAAGACAACGCAGGAGTGGCTTCGGGACAAGTCTCTGAATGAGTGGCCCAACCAGAGCCCGGACTCAAACATCTCTAGAGAGACCTGAAAATAGCTGTGCAGCGACGCTCCCCTTCCCACCTGACAGAGTTTGAGAGGATCTGCAGAGAAGAGTGGGAGAAACTCCCCAAATACAGATGTGCCAAGCTTTTAACATCATACTCAAGAAGACTTGAGGCTGTAATCACTGCCAAAGGTGCTTCAACAAAGTACTGAGTAAAGGGGCTGAATACTTATGTAAATGTTATATTTCAGTATTTTGTGTGTAGATTGATGTGGGAAAAAACGATGTAATGCATTTTAGAACACAGCTGTAACGTAACAAAATGTGGAAAAAGTCAAGCGGTCTGAAAACTTTCCGAATGCGCTGTAATTTCCTGGTGGAGATGTTTATTGTGATAATGCTTTGTTATGAGGGGAACAACAGTATCCCGATGGGTTAGAGGATATCATTGTTTGCATGCTTCTCTTTTTGTTGCTAGAAATGTCATAACAACTACAGCTGATCCTCTCCACACCGCTCTCGTGCTCAACATAACGGAAACACACACACACACGTACATGAGCGCATACAGGAACGGTCGTGCAAGACATGCACACACACACACACTCACTTGCACACACACACTTTACTTATCAAAAAGAAAAGTTGGCTCCATGCAGTCTGAGTAAATGGAAATGGCCCATTAACTTAGATATGCAAGAAATGTACAATAAAATCTATAAAACAATTGTTTCAACTACCGGATAATTACACATTACAATTTCAAGTGGTTTGATTAGTATCTCAAACATAATCAATCATCATTCATCATAAATCAGATCTCCAGTCATGGTCAGACCTGTTCTCTATTGGTCGTTTACTGCTAAGTAAAGCAGTCTTTTAGAAAATACTCTTGGTGCATAACGCCCCCTTGTGTTGAAAACTAGTACTATATTCTCTCTCCTTCCCTGTAGTTCTCCTCTAGAGCAACATTAGTGGATTAGGTAGCTTCCCTGTATTTCTCCTCTAGAGCAACATTACTGGATTAGGTAGCTTCCCTGTACTTCTCCTCTAGAGCAACATTAGTGGATTAGTTAGATACCCTGTATTTCTCCTCTAGAGCAACATTAGTGGATTAGGTAGCTTCCCTGTACTTCTCCTCTAGAGCAACATTAGTGGATTGGGTAGCTTCCCTGTACTTCTCCTCTAGAGCAACATTAGTGGATTAGTTAGCTACCCTGTAGTTCTCCTCTAGAGCAACATTAGTGGATTAGGTAGCTTCCCTGTACTTCCCCTCTAGAGCAACATTAGTGGATTAGTTAGCTTCCCTGTAGTTCTCCTCTAGAGCAACATTAGTGGATTAGGTAGCTTCCCTGTACTTCTCCTCTAGAGCAACATTAGTGGATTAGTTAGCTTCCCTGTAGTTCTCCTCTAGAGCAACATTAGTGGATTAGTTAGCTTCCCTGTACTTCTCCTCTAGAGCAACATTAGTGGATTAGTTAGCTTCCCTGTAGTTCTCCTATAGAGCAACATTAGTGGATTAGTTAGCTTCCCTGTAGTTCTCCTCTAGAGCAACATTAGTGGATTAGGTTGCATGCTTGGTCTCCCCCACCCCTATGTCTTGTTAACACACTACGGAAACAGCTGCTTTGTGGAAGCTAGGTGGCCTGCTGTACACACACACACACACACACCCTGTGTGGGTGAACTAGACCCAATGGGGTATAGTGGTGTTTTTTAAACATTTTATTTAACTAGGCAAGTCAGTTAAGAACAAATACTGGTCTGGTCTGATGGTCTACTGGTCTGGTGGAGTCTGATGGTCCACTGGTCTGGTCTACTGGTCTGGTCTGGTCTGATGGTCTACAGGTCTGGTGGAGTCTGATGATCTACTGGTCTGGTCTAATGGTCTACTGGTCTGCTCTGGTCTAGTCTGGTCTACTGGTCTAGTGTAATGGTCTACTGGTCTAGTCTGGTGTGATCTACTGGTCTGGTCTTCTGGTCTGGTCTGGTCTGATGGTCTACTGGTCTGGTCTGCTGTTGTACTGATCTGTTGGAGTCTGATGGTCTACTGGTCTGGTCTGCTGGTCTACTGGTCTGGTCTGGTCTGATGGTCTACTGGCCTGGTCTGGTATACTGGTCTGGTCTGGTCTGATGGTCTACTGACCTGGTCTGGTCTGGTCTGATGGTCTACTGGTCTGGTGGAGTCTGATGGTCCATGGTCTACGCACTCAAACACACACACACACACACACACACACACACACACACACACACACACACACACACACACACACACACACACACACACACACACACACACACACACACACACACACTCTAACACACACACACACAGCATGTACACCATGATGTACACACTAACACACACAGAGCCTTCAGAAAGAACTCATACCCTTTGACTTATTCCACATTGTTGTGTTACAGCCTGAATTCAAAAATGTTTCACCCATCTACACAAAATACTAATGATGAAGTGAAAACATGTTTTTAGAAATACTTCCCACTCTGGCCAGAGTGAGGAAAGAAGGCTTATCCCACATCTTGGTAGCCCCTCATTGGCAAGGCAAGCTCTAGATAGCGGAGATCACTCTCTTGCTCTATGACGAGCCTTGGAAACTCCCGTTACGCAGGGATCTGCTGACCCAAGAAAACAGAGAGATTTTCCACCCCCACCCGGAAGCCATGGACCTCCATTGAGACAACCCAGAGTGCTAGGGCCCCCTTCTACACGCTCACTGTAAGTGGTGCGTTTTTTGAGAAGTGGTGTGACTGAAAACATATAACTCCTTACCAATGCTCTGTATCCAAGGTTTTATGGATTACCTTTTGGACAGAGGGAAGGCTTTCTCCACTGTTAAAGTCTATCTAGTCGCTATCTTGACAAAACCCTGATATGTTATTTACAATGACGACCTACCTACAGGGTCAAACCCTGGAGCAAATTAGGGTTAAGTGCCTTGCTCAAGGACACATCGACAGGTCTTTCACCTTGCCGGCTCGGGTATTCGAACCAGCGACCTTTCAGTTACTGGCCCAACTTTCTAATCGCTAGGCTACCTGCCACCCTAAATTAAGGGGGCCACATCGCTTACATCCAGTTCCCAAGCCTTTAGCCCTGTCATGGGATGTGTCTATTGTGCTTGAGACTATTTCACAGCAGCATTTTGAGCTGCTGGAAAGCTTGGAGATGAAAAACTGCTTTACTGGTTGCTTTACAGACCGCTTTACTGGTTTCCCTTAGGTCTGCCAAGCTACATGTACTGTCACTTCACTATTCATGCCTACAGTTTGCCCAGGGCTTTTCCAAGGTCACCTTGTTGCCCAACCCCGCCTTTATACCCAAGATTAGCAGCAATTACAGTTGTCTCACCTTCGAGCTTGTGGTGCCAGGACAAAATACAGCAATTACTTGGAGAATTGAATATGAAGGTTTTGGGATGTGCACAGCAAGCAAACTGGATTTTTTTTTTTACTCTCCTAAAATAATACTGTTTTAGTCATCTTTTATTCTAGACCAAATTTATTGAAAATGAATGACAGAAATAGCTAATTTACATAAGTATTCACAACCTTGAGCCAATACTTTGTAGAAGCACCTTACAGTGATTACAGCTGTGAGTCTTTCTGGGTAAGTCTAAGAGTTTTCCACACCTGGATTGTGTTACAGTATATATAGTCCCCTCCCCTCACCACTGTTTCCAAAGGGTTATTTAGGATACTGTGCTGCCATCTGTTGGTGCATTAGGAGAATGTATGAGGGTTCAGATTATAGATTGTATTTGCTGCCATCTACTGTTCAATAAGGAAAAAACAACTCCCTCCCTCCCTCCCTCCCTCCCTCCCTCCCTCCCTCCCTCCCTCCCTCCCTCCCTCCCTCCCTCCCTCCCTCCCTCCCTCCCTCCCTCCCTCCCTCCCTCCCTCCCTCCCTCCCTGTGTGGTGACTCCAATCTCAACCTGAACCACTATGCCACAAAGAAGACCGTAGCAGAGAGAATGTTAGACATGGCCTTACTCATGACTAATACTCATGGTTAATACTCATGGTTAATACGCATGACTAATACTCATGGTTAATACTCATTACTAATACTCATGGTTAATACTCATGACTAATACTCATGGTTAATACTCATGACTAATACTCATGGTTAATACGCATTACTAATACTCATGGTTAATACGCATTACTAATACTCATGGTTAATACTCATGACTAATACTCATGACTAATACTCATGGTTAATACTCATGGCTAATACTCATGATTAATACTCATGACTAATACTCATGGTTAATACTCATGACTAATACTCATGGTTAATACTCATGACTAATACTCATGGTTAATACTCATGGTTAATACTCATGACTAATACTCATGGTTAACACTCATTACTAATACTCATGGTTAATACTCATGACTAATACTCATGACTAATACTCATGGCTAATACTCATGGTTAATACTCATGGCTAATACTCATGGCTAATACTTATGGTCAATACTCATGGTTAATACTCATGGTCAATATTCATGCTTAATACTCATGGCTAATACTCATGGCTAATACTCATGGTTAATACTCATGGCTAATACTCATGGCTAATACTCTCTCTCTCTCTCTCAATCTCTCTCAGGGTGGTAACACTAGTCTGGATCTGAACCACTATGCCACTAAGAAGACGGTAGCAGAGAGCATGTTAGACGTGGCCCTGATGATGGCCAACGCTGCCCAGATGAAGGCCGTCCTGGAGCAGGGGCCAGACTTCAGGTATTTTGATTACATTTTATTTTGGATACTTGTGTGTAAAATAATTGTAAAAATAAAGTCTCCCAACTTACTGTATTTCCATTGTAGTCATCTGGCTTTGGCCATCAGGCAGGATAAGTCTAAGAGATCATACATCATTACAGGTACTACATCACCGTCCTGGTCCTCATCGGGTCTTCACTGCTATTCCAGTTGCTGGCTGGGGCACTGTTTGTCGCAATGGGTGAGTCTGGAATTGTAACGTCAAGTAAAGTGTTATTATAGTAAAAAAGCCGGACTGTAAGATGTCCATGCGAGGGGCAACAAAAGCACACAGTCCATTTCAAAATGTCAACTAATGTGTGTTGTAAACGGTGTATTACTGACCTATAAACAATGTGATCTCAGTCCATAAAGTACTTATAAACCCTTTATAGCATCAGTGGTGTGTATCCATGGATGACAATGGAAGACAGGCTTCTCCAAATAATTGACCAATAAAATAGTTGATATTTCGCCTCTGTGATTTCATAATTTTCCAGTAATTCGCAAGTGGCTGAATCTTACCAGAAAAATCATCAGAGCGAGGGAAGCAGCGCCCCCTCTGTCTCAGTATGTGTAGCCCATCTATCTGATGCTGTGTGAAACAAAATAATACTACATGTTGTAGCTGCTGTAGCATTTGATTGATTGATGCCAGCAAGCATTTGGTCTCCCTTGATCATTTTTAAAATAAAATAATTAGCCAATCAGCGTTGGGTTGTCCTTTCGAAGCAAAACGCCCCCCCAAGGGAGGCCAGTTTGAATTTGGCTTCACGCCAATCAAATCTCATCCTATGCAAAACGTCATCATTGTCAGAAAAACGTGTCTGTTTCTGGTCTGCTTGTGTTGATCTCCTGCAGTAGCTAGCTTGCTAAATCTGTCCTTTCCTAAGCGATGGATGGGGATTTGGATTTGTGGTTTTGACTTAATTCTTTGTACAGGCCAATGATTTGATCTAACCATAAATGTGTTTATTGTACCACAGGACTGAGACGATTGAAGTTCAATATGTAGCCTAGATGTAGCCTAGTAAGCTCACGTTAACTAGCTAGCTAACTTAGCTGGTTCATTGTTGCCCATGCGAGAATGTTAGGCTAGCAAGTATTTCACCTAGGTAGCCTATGAAAACAAAAACTAAAAGCATACAGAGCCATAGACTGTTTTGCCAACATGAAAGAGAGGAGGATGGCATAGGAATTCAAGTAGTCCACACACACACACACACACACACACACACACACACACACACACACACACACACACACACACACACACACAAATCAGTACCATGGATAGCCACATGATATTTAGCAACATTGATTACTTTGACTAAATCTTTATGTTTGTTTTCAGTGTATTCAACTAAGCATATATTGTTATTGTTGATTTGATATATATGGAAATTATGCAGACAATTATATTGATGGAAGCCACAATCTAGCTGAGTATTAAAAAAATTACAAAATATAACAAAATAAACACAATTATCACAACATAGGTTGTAATATGGCTTTTTTACTGGCTTGGCTTGGCTTCCTCCGTGATATTACCCACACACCACTACTGTATAGCATCAAGTCTCACCTCAGTGACAACACTACCTACCTCTGTGTGTTCCAGCACGTAAGGACCTGAACAACGTAGCCAACCAGAGGAAGCTGGACATCATGAACAACGTGGCCACCGGCCTCGTCTTCATCACCACCATCATCAACATCTTCATCACCGCATTTGGAGTGCAGAAGACTGGCCTGTACCCCAAAACCTAGACTGAAGACTGGCCAGTACCCCAAAACCTAGACTGAAGACTGGCCAGTACCCCAAAACCTAAACTGAAGACTGGCCTGTACCCCTAAACCTATACTGAAGACTGGCCTGTACCCCAAAACCTAGACTGAAGACTGGCCTGTACCCCAAAACCTGGACAGACGACTGACCTGTACCACAAAATCTAGACAGAATACTGACCTGTACCCCAAAACCTAGACTGAAGACTGGCCAGTACCCCAAAACCTAGACTGAAGACTGGCCAGTACCCCAAAACCTAAACTGAAGACTGGCCTGTACCCCTAAACCTATACTGAAGACTGGCCTGTACCCCAAAACCTAGACTGAAGACTGGCCTGTACCCCAAAACCTGGACAGACGACTGACCTGTACCACAAAATCTAGACAGAATACTGACCTGTACCCCAAAATCTAGACAGAATACTGACCTGTACCCCAAAATCTAGACAGAATACTGACCTGTACCCCAAAAGCTAGACAGACGACTGACCTGTACCACAAAATCTAGACAGAATACTGACCTGTACCCCAAAATCTAGACAGAATACTGACCTGTACCCCAAAACCTGAACAGAAGACTGACCTGTACCCCAAAAGCTAGAGTGATATACTTCAAAGACAATACTGGTTTACTATTGTTTAATATTTTAACTTTTTTTATCAGAAGAGATTTGTAGAAGATATTAATTTTACATGTCAAAAAGTAGAATTGTCTTATTCTAATGTGTATAGCTCAGAAAAAGTGCTTGGGCTACAGACTAGTTCACCAATGTTCCAGCATTTATTTATTTATTTTTAATCCCAGCCCCCGTCACCGCAGGAGGCCTTTTGCCTTTTGGTAGGCCGTCATTGTAAATAAGAATTTGTTCTTAACTGACTTGCCTAGTTAAATAAAGGTGAAATAAATAAATGTCCTAGGTCTGGGATTTCTGAGAATGGCTGAAGACCAAAGGGTATAACACAAGGGGAAACAGTGACTACTAGTGGTCTTTATTTTACTAATTAAGAGTGATACTCAATGTATTCTAATGCAATAAACTCCATACAACAACTGTGTTTTGGTCAAATGTTAAGTTATGTGAGTGCTTAGACACATGATATTGAATAAAGCTACTTATAAATGGTAACTAATAAGGTTGGGAAGTAAATGATGACATGTAAATCAGTTACATGTAATCTGATTACAAAAACACTGTAACTGTAATCAGTTATGTTACCAGCATAAACATTGTAATCAGATTACAGATACTCTAGATGATTACTTAAAAATGTATTGCAAAACAAATACATTATGACAGCTTCCTGTTCTCTCAATGACATTGAATTAAGCATTGAAAAAAGGAACAAGTTTAAAGGTCCAATGCAGCTGTTTTTTTTAATCAATATTAAATAATTTCTGACTAACAATTAAGTACCTTATTGTATTTGTTTTCAATTAAAACGGTCAAAAAGAAACAAAAATAGCTTCTTAGAAAATAGCAATTTCTATTGGTCTGAGTGGGGAGAGGTTTGGAACTCTCTTTCTTATTGGTCTATTTCATATTGGTCTATTAACCAAAACAGCCTGAAATTTCAAACAGCTCTTATACTAAAAGGGCAATTATCATAATTTTCATAATTTCAAAGTATTATTCCAACCTCATAGTGTGAAAATATGTATAAAACATTAGGAACACCTGCTCTTTCCATGACATAGACTGACCAGGTGAATCAAGGTGAAAGCTATGATCTCTTATTGTTAAATCCACTTCAATCAGTGTAGATGAAGTGGAGCAGAAAGGTTAAAGAAGGATTTTTAAGCCTTGAGACAATTGAGACATGGAATGTGTGCGTGCCATTCTGAGGGTGAATGGGCAAGATACAAGATTGAAGTGCCTTTGAACGGGGTATGGTAGTAGGTAACAGATTGAAGTGCCTTTGAACGGGGTATGGTAGTAGGTAACAGATTGAAGTGCCTTTGAACGGGGTATGGTAGTAGGTAACAGATTGAAGTGCCTTTGAACGGGGTATGGTAGTAGGTAACAGATTGAAGAGCCTTTGAACGGGGTATGGTAGTAGGTAACAGATTGAAGTGCCTTTGAACGGGGTATGGTAGTAGGTAACAGATTGAAGTGCCTTTGAACGGGGTATTGTAGTAGGTAACAGATTGAAGAGCCTTTGAACGGGGTATGGTAGTAGGTAACAGATTGAAGTGCCTTTGAACGGGGTATGGTAGTAGGTAACAGATTGAAGTGCCTTTGAACGGGGTATGGTAGTAGGTAACAGATTGAAGTGCCTTTGAACGGGGTATGGTAGTAGGTAACAGATTGAAGTGCTTTTGAACGGGGTATGGTAGTAGGTAACAGATTGAAGAGCCTTTGAACGGGGTATGGTAGTAGGTAACAGATTGAAGTGCCTTTGAATGGGGTATGGTAGTAGGTAACAGATTGAAGTGCCTTTGAACGGGGTATGGTAGTAGGTGCCAGGCGCACCAGTTTAAGTGTGTCAAGAACTGCAATGCTGCTCAACAGTTTCCTGTGTGTGGTTTATCCAAAGGACATCCAGCCAACTTGACACAACTGTGGGAAGCAATGGAGTCAACATGGGCCAGCATACCTGTGGAAAGCTTTCGACACCTTGCTCTAACGAATTGAGGCTGTTCTGAGGGCAAAAGAGGGTGCAACTCAATATTAGGAAGGTGTTCCTAATGTTTTGTGCACTCAGTGTATATAAAACACAGGATAATTGACTATATGGGCCTTTAAGTTTATTCCACCTGAGCAAGTCTTACCACCAATCAGAGACCACTGTGATGACACTCCAAATGATGACTACCAATCAGAGACCACAGTGATGACACTCCAAATGCGTTTGATGGATCCTTTGGTCTTCTTCTAACGCCTCTTAAGGGGACAGTAATCCCAAAGTAGCGGAAAGTAATCAGATTACGTTAATTTTGGGTAATCCAAAAGTTATGTTACTGATTACAATTTCGGACAGGTAGCTTCAGAAAGTAACTTACTCAACCCTGGGCTACTTAGTCTGATTCAGAGGGGTTGGGTTAAATGAGGAAGACACATTTCAGTTGAATGCATTCAGTTGTACAACTGACTAGGTATCCCCACTTTCCCTTTTCATTCCATTTCATGATCAAGGCTTTGGTCTTTTGGCCACCCGGTTGACCAAACCAGACACATTCCTTAGGCCAAGTCTGGGTCAGTTGACAACTGGTGTGTGTGTGTGTTGGTGTGTGTGTGTGTAAGGGGTACACACACTACACCACCCATTGGCGCTAGGGCACTGGGCTGGGACGCTATGGGAAGTCCTCAACACTGACAGCTGGAATTACCATAACTGTCATTGACAGTGGATTACAATGAGCACATAGCTGTATAAGCCTATGCACACTGCATGTGCATACTTAGACATACACACAAGTAAATTGTAGGCTACAAAATACATAATACTGTGCATAGCCCTCACAGTCCATGAGACACAATGTCATGGGAGCACTACAAACGTCTAGCCTTACATTCAAATGCGTGTTGTAGTTTTGAAACAGTGTTAGAACTTCAGTAGAGGGTTTGACAATACACTCTTATCATGATCTGTGATTAGGCTACGAAGTTCCTACCAAGTGCGCCCTCTAGTGTTTGAAATACCTGGTAAGGTATCAAAGAGCTGCATGAGTAAGGGTCTAGAAAAGAGCGTGTTCTATTCTGGCAGTCTCTCTGCCACAGACCTCGAGCATGGTGCCCTCCCGCCTGCGTCTGATGTTGGAAGACTCGTGCATGTATGGCGGTGGAGTGGAGGGAGGCCACTCTCGTGAACGCGCGTCCCGATCCTTACGTCACTGAAGCGCGGTGGCTCGGAGATCTGCTGGCAGTAGAGGAGGAAAAAACCAAGTGCTCCAAAAGAGGCATTTTCTCTCGGTTGTAACGGTTCCTCAACGGATAACGGTTCTTTCTGACGCCGGATACGGATAATTGACAGAACTGGACTATCTGGATTTATGAGAAGAAGGTAGGTGGCTTTTTAAAAGTGATTTTTCTTTCTGACTGGGCTGAGAAGTGGCCAGTCTACAGTATTTGTGTGTGCGGACGTCTCAGGAAAGAGCTGTCATGTACATGTGTTGAGTGTGTGGTGTGTTATCTGGTAGCTTCGATAGCATGTCTGTTCTAATTAACTGTAATTATACGCAGCTTTGACTGGAGTTGTTGGGCTGTTTTGTAGCGCGAGATAGAAATGGAGGAGAGAAAATATATTTAGCGTGAGAGGAAAAGGGGTGTCTCGTTTCACTGGGGTTTAATACAAGTAGGTGCGCTATGTTATACCATTCAATGTCTTCATGTGTTCCCTCAGAGGAATAAGGCAGTTTTCTAGCCGAATAAAGCGGTTATGAATCAGTGCATTGTGTTTTCTGGCGGTGTAGTGAGAGGGACTGCCGTTGTGTTCATTTTCCAGTCTTGCTCTAAAGGTTTAACCCTTTTACTTGTCTTCCGAAAGAGCTGTCAAGTAGCTGTGTGACCAACGAAGCAGGTCGACACAAAGTAGCCAACAACCTATTCCAGAAAGTTGCAAATTGTTACATTGTTGCTATGCTGTGTGTGTGTGGGGGGGGGGGGGGGGGGGGGAGACATTTAGCGCTAGGCCTATTCGGCAACATTGTAGCCATACCTTATTGTTGTAAACACAAAAGCTATAGAAAGATTTACGACAGCTCGGATTAGATGGACTCATTCTTTTAGTTAGGACACGTTTTCCAACGGGAATGACTTCTTTATAGTGTAACGTTGCCGCCCGTTGACATGGCATTTCCCTGCTCCTCCCATAACCCTGGCGCCGCTCACTTCCACAATGTCAAATCTAGCCTAAATTAGACCGTCTCAAGTGTTTGTAAACGCGCTGTTTAATAGACTATAGCCTATTCCAAAGCAATCCGTGATTGACTTCGATGTAGATGTGAGAGGAGTCGATAAGGCTTGAGGCGGTATTTGTAGGCTGTTCCCGGTATCCTCCAGACAGAGCAACAGGTTGCTTCATGTCTGGGATAACGTTGTCATCGATCCTTTGTTATTCATGCGTCACTGGATGTAGGCTTACCTCAAATAGCCTAATAATTACTCTGTAATAATGTTGCTCTGTAATTAGATTAGTTTGACAGGACAATAACATTGTATTTTAATCAGTTATTATTCTCCGAACTGTAGTATTTCTTCAGCCGGCTACTGTGGGCCTAGTTTGTAAAGGCAATAGGGACAGTCTGTATTATTCATGACATCGCTAATTACCAGAGAAGTTACCATAAGATCATACACTTTGTTATTTAGTTTAGTTTATTAACTCGTGCTGCAGCTACTCTTACTGGGGTCTGTTCAATATTGTTGACACTGACATACTAATAACATACTAATAACATACTACTGGCATACTATATATAACATACTATTGACATACTATATATAACATACGAATGCCATACTAATAACATACTACTGAGATACTATATGAACATACTAATACCATACTATTGACATACTATTGCCATTCTATTAACATTCTATTGACATTCTATTGACATACTATTGACATTCTATTGACATACTATACCTTACATACTATTAACATACTATACCTTACATACTATTAACATACTATACATAACATACTATTGACATACTATATATAACATACTATTGACATACTATATATAACATACTATTGCCATTCTATTAACATTCTATTGACATTCTATTGACATACTATTGACATTCTATTGACATACTATACCTTACATACTATTAACATACTATACATAACATACTATTGACATACTATATATAACATACTATTGACATACTATATATAACATACTATTGACATTCTATTGACATACTATTGACATTCTATTGACATACTATTGACATTCTATTGACATACTATTGACATTCTATTGACATACTCTTACCCCTATCCCAGTACCTGGTGGACACCTGGTTTGAACTCCCCTCTTACCCCTATCCAGTGTCTGAAATCTACTTTTTGGCTCACCTGTAATAAATTGCCTTTTTGTGTCACATATACAGGCCTATAATTTTACGGTATTTATACACTATTTTGAAGTGAACCAAAGCTTATCAAGAGCTGAGATATAACCTACAATACTGGACCACGTCTGCTAAATTGACTTGAATAAACTAGCTACATACTAGTCTAGCTAAAAGAGTGACAACATGTTCACTTACTCGCACATCCACTCAAAGTCAGAAAGTGGTCTCACCTTCTTGCCAATGGCATGTACAGTCCTAAACAGTATCTTCATCTTCGTGCTGGTCTGCTCTGACATTGCCATTAGCGCCTTCACAGAGGGTGTCAAGAGGAGTGGCTCCTATTGAGCCCGGGACACAGACACGCAGGCAGTGTGACACTTGCTGTGTTCATGGTCACGAATGTTCTCCAGCTTCCATCGTTTTATTTCTGATGACAAATTAGTTGTTTCTGCTTTCATCTTTAGGATACTGGCGACACACAGAACAACTCATCACCACAGCCTCAGCATCATACTGTAGCCAGCCTCTTGAAACTCCTTTATCTCCAAACCTCCATTTCTCACAAAACTTTTTGATGTGATTCGTCCTCCTTTTCGTCGGTTGGTTTTCGTTTCGAAGGTTGGCTTACTCCAGGTAAATGTCGCAACAGCTATTTAATGAACGGTAGCTAGCAGTGACAAGTGAGCGATGTCGAGTAGCCGATGTCCCGTACGGTAAACAGTGTCGTGAAACTAGGAGCCCAGACTGTCTGAGTAACTTCCTCTGAGCCATCATGACAGATATTTTATTAAATCACTATTTTGGTACAAACATTTTCCCGCCAGTGTGGCGGACAGCCTTCTGAGATTTACTCGGCAAACAGAAAATCTACCCGCATTTGGCGCTTTGTGGGTGTTAATTTCGGACCCTGCCCCTATCCCAATGCCTGGTGGACACCTGGTTTGAGCTCCCCTCTTACCCCTATCCCAGTACCATGTATCAATTTGCTACTGGCTTTCTGAGATAAAGAGTTTAATGGATAAGGATAATGCTGTATGGCAGTGAGAGAGGATAATGCTGTAGTGTACAGGAAGGCTAATGCGGTATGACAACAAGATAAAGGATAATGCTGCATGACACCGAGATGAAGGATAATGCTGTATTGTATACTAAGGATAATGGTGTATTATAGAAGAAGGATAATGCTGTATTGTATACTAAGGATAATGGTGTATTATAGAGGAAGGATAATGCTGTATTGTAGAGGAAGGAAAATGCTGTATTGTAGAGGAAGAAAAATGCTGTATTGTAGAGGAAGGAAAATGCTGTATTGTAGAGGAATAAAAATGCTGTATTGTAGAGGAAGTAAAATGCTGTATTGTAAGCCCTATACACGGTAATAACCCTAGAACCTAGAAAGTTGGGGTTAACACTTCAGAATTAATTAATTTAACAAAAATTGAAATTTTGAGATTGTTTCATTTTGTGAAACAATCTGTCAGGGTTATGCCAGTGTTATGACAAAATAAACGGTCCCTTTCACTCCTATATTTCTCACACCTAACTAAGGGGCATTACCCGGGCTATTATATGATGCATGCACCTGTTAAGATGCTAAGGATAGCATGTACCTGTTAAGATGCTAAGGATAGCATGTGCAATACTATAGATGCTGCAAAAATAGAATATGTGGAACACCATTTGGAATGCTGTCTCCCCCTTTTCTGCGAACAGAGAAACAACACCCCTCAATCTCTCTCTCTCTCTCTCTCTCTCTCTCTATTTCTCTCTCTCTCTATTTCTCTCTCTCTCTCTCTCTCTCTCTCTCTCTCTCTCTCTCTCTCTCTCTCTCTCTCTCTCTCTCTCTCTCTCTCTCTCTCTCTCTCTCTCTCTCTTTCTCTCTCTCTCAGAGGGAAAGAGAGGGAAAGAAAGACAAAGTAGGGGTGCAGATGGACAAATGGAGCAGGTGAAGAGAGAGACCAATAAAGAGACAGAGAGTGAACAGCTAGGTAGACTGTGTGAACAGCTAGGTAGACAGTGATCCTATCAGCTAGGTAGGCTGTGTGGTTGTCGAGGCGACAGGGAGTGATATACACCTGTCCTGCACCAGGAGATTCATCAACACAATGACTTCCTGTCTCTTCATTGTCTCTCTCTCTTTTAATTAAATTCAATTCAAAGGGCTTTAACGACATGGGAAACATACAATATGTTTACATTGCCAAAGCAAACTCTTTCCCTCTCTCCCTCCCTCTCTCCCTCCCTGGAGACTTTACATTTCACTTTATTTATGTACGGAACAGATAGTGTTGACTTACACATGACCTACAGTTGAAGTTGGAAGTTTACATACACCTTAGAATTCCCTGTCTTAGGATCACCACTTTTTTTTAAGAATGTGAAATGTCAGAATAATAGTAGAGAGAATGATTTATTTCAGCTTATGTCTTGAGATGTTGCTTCAATATATCCACATAATTTTCCTTCCTCATGATGCCATCTATTTTGTGAAGTGCACCAGTCCTTCCTGCAGCAAAGTGCCCCCACTTTGCTGCCACCCCCGTGCTTCACGGTTGGGATGGTGTTCTTCGGCTTGCAAGCCTCCCCCTTTTTCCTCCAAACATAACGATGGTCATTATGGCCAAACAGTTCTATTTTTGTTTCATCAGACCAGAGGACATTTCTCCAAAAAGTACAATCTTTGTCCCCATGTGCAGTAGTCTGGCTTTTTTATGGCGGTTTTGGAGCAGTGGCTTCTTCCTTGCTGAGCGGCCTTTCAAGTTATGTCGATATAGGACTTGTTTTACTGTGGATATAGATACTTTTGTACCTTTTTCCTCCAGCATCTTCACAAGGTCCTTTGCTGTTGTTCTGGGATTGATTTGCACTTTTCGCACCAAAGTACGTTAATCTCTAGGAGACAGAACACGTCTCCTTCCTGAGCGGTATGACGGCTGCGTGGTCCCCTGGTGTTTATACTTGCGTATTATTGTTTGCACAGATGAACGTGGTACCTTCAGGCATTTGGAAATTGCTCCCAAGGATGAACCAGACTTGTGGAGGTCTACAATTTTTTTTCTGAGGTTTTGGCTGATTTCTTTAGATTTTCCCATGATGTTGCGTAAAGAGGCACTAATTTTGAAGGTAGGCCTTGAAATACATCCACAGGTACACCTCCCAATTGACTCAAATGATGTCAATTTGTCAGGCTCTGGCCATAGTGCTTCTCTATGTAGCCATGGTCAGAGTCTGACAGTTCTATTCTTTCTGTTTCTGGTGGTGGTTTGTGTTGGATCCCTAATTAGAGGCAGCTGCTGTGCATCGTCTCTAATTAGGGATCCTACATAGGTTTGTATGTTCCACACCGGGGATGTGGGTCATTGTATATTTTGCTGTATATTTCGCAAGTCACGGTGAAACAAGGAAGTGTGCTACGTTACGTTTGTATATCGTGTTTTATTTGTTTGTGTAGTTCGTACAGTTTATTGAATAATCGGTAAATAAATATGTCAAACTACTATCCCTGCGCTGCGTCTTGGTCTATGCATGCACCCTCTCGTGACACAATTAGCCTATCAGAAGCTTCTAAATTCCATAATTTTCTGGAATTTTTTACAAGCTGTTTAAAGGCACAGTCAACTTAGTGTATGTAAACTTCTGACCCACTGGAATTGTGATATAGTGGATTATAAATGAAATAATCTGTCTGTAAACAATTGTTGGAAGAATTACTTGCGTCATGCACAAACTAGATGTCCTAACCAACTTGCCAAAACTATAGTTTGTTAACATGAATTCTGTGGAGTGGTTGAAAAATGAGTTTTAATGATTTCAACCTAAGTGTATGTAAACTCTGGCATCTAAGTTAGGAATGACGCTTTTTCTTTTGTAGTGACTGGGTGTATTGGTACACCATCCAAAGCCTAATTAATAACTTCAGCATGAGTGTCTGCATCAAAGTGTCTGCTTTTAAAAATATTTTTACACATCTATGGCAATAGCACAGCCATTGATCGCATGGCGGTACAGAGGGTGGTGCGGACAGCTCAGTACATCACTAGGGCCGAGCTCCCTGCCATCCAGGACCTCTATATCAGGCGTAGTGAAAGGAAGGCCCAGAAAATTGTTAAAGACTCCAACCTCCCAAGCCATAGACTGTTCTCTCTGCTTCCGCACGGCAAGTGGTACTGGAGCAACAAGTCTGACACCGACAGGCTCCCGAACAGCCTCTATCCCCAAGCCATATAACTGCTAAATAGCTAACAGAATGGCTACACGGAATATCTGAGTTGACCCCCCACACTCACAGGGCCCTACACCCTCACAGGGCCCTACACCCTCACAGGGCCCTACACACTCACAGGGCCCTACACACTCACAGGGCTCTACACACTCACAGGGTCCTACACACTCACAGGGTCCTACACACTCACAGGGTCCTACACACTCACAGGGTCCTACACACTCACAGGGTCCTACACACTCACAGGGCTCTACACACTCACAGGGCCTTACACACTCACAGGGCCCTACACACTGTGAGTATGTAGGACCCTGTGAGTGTGTAGGACCCTGTGAGTGTGTAGGACCCTGTGAGTGTGTAGGACGTTGTGGGGTGTTGTGTGTGGATCAATGACACACCATCTCAAGTCAAGGGGTTTGAGTATTTTCTTAAAGCACTGTATTCAATAAAAAAAGACTGTATATCAGAGTTATTTGTAACTGTTTGGAGAGGTAGCATGCTTTGACATACACAGGCCTCCTTTGTTGTTTTGGGGCTTTATTATCATAGATCTATGATCTCTTTTAACCTGTTCATAGTTTAGTTATAGAGCTTCATATAGAGCTGACATCACCTTGACATTTTGTATGTGGTTTCCCTTGGCTACGTCTTACTTTGGTGTCCTCAGCTTTCCTCCAACCTGCTTTATAATCTGTTTCTGTTCTTTGGAGATCCACTGATTTGAATCTTAGGACATAGTGCCTTTTGGGCCACAGTCTTAGTCATGTGCTGAGGCCTGCTGCTCACATCGCCACGGGAACACTGACACATGTACATGACAGTCACACCACCAGGAAACATTTGGTTGGTCTCTGTTGTTGCAGCTCATGAGTCAGCCTATAAGGACACATTTGGAAAACACTTGCTTCAGTGGTTCTGGTCAATTCTCCCTACTAGAAAAAGCTTATGCTTCTCTTTCTCTTTCTGTCTCTCTCTCTCTCTCTCTCTCTCTCTCTCTCTCTCTTCTCTCTCAATTCAAGGGCTTTATTGGCATGGGAAACATATGTTAACATTGCCAAAGCAAGTGAAATAGATAATAAACAAAAGTGAAATAAACAATACAAATTAACAGTAAACATTACACTCAGTATTTCCAAAAGAATAAAGACATTTCAAATGTCATATTATGTATATATACAGTGTTAAAGGGAAAATAAATAAACATAAATATGGTTTGTATTTACAATGGTGTTTGTTCTTCACTGGTTGCCCTTTTCTTGTGGCAACAGGTCACAAATCTAGCTGCTGTGATGCACACTGTGGTATTTCACCCAGTAGAGGCCTCTCAGATCGTTCACAGCTTTGTGGAAGTTACCTGTGGCGCTGATGTTTAGGCCGAGGTATGTATAGTTTTTTATGTGCTCTAGGGCAACGGTGTCTAGATAGAATTTGTATTTGTGGTCCTGGCAACAGGACCTTTTTTGGAACACCATTATTTTGATCTTACTGAGATTTACTGTCAGGGCCCAGGTCTGGCAGAATCTGTGCAGAAGATCTAGGTGCGGCTGTAGGCCCTGCTTGGTTGGTGACAGAAGCACCAGATCATCAGCAAACAGTAGAAATTTGACTTCAGATTCTAGTAGGGTGAGGCCGGGTGCTGCAGACTGTTCTAGTGCGCTCGCCAATTTGTTGATATATATATGTTGAAGAGGGTGGGGCTTAAGCTACATCCCTGTCTCACCCCACGGCCCTGTGGAAAGAAATGTGTGTGTTTTTTGCCAATTTTAATCGCACACTTGTTGTTTGTGTACATGGATTTTATAATATCTTATGTTTTTCCCCCAATACCACTTTCCATCAATTTGTATAGCAGGCCCTCATGCCAAATTGAGTCAAAGGCTTTTTTGAAATCAACAAAGCATGAGAAGACTTTGCCTTTGTTTTGGTTTGTTTGTTTGTCAATTACGGTGTGTAGGGTGAATACGTGGTCTGTTGTACGGTATTTTGGTAAAAAGCCGATTTGACGTTTGCTCAGTACATTGTTTTCACTGAGGAAATGAACTAGTCTGCTGTTAATGATAATTATGAAGATTTTCTCAAGGTTGCTGTTGATGCATATCCCACGGTAGTTATTGGGGTCAAATTTTTCTCCACTTTTGTGGATTGGGGTGATCAGTCCTTTGTTCCAAATATTGGGGAAGATGCCAGAGCTGTTAAAGAGTTTAAGTATAGCCAATTGGAATTTGTTGTCTGTATATAGTATAATTTCATTGAGGATACCATCTTGTGACATCTGCTGATGTAAAAAGGGCTTTTATAAATACATTTTTTTTTTTTTTATTCGATTTCATTGCATTTTCTCTGTGTTTGTTTGTGTGTGTGTGTGTGTGTGTGTGTGTGTGTGTGTAATGGTTGTCTGGAGGCAGGGTCCTGGCCTGCTGTGTACAGGTGTGTGTTTGGTGGCCTGAGGGGGGAGAGAACAGATGGTCAGTTAAGTGTGTGTGTGTTTGCATGTGTGTGTGTGGCCATGCCTGTGTGTGTTCACACGTGTGTGCGTGGCCGTGCGTGTGTGGCTGACTGGTTGTGACATTAGCAGAGGTGGCCAGAGCACTCCAGACTGCAGCTCTGATCCTTAGTGATTTTTTTGGGTGTCATTCAGCCCCATTCAGAAATATGGTGTGTTCTCTGTGTGTGTGTGTTCTGTGTGTGTGTTCTGTGTGTTTGTGTTCTGTGAGTGTTCTGTGTGTGCGCGTGTGTTCTGTGTGTTCTGTGTGTGTGTGTCTGTTCTGTGTGTTCTGTATGCGTATGTGTTCTGTATGCCTGTGTTCTGTATTTGTGTGCGTTCTGTGTATGTATATTCTGTGTGTGTGTTCTCTGTGTGTTTGTGTTCTGTGTGTTCTGTGTGTGCGCGTGTGTTCTTTGTGTTCTGTGTGTGTGTGTCTGTTCTGTGTGTGTGTGTCTGTTCTGTTTGTGTGTGTGTTTATGTTCTGTGTGTGTGTGTCTGTTCTGTGTGTTCTGTGTGTGTGTGTGTGTGTGTGTGTGTGTCTGTTCTGTGTGTTCTGTGTGTGTGTGTCTGTTCTGTGTGTGTGTTTATGTTCTGTGTGTGTGTGTTCTCTGTGTGTGTTTATGTTCTGTGTGTGTGTGTTCTCTGTGTGTGTTTATGTTCTGTGTGTGTGTGTGTGTTTACGTTCTGTGTGTGTGTGTGTGTGTTCTGTGTTTGTGTGTTCTGTGTGTTCTGTCTGTGTTTATGTTCTGTGTGTGTGTGTTATGTGTGTTTATGTTCTCTGTGTGTGTGTGTGTTCTCTGTGTGTGTGTGTTTATGCTATGTGTGTGTGCAGGGTCCGAAATTAACACCCGCCGAACATCAAATGCGGGTAGATTTTCCGTTTGCCGAGTAAATCTCAGAAGGCTATCCGCCACACTGGCGGGAAAATGTTTGTACCAAAATAGTGATTTAATAAAATATCTGTCATGATGGCTCAGAGGAAGTTACTCAGACAGTCTGGGCTCCTAGTTTCACGACACTGTTTACCGTACGGGACATCGGCTACTCTACATCGCTCACTTGTCACTGCTAGCTACCGTTCATTAAATAGCTGTTATGTGGCGACATTTACCTGGAGTAAGCCAACCTTCGAAACGAAAACCCACCGACGAAAAGGAGGACGAATCACATAAAGAAAGAAAGTTTTGTGAGAAATGGAGGTTTGGAGATAAAGGAGTTTCAAGAGGCTGGCTACAGTATGATGCTGAGGCTGTGGTGATGAGTTGTTTCCTTTATTGCCCACTGGTTGGCATGGTTACACTCTGTACAGCACTTTGGGTCAACTACAGTTGTTCTTAAATGTGTTCTACAAATAAACTTGATTTGATTCAATGTTGATCAACATATTATAATAAGTTTGTTTCAAATGTTGCTCTGGCCTCTTCTTTAGTTTTTATTCAACACAATACCTCATTATCTCAATGAAATGTTCTGTAATGAAATGAAGGTATATGTGACACATAAAGGAAATGTATTATTTTGACCGGTAAAACATATGCTTGGCTGGTGGATTTCTTCATCTACCAGTCCCCTTGGCAGGTGAGCCAATAAGTTAGTTTCGGACACTGTGTGTGTGTGTGTTCTGTGTGTGTGTGTTTATGTTCTGTGTGTTCTGTGTGTGTGTGTTTATGTTCTGTGTGTGTGTTCTATGTGTTCTGTGTGTGTTTATGTTCTGTGTGTGTGTGTGTTCTGTGTGTTATGTGTGTGTGTTCTATGTGTTCTGTGTGTGTTTATGTTCTGTGTGTGTGTGTGTTCTGTGTGTTATGTGTGTGTGTTCTGTGTGTTCTGTGTGTGTTTATGTTCTGTGTGTGTGTGTGTGTGTTATGTGTGTTCTGTGTGTGTGTGTGTGTGTTCTCTGTTTGTAGCTTGCCTGCATCTCCTGTATTTTGACCAGACATCCCTACTGTGTCTTCATGGCTGGACTTCCGCTTGGAGCCCGGCCTAGGAAAAGACTCTCTCTCTCTACTCTCTCTCTCGCTCTCTCAAGAGAACACATCACAGCTGATTATGCTAAGGGGTTGGAGTTTTCCTTAGTCGGAGCAAAACTCTGGACCCCTCCCTACATGCTATGTGTTACATACTGACAAGACTTATCGTTTGGACACGCGTGTGTGTTATTACAATCTCTCATATGGGCTCTCTGTAACAGACTATAAATACACAGACAGTATCACAAGGTGTGTGTGGGTGTGTGAGTGTGTGTGTGTGTGTATGTGTGTGTTTGTGTGTGAGTGTGAGTGTATTCTCTGCCAGGTTCTCGTCCTCTTCTCCATAAAGATAATATTTATATAATTCTATAAGTTATGAGAACGTTAATTAGAGAGGCTAGAGGTAGGGACCTTGTGCTGCTGATTGTCAGAGTGTGTGTGTTGCTGTCAGATGATGTCTGGTTCCTCAAAGTGCCCTGGAGGCTGAGGGAGTTTAATCTAGGCTAGTCACCACTCTGATGTCAGAGACTGTTACAGTATCATGTTACCTGAGGGTGGAGGAGGAGTCAGAAGACTGTTATCATGTTATCTGAGGGTGGAGGAAGGGTCAGAAGACTGTTATCATGTTACCTGAGGGTGGAGGAAGGGTCAGAAGACTGTTATCATGTTACCTGAGGGTGGAGGAAGGGTCAGAAGACTGTTATCATGTTACCTGAGGGTGGAGGAGGAGTCAGAAGACTGTTATCATGTTATCTGAGGGTGGAGGAGGAGTCAGAAGACTGTTATCATGTTATCTGAGGGTGGAGGAGGAGTCAGAAGACTGTTATCATGTTATCTGAGGGTGGAGGAGGGGTCAGAAGACTGTTATCATGTTACCTGAGGGTGGAGGAGGAGTCAGAAGACTGTTATCATGTTACCTGAGGGTGGTGGAAGGGTCAGAAGACTGTTATCATGTTATCTGAGGGTGGAGGAGGAGTCAGAAGACTGTTATCATGCTACCTGAGGGTGGAGGAGGGGTCAGAGGACTGTTATCATGCTACCTGAGGGTGGAGGAAGGGTCAGAAGACTGTTATCATGTTATCTGAGGGTGGAGGAGGAGTCAGAAGACTGTTATCATGTTACCTGAGGGTGGAGGAGGAGTCAGAAGACTGTTATCATGTTATCTGAGGGTGGAGGAGGAGTCAGAAGACTGTTATCATGTTATCTGAGGGTGGAGGAGGAGTCAGAAGACTGTTATCATGTTACCTGAGGGTGGAGGAGGAGGAAATATTGTTTACAGCAATAGAGGTCAGAGAGTGAAATGCCACAGGCTGGGCGTGTGGAGATGTGGTGTCTTATGTCTTGTGAACTCTATGAGCCGGTTCATTGGAACAATGAGATGGTTTTAAACTGAACAGTGTCTGACTGAACAAACAGCCTCATATGGAGAGATAGTTAAGACACAGGGCCCTTTGATCCAGCTGGATGTCATACATCAGATGATACTGAATGCTGCAAGCCTTCTATTCCTAGACATACTGTAGTTAGGAGGTTAGACATACTCTAGTTAGGAGGTTAGACATACTGTAGTTAGGAGGTTAGACATACTCTAGTTAGGAGGTTAGACATACTGTAGTTAAGTTAGACATACTGTAGTTAGGAGGTTAGACATACTGTAGTTAGGAGGTTAGACATACTGTAGTTATGAGATTAGATTTACTGTAGTTAGGAGGTTAGATATACTGTAGTTAGGAGGTTAGACATACTGTAGTTAGGAGGTTAGACATACTGTAGTTAGGAGGTTAGACATACTGTAGTTAGGAGGTTAGACATACTGTAGTTAGGAGGTTAGACATACTGTAGTTAGGAGGTTAGACATACTGTAGTTAGGAGGTTAGACATACTGTAGTTAGGAGATTAGATGTGGTCCCTGACTAACTCTCCTTCTCTCTCTCTAGTCTCTCTCTCTCTCTAGTCTCTCTCTCTAGTCTCTCTATGTGTTCTGTGTGTGTGTGTGTTCTGTGTGTTCTGTGTGTGTTTATGTTCTGTGTGTGTGTGTGTTATGTGTGTTCTGTGTGTGTGTGTGTGTGTGTTCTCTGTTTGTAGCTTGGCTGCATCTCCTGTATTTTGACCAGACATCCCTACTGTGTCTTCATGGCTGGACTTCCGCTTGGAGCCCGGCCTAGGAAAAGACTCTCTCTCTCTACTCTCTCTCTCGCTCTCTCAAGAGAACACATCACAGCTGATTATGCTAAGGGCTTGGAGTTTTCCTTAGTCGGAGCAAAACTCTGGACCCCTCCCTACATGCTATGTGTTACATACTGACAAGACTTATCGTTTGGACACGCGTGTGTGTTATTACAATCTCTCATATGGGCTCTCTGTAACAGACTATAAATACACAGACAGTATCACAAGGTGTGTGTGGGTGTGTGAGTGTGTGTGTGTGTGTATGTGTGTGTTTGTGTGTGAGTGTGAGTGCATTCTCTGCCAGGTTCTCGTCCTCTTCTCCATAAAGATAATATTTATATAATTCTATAAGTTATGAGAACGTTAATTAGAGAGGCTAGAGGTAGGGACCTTGTGCTGCTGATTGTCAGAGTGTGTGTGTTGCTGTCAGATGATGTCTGGTTCCTCAAAGTGCCCTGGAGGCTGAGGGAGTTTAATCTAGGCTAGTCACCACTCTGATGTCAGAGACTGTTACAGTATCATGTTACCTGAGGGTGGAGGAGGAGTCAGAAGACTGTTATCATGTTACCTGAGGGTGGAGGAAGGGTCAGAAGACTGTTATCATGTTACCTGAGGGTGGAGGAAGGGTCAGAAGACTGTTATCATGTTACCTGAGGGTGGAGGAGGAGTCAGAAGACTGTTATCATGTTATCTGAGGGTGGAGGAGGAGTCAGAAGACTGTTATCATGTTATCTGAGGGTGGAGGAGGAGTCAGAAGACTGTTATCATGTTATCTGAGGGTGGAGGAGGGGTCAGAAGACTGTTATCATGTTACCTGAGGGTGGAGGAGGAGTCAGAAGACTGTTATCATGTTACCTGAGGGTGGAGGAGGAGTCAGAAGACTGTTATCATGTTATCTGAGGGTGGAGGAGGAGTCAGAAGACTGTTATCATGTTACCTGAGGGTGGAGGAGGAGTCAGAAGACTGTTATCATGTTATCTGAGGGTGGAGGAGGAGTCAGAAGACTGTTATCATGTTACCTGAGGGTGGAGGAGGGGTCAGAAGACTGTTATCATGTTACCTGAGGGTGGAGGAGGGGTCAGAAGACTGTTATCATGTTACCTGAGGGTGGAGGAAGGGTCAGAAGACTGTTATCATGTTACCTGAGGGTGGAGGAAGGGTCAGAAGACTGTTATCATGTTACCTGAGGGTGGTGGAAGGGTCAGAAGACTGTTATCATGTTATCTGAGGGTGGAGGAGGAGTCAGAAGACTGTTATCATGCTACCTGAGGGTGGAGGAGGGGTCAGAGGACTGTTATCATGCTACCTGAGGGTTGAGGAAGGGTGAGAAGACTGTTATCATGTTATCTGAGGGTGGAGGAGGAGTCAGAAGACTGTTATCATGTTATCTGAGGGTGGAGGAGGGGTCAGAAGACTGTTATCATGTTACCTGAGGGTGGAGGAGGAGTCAGAAGACTGTTATCATGTTATCTGAGGGTGGAGGAGGGGTCAGAAGACTGTTATCATGTTACCTGAGGGTGGAGGAGGAGTCAGAAGACTGTTATCATGTTATCTGAGGGTGGAGGAGGGGTCAGAAGACTGTTATCATGTTACCTGAGGGTGGAGGAGGAGTCAGAAGACTGTTATCATGTTATCTGAGGGTGGAGGAGGAGTCAGAAGACTGTTATCATGTTACCTGAGGGTGGAGGAGGAGTCAGAAGACTGTTATCATGTTACCTGAGGGTGGAGGAGGGGTCAGAAGACTGTTATCATGTTATCTGAGGGTGGAGGAGGAGTCAGAAGACTGTTATCATGTTACCTGAGGGTGGAGGAGGAGTCAGAAGACTGTTATCATGTTACCTGAGGGTGGAGGAGGGGTCAGAAGACTGTTATCATGTTATCTGAGGGTGGAGGAGGAGTCAGAAGACTGTTATCATGTTACCTGAGGGTGGAGGAGGAGGAAATATTGTTTACAGCAATAGAGGTCAGAGAGTGAAATGCCACAGGCTGGGCGTGTGGAGATGTGGTGTCTTATGTCTTGTGAACTCTATGAGCCGGTTCATTGGAACAATGAGATGGTTTTAAACTGAACAGTGTCTGACTGAACAAACAGCCTCATATGGAGAGATAGTTAAGACACAGGGCCCTTTGATCCAGCTGGATGTCATACATCAGATGATACTGAATGCTGCAAGCCTTCTATTCCTAGACATACTGTAGTTAGGAGGTTAGACATACTCTAGTTAGGAGGTTAGACATACTGTAGTTAGGAGGTTAGACATACTGTAGTTAGGAGGTTAGACATACTGTAGTTAGGAGGTTAGACATACTGTAGTTAGGAGGTTAGACATACTGTAGTTAGGAGGTTAGACATACTGTAGTTAGGAGATTAGACATACTGTAGTTAGGAGGTTAGACATACTGTAGTTAGGAGGTTAGACATACTCTAGTTAGGAGGTTAGACATACTGTAGTTAGGAGGTTAGACATACTCTAGTTAGGAGGTTAGACATACTGTAGTTAAGTTAGACATACTGTAGTTAGGCGGTTAGACATACTGTAGTTAGGAGGTTAGACATACTGTAGTTATGAGATTAGATTTACTGTAGTTAGGAGGTTAGATATACTGTAGTTAGGAGGTTAGACATACTGTAGTTAGGAGGTTAGACATACTGTAGTTAGGAGGTTAGACATACTCTAGTTAGGAGGTTAGACATACTGTAGTTAGGAGGTTAGACATACTGTAGTTAGGAGGTTAGACATACTGTAGTTAGGAGGTTAGACATACTGTAGTTAGGAGGTTAGACATACTGTAGTTAGGAGTTTAGACATACTGTAGTTAGGAGATTAGATGTGGTCCCTGACTAACTCTCCTTCTCTCTCTCTAGTCTCTCTCTCTCTCTAGTCTCTCTCTCTAGTCTCTCTCTCTCTCTCTAGTCTCTCTCTCTCTCTCTCTCTCTCTCTCTCTCTCTCTCTCTCTCTCTCTCTCTCTCTTGCTTCCCCTTTCATTTGCTCTCTCTCTCTCTCTCTCTCTCTCTCTCTGTATCAGCAGGCTCCTGACAAACAGTAGCTGATAGTGCTGGCTTTATGGAACACTAGAATTAGAACCCACTAAGGCACAGAGGCAGTGGAATACTCCTCTTTATCTCTCTTTCTATGTCTGTCTGTCCCTCTCTATCAAGTCTCTCTTCCTCTTCCTCTTCTCATGCTTTCCCTCTTTCCATCTCTGCCTTGTTGCAAGCCCAGCTATGTACTGTTATGTAGAAGAGAGTGTCTTCTATAGTGAGCGTCCTCACTCCTTCTTGACTTTAACCACAATAGCCTTGCATGACAGGCTGCAGAGTGAACGTGACAATACTGTGTTTAGCTTTGTGAGAACACAGTAGAAAAGTCCTCCAATGGTTTAACTGTATTACAGCAGTGTTATTCTCCTTCACTGTGACTCAGCCAGAGAAATGAAGATGATTAGCATCAAACAAACCACAGAATGAGATGTTATTGTGTCAAAGAGGCAGAGATGACAGTCCCTTAAGCAGATCATCCACCTACACACTTTACACTTCATTTGAGTGAGGGATGCAGAGTGAGGGAGGGAGGCAGCGAGGTAGGAAGGAAGGAATGAAGGAAGGAAGGAAGGAAGGGAGGGAGGGAGGGAGGGAGGGAGAGAGAGAAGGAGGGAGAGAAGGAGGGAGGGATAGAGGGAGAGAAGGAGGGAGGGATGTGAACTCACCATTGAACACAAAGAAAAGAGAGTCAACACATGGAGGCTGTCCTCCTGTTAGTCATTACTGTAGTAGTCAACACATGGAGGCTGTCCTCCTGTTAGTCATTACTGTAGTAGTCAACACATGGAGGCTGTCCTCTTGTTAATGTCATTACTGTATTAGTCAACACATGGAGGCTGTCCTCATGTTAGTCATTACTGTAGTAGTCAACACATGGAGGCTGTCCTCCTGTTAGTCATTACTGTAGTAGTCAACACATGGAGGCTGTCCTCCTGTTAATGTCATTACTGTATTAGTCAACACATGGAGGCTGTCCTCATGTTAGTCATTGCTGTAGTAGTCAACACATGGAGGCTGTCCTCCTGTTAGTCATTACTGTAGTAGTCAACACATGGAGGCTGTCCTCATGTTAGTCATTACTGTAGTAGTCAACACATGGAGGCTGTCCTCATGTTAGTCATTACTGTAGTAGTCAACACATAGAGGCTGTCCTCCTGTTAGTCATTACTGTAGTAGTCAACACATGGAGGCTGTCCTTGTGTTAGTGTCATTACTGTAGTTGTCAACACATGGAGGCTGTCCTCGTGTTAGTCATTACTGTAGTAGTCAACACATGGAGGCTGTCCTCGTATTAGTCATTACTGTAGTAGTCAACACATGGAGGCTGTCCTCGTGTTAGTCATTACTGTAGTAGTCAACACATGGAGGCTGTCCTCCTGTTAGTCATTACTGTAGTAGTCAACACATGGAGGCTGTCCTCTTGTTAATGTCATTACTGTAGTAGTCAACACATGGAGGCTGTCCTCCTGTTAGTCATTACTGTAGTAGTCAACACATGGAGGCTGTCCTCCTGTTAATGTCATTACTGTATTAGTCAACACATGGAGGCTGTCCTCATGTTAGTCATCACTGTAGTAGTCAACACATGGAGGCTGCCGTCCTGTTAGTGTCATTACTGTAGTAGTCAACACATGGAGGCTGTCCTCATGTTAGTCATTGCTGTAGTAGTCAACACATGGAGGCTGTCCTCCTGTTAGTCATTACTGTAGTAGTCAACACATGGAGGCTGTCCTCCTGTTAGTCATTACTGTAGTAGTCAACACATGGAGGCTGTCCTCATGTTAGTCATTACTGTAGTAGTCAACACATAGAGGCTGTCCTCCTGTTAGTCATTACTGTAGTAGTCAACACATGGAGGCTGTCCTTGTGTTAGTGTCATTACTGTAGTTGTCAACACATGGAGGCTGTCCTCGTGTTAGTCATTACTGTAGTAGTCAACACATGGAGGCTGTCCTCGTGTTAGTCATTACTGTAGTAGTCAACACATGGAGGCTGTCCTCGTGTTAGTCATTACTGTAGTAGTCAACACATGGAGGCTGTCCTCCTGTTAGTCATTACTGTAGTAGTCAACACATGGAGGCTGTCCTCTTGTTAATGTCATTACTGTAGTAGTCAACACATGGAGGCTGTCCTCCTGTTAGTCATTACTGTAGTAGTCAACACATGGAGGTTGTCCTCCTGTTAATGTCATTACTCTATTAGTCAACACATGGAGGCTGTCCTCATGTTAGTCATCACTGTAGTAGTCAACACATGGAGGCTGCCCTCCTGTTAGTGTCATTACTGTAGTAGTCAACACATGGAGGCTGTCCTCATGTTAGTCATTGCTGTAGTAGTCAACACATGGAGGCTGTCCTCCTGTTAGTCATTACTGTAGTAGTCAACACATGGAGGCTGTCCTCCTGTTAGTCATTACTGTAGTAGTCAACACATGGAGGCTGTCCTCATGTTAGTCATTACTGTAGTAGTCAACACATAGAGGCTGTCCTCCTGTTAGTCATTACTGTAGTAGTCAACACATGGAGGCTGTCCTTGTGTTAGTGTCATTACTGTAGTTGTCAACACATGGAGGCTGTCCTCGTGTTAGTCATTACTGTAGTAGTCAACACATGGAGGCTGTCCTCGTGTTAGTCATTACTGTAGTAGTCAACACATGGAGGCTGTCCTCGTGTTAGTCATTACTGTAGTAGTCAACACATGGAGGATGTCCTCCTGTTAGTCATTACTGTAGTAGTCAACACATGGAGGCTGTCCTCCTGTTAGTCATTACTGTAGTAGTAGTCAACACATGGAGGCTGTACTCCTGTTAGTGTCATTACTGTAGTAGTCAACACATGGAGGCTGTCCTCATGTTAGTGTCATTACTGTAGTAGTGGTCCACCACTGACTCCCCTAGGAAACCTGATGTTTCATGACTACACTAGGGCATCATGGATTCAAGAATATGACTGACAACTATAGTATAACTGACTGATACTAGATATTGGACAGCTACAACAATCCGTGGCTATTTTCACTAATAGTTCAGTATGGACCACAAGGGTCTTAGGCAACTGTATAATATACTGATCGCATGGCATAGGTCCAAGGGTTTTAGACTATAGGTAGCCTCCTCCTCTCCAGATGTTTAGGCATTGTCTTAGAGTGACAATACAGTGTGATGTCTGGCAATCCAAGACTAGGCTTTATCCACCGATACAACTGGATATGGCCTGGATAGAACAAACAATAGTTGTTATTCTGATACCACTGGATATGGCCTGGTTATAGAGATCAATAGTTGTTATTCTGATACCACTGGATATGGGCTGGTTAGAGAGATCAATAGTTGTTATTCCTTGACGTTACTGCTTATAGATTAGCTTGTCCAGGGGTATTCAACTCTTACCCCACAGCAGCAAGATTTTTCACCTGTTGCCACAAGAAAAGGGCAACCAGTGAAGAACACCATTGTAAATAGAACCTATATTTTTTCATTATAACACTTTATATAGACACAATATGACATTTGAAATGTCTTTATCTATTTCACTTGCTTTGGCAATAAAGCCCTTAAATTGAAATTGAATTGAAATGTAATTAAGGGAGAGAGAGAGAGAGAGAGAGAGAGAGAGAGAGAGAGAGAGAGAGAGAGAGAGAGAGAGAGAGAGAGAGAGAGAGAGAGAGAGAGAGAGAGAGAGAGAGAGAGAGAGAGAGAGAGAGAGAGAGAGAGAGAGAGAGAGAGAGAGAGAGAGAGAGAGAGAGAGAGAGAGAGAGAGAGAGAGAGAGAGAGAGAGAGAGAGAGAGAGAGAGAGAGAGAGAGAGAGAGAGAGAGAGAGAGAGAGAGAGAGAGAGAGAGAGAGAGAGAGAGAGAGAGAGAGAGAGAGATATGATTATATGAGAGAAGCACAGCACAGGGAAAAGAACAGAGCAGCTGGTTGGGAGTCACCCAGGCAGGCAGACAGACAGACAGACAGAGTAAATACAGTATGGCATGTGAGTGACTCAGATACAACATGGACCTGGTCAAGAGTCTGGAGAGGAGGAGGGAGGGAGTGTGAACTGATGTGACTTAGGGGAGTGTTGAATTCTCAGTGATATGACTTAGGGGAGTGTTGAATTCTCAGTGATGTAACTCAGGGGAGGGGTGAATTCTCAGTGATGTAACTCAGGGGAGTGGTGAATTCTCAGTGTGTAACTCAGGGGAGTGGTGAATTCTTAGTGATGTAACTCAGGGGAGGGGTGAATTCTCAGTGATGTAACTCAGGGGAGGCATGAATTCTCAGTGATGTAACTCAGGGGAGTGGTGAACTCCCAGTGATGTAACACAGGGGAGTGGTGAATTCCCAGTGATGTAACACAGGGGAGTGGTGAATTCTCAGTGATGTAACACAGGGGAGTGGTGAATTCTCAGTGATGTAATTCAGGGGAGGGGTGAATTCTCAGTGATGTAACACAGGGGAGGCATGAATTCTCAGTGATGTAATTCAGGGGAGGGGTGAATTCTCAGTGATGTAACTCAGGGGAGTGGTGAATTATCAGCGATGTAACTCAGGGGAGTGGTGAAATCTCTGTTATTTTCTCTCTTTCTCTCTCTTACAGATCATAGCCTCGTCCCAGGACCCATGGACTAACTGGATGTTAAAACTACCTTACTAGCCAAGTTTACCAATAGTCCAATCATCATAGTCCAATCATCCAGGAAATACAGGACGTCTTTGAACATGAGCAATCTGTTCCTCTCCTTCAGCTACGACAGACTGCCAGTCAGTAACCACATAGTGTAACACTCTCTCTGTATCAGGATACTACAGTCCATATATATTGGAGGATCACTGAGTCCACTGAGCTCAGTATCTCACATTTAACCCCTAACCTCCAGCACTTGACCCTTAACCCCTGACCCCTGACCATGTACGGCAGCGCCCGCTCCGTTGCCAAGATGGAGGGCAACAACGGCAGCAGCCAGAGTCCCGGTCGTTCCCCCTGCCTGCCCCGCTCCCCGCGCCTCGGACACCGTCGCACCAACAGTACAGGAGGTCCCGGGGGAAAGACCCTCTCCATGGAGAACATCCAGTCTCTGAACGCGGCCTACGCCACCTCCGGACCCATGTACCTCAGTGACAACGAGGTCATCTCTCAACAGGTGATCTACTAATAGAATATTATATGTCATTTAGCTGATTTTTTTATCCAAAGTGACTAACAGTCATGCAATCTGCTTATATTCTTTAAAATCAGGGGCCTTACACCTTTTCTTGCCAAGGAACCCCATCCTAGGCAAACCAGCGACCCAGGGACCCTCATCATACATTAGCAATGTATCTTATCAGCAAGTGAATGATAGTGGCAAGGACAAATAATCAACATTTTAAAATGTATAGATTTGGTATATAGTTTTTCATTATTTTGACCTCCACACATTATAATTGAAGAGGAAGTGTAAACTCTTACATAGCGTATTAGCTAGTCAGGTAACTCCAAACACATTTTCGTTAAGAGCAGTTGTTTAGCTGGTTAAACAAATGTTAGCCATGTTTTGGCAAAAATGTATGTCCTAGTCAAGAAAGCTTACAAGAAGACAGTGGCACTGCCACACTGGTAGCCTATTCGTGGCTACTTTGTCAAAGCCTACAGTATGTCAGATACTCCAATGAGTATAACTGGCTCAATGTTAGGAGTTGAAAAATTTTGTTTGCATCATTAGAACAAAGATATTTTCCTATTTTCTACTGTAGGTATTTAATTACAATGTTTATACTATTGTTGCTAGCAATATTCATAAAAACATTGAAATAATACATAATATAAATTGCAGACCCTCTGCAGTACCTATAGGGATCCGTGGACCCCTTGATGATTACACCTGTTTTTAATGACAGTATGGCTAGCACATTGCTTTTACCAAATACACTTCCTGTATGGCTAGCACACTGCTTTTACCAAAGACACTTCCTGTATGGCTAGCACATTGCTTTTACCAAAGACACTTCAAGTATGGCTAGCACATTGCTTTTACCAAAGACACTTCATGTATGGCTAGCACATTGCTTTTACCAAAGACACTTCCTGTTGTTTGTATCTTTGAATATACTGATCTTAACAACATTTATTTTGTGGACAATAAATTAAATCTAATATAATCCGATCTAATCTAATCTAGACCCAGGCCTTTCCCAACCCCAACCACGACCCTAGCCTGCCCAAGAGCACCATGACCCTGGGTCGCTCCGGAGCAAAGCTCCCTTATGGTGTCCGGACCACCGCAATGGGCTCCAACCCCAACATCAGCCAGGGAGGTGGAGGCTCATCCATGCCCAGTGACAGCATCGCGTTTGGGTGTGACTACGCGTCGTCGTCCCAGTCCAGCCTCCAGCAGGCGTCTACGGTGCCTCACTCCTTACGCCAAACCAGAGACAACACCATCATTGACCTCCAGACCCAGCTGAAGGAGGTGCTGAAGGAGAACGAGCTCCTCCGGAGGGAGGTGGATGTGAAGGAGAGCAAGCTGAGCTCTTCCATGAACTCCATCAAGACCTTCTGGAGCCCCGAGCTGAAGAAGGAGAGAGCCCTGAGAAAGGATGAGGTGTCCAAGATCTCCGTCTGGAAGGAGCAGTACAGAGTGGTGCAGGACGAGACTCAGGTAAGATACTGGAGTCACTGAGAGTACATGTAGTTAGAATGGAATGAGTGAGAAGTCATTCTGGTAGGATGCAGAGACTTTCTTGTAAGTTGGAAGGTTGGTCCAAAGGGCACAGGATGGCTCCAACTATTGGGTCAGTTATTGGTGGTTTTGCATGATGTTGAAACCCTGGTCAAAGGTGAAGAGGTCAGAGTGAGTTGTATAAGCTGTTAGTGCTGTTATTGTCTCTGTCTCTTACATATTTAGCTCACAGTTAGCCAGAGATCTGCCTGTGGCCTCAGATTTTTACCCTGTGAGTGTGGGTGTGTGTGTGTGAGTGTGTGACGTTGGTCAGTGAGCAGCTGGTTCGCCTGTCTGCTGAGTTGGTTCAATTTGTGGTCTGTCTGGGCAGATTTGATCCCACTAAGCTTTATCACAATCTCTTAGTGTGAAACACAATGTTGAGATGGTATCCTAATTCTGTATACAACTGGAGCTCATTAACCAGGTGTGACTTCCAGTAGTACCTATCCTGTATCCCTTCTAACCTGTCATCTAACTCAGAAACCAGGTGTGACTTCCAGTAGTACCTATCCTGTATCCCATCTAACCTGTCATCAGACCCATAGTACTTACTCTTCCCTGATGCCAAAAAGCAGTTCTTCTTAGAAAGTTTTCTCCTGTTGTTGTAATGGCTGATGTTCTGGGGGGCGCCATGATGATGATGCACCATGATGAAACTGGTATTGTTTATTTACAGCCCATCTGTAAGAATAGAGAGGAGTGTGAGAGAGAGCAGGACAGGAGAGATAGAAATGTAGCATGAAGCTGTAAAGTTTCATAACATACATGCTGAGATATTGGTGGGGCGATGATGATGATGATGATGCCAAATAATGGAGACCGAGGGAGTCTTTCACAACTACACACACACGCGCACACACGCGCACACGCGCGCACACACGCACACACGCACACACACACACACACACACACACACACACACACACACACACACACACACACACACACACACACACACACACACACACACACACACACACACACACACACACACACAGCTGTCAGAACCACACCTTGTTGTGAAATCAGTGAAGAAATTGCAGCAGAAATCACAGCACATGTTTTTAGAGCAGAATTAGCTGTAGTGTATTCAGATGGCCAGTCAGCCAGATGGACACTGTAATGTCCTAGTAGTCTCTCAGTGGGCTGTTACAGTCACCCCACTGTGCCCTAAAAGCATCTCAGGAACTGTGTGTGTGTGTGTGTGTGTGTGTGTGTGTGTGTGTGTGTGTGTGTGTGTGTGTGTGAGTGAGTGACACCATCCTCTCTTATCCCAGGAGATGACACAGAGAGAGTGACAGAGAGAGGGGGACACAGAGAGAGAGACAGAGAGAGGGGGACACAGAGAGAGAGACAGAGAGAGGGGGACACAGAGAGAGAGACAGAGAGAGGGGGACACAGAGAGAGAGACAGAGAGAGGGGGACACAGAGAGAGAGACAGAGAGAGGGGGACACAGAGAGAGAGACAGAGAGAGGGGGACACAGAGAGATTGAGAAAGACAGAGAGGGGGACACAGTGAGAGAGACAGAGAGAGGGGGAGGGGGCTTTTCACAGGCTTTTCACAGGCTTTTCACAGCTTTTCACTGGCTTTACACATGCTTTTCACAGCTTTTCATAGGCTTTTCACAGGCTTTTCACAACTCTTCACAGGCTTTTCACAGGCTTTTCACAGCTGTTCACAGGCTTTTCACAGGCTTTTCACAGGCTTTTCACAGTTTTTGACAGGCTTTTCACAGCTTTTCACAGGCTTTTCACAGGCTTTTCATATCCCCCTATTCTCTTCTCCTCTCAGATGGAGCGATAGAACATGTAATGGAAAATATGTTAATGGTGGAGGGGAGCTAGAGCATGTTATTATTGGAGAGAGAGAGAGAGAGAGAGAGAGAGAGAGCAAAGAGGGGGGGAGAGAGAGGATGGAGAGAGAAAGAAAGAGAGAGGGGGGAGAGAGAACGTGTCAGACAGTGTTATAGATTTGCTACTCAGTGCCAGAGAATTCCAGTGCCAGAGAATTCCAGTGCCAGAGAATTCCAGTGCCAGAGAATTCCAGTGCCAGAGAATTCCAGTGCCAGAGAATTCCAGTGCCAGAGAATTCCAGTGCATATCAAGACTCTCACTCCAGTCTTTAACATGGCTGTATCTGGAGTAGTCTATAGGGGGTCATAGAGCTGGCTGTGTGTGTGGTTGTGTGTGTGCAGTGTGTGTGTGTGTATCTCTGCATGTATGTGTGTTATGTGACAGAGTGTATGTCTGACACAGTGTGTATTTCTTTGTCGTGTGTGATCGCGGTGCCAGTGTAAGGTGTCAGTGGTCTCTGTGTTAGAAGAGCTATACGACTGCAGTGGCTTACATCCAGACAGCCTACACTATTAATCTCAGGGTGTGTCCCAAATGGCACCCTATTCCCTATATAGTGCACTACTTTTGACCAGAGCACTATGGGCCCTAGTGCACTTTATAGGGAATAGGGTGCCATTTGGGACAGACCTTTTACTTTCATTAATCCCCTGAAGAGATATGGCTGTAAACACAGAGGAAGAGAGAGAGGAGTGGGATATATATATATATATATATATATATATATATATATATATATATATATAGAGAGAGAGAGAGAGAAGGAGGGGGAGAGGAGAGTCTCTGTAGGAAAGAGGCTCCTGTCTGATAAAATAAACCAGTAAATCTTGTGTAAAGAGAGAGGGATGGAGGGAGGAGAGAGGGATGGAGGGAGGAGAGAGGGATGGAGGGAGGAGAGAGGGGTGGAGGGAGGGACAAAAGAGACAGAGAGGTGAGAGAGAGGAAGGGATTGAGATAGACAGAAAAAATAACCTAACCTGACACGTTAATTATCCTAACCTGCTGCATACATTCTCCTAACCTGCTACAAAAAAGTCACTTCTGCTAGTCAAAACCGGCAGACCCGCCCTTCAGAACAGTCTTGGATTCCACTAATGGTTTGCCACTAAATGGTGTTTCATGAGGAAAGCATATTTACGCCTGTTTCTTTCCACCTTCTCGTCATTAATTAAAGTTAAGGGGGAAATCGAAGCCTATGCAGCATGAATGGAGAATGTTATAGGTAGGAACCGGTCCACGAGGGATACGAATGCATTGCCAACTGCATACAATGCGTTTGGATGGTAAAATGAAAACGACTCAATATCGCCATCTGCAGGCCTTTGGTCTAATGGCACATAGAACGGCCCTGATGTCCCACACCTCTACAAAGTCCCCCGGATATAGTATATGCTCCAGTATGAGCCGAGCCCGCACCAGTCACAGCAGCACAGCTCTATGGTCCGTACACCCCGCCCCCAGCATCTCATGTTTCCTGGTCTTCCACACTGCCCCAGCAGGTAGTTTACTAGACAGTCCCCCCACCTCCTGGCTACACTATACCTAGTCCCCCCACCTCCTGGCTACACTATACCTAGTCCCCCCACCTCCTGGCTACACTACATCTAGTCCCCCCACCTCCTGGCTACACTATACCTAGTCCCTCCACCTCCTGGCTACACTATACCTAGTCCCCCCACCTCCTGGCTACACTATACCTAGTCCCCCCACCTCCTGGCTACACTATACCTAGTCCCCCCACCTCCTGGCTACACTATACCTAGTCCCCCCACCTCCTGGCTACACTACATCTAGTCCCCCCACCTCCTGGCTACACTATACCTAGTCCCTCCACCTCCTGGCTACACTATACCTAGTCCCCCCACCTCCTGGCTACACTATACCTAGTCCCCCCACCTCCTGGCTACACTATACCTAGTCCCCCCACCTCCTGGCTACACTACATCTAGTCCCCCCACCTCCTGGCTACACTATACCTAGTCCCTCCACCTCCTGGCTACACTATACCTAGTCCCTCCACCTCCTGGCTACACTATACCTAGTCCCCCCACCTCCTGGCTACACTATACCTAGTCCCCCCACCTCCTGGCTACACTATACCTAGTCCCTCCACCTCCTGGCTACACTATACCTAGTCCCCCCACCTCCTGGCTACACTATACCTAGTCCTTCTTCCTGTTGGCTACACTATACCTAGTCCTTCTTCCTGTTGGCTACACTATACCTAGTCCCCCCACCTCCTGGCTACACTATACCTAGTCTTTCTTCCTGTTGGCTACACTATACCTAGTCCTTCTTCCTGTTGGCTACACTATACCTAGTCCTTCTTCCTGTTGGCTACACTATACCTAGTCCTTCTTCCTGTTGGCTACACTATACCTAGTCCTTCTTCCTGTTGGCTACACTATACCTAGTCCTTCTTCCTGTTGGCTACACTATACCTAGTCCCCCCACCTCCTGGCTACACTATACCTAGTCCCTCCACCTCCTGGCTACACTATACCTAGTCCCTCTGCCTCCTGGCTACACTATACCTAGTCCCTCTGCCTCCTGGCTACACTATACCTAGTCCCTCTGCCTCCTGGCTACACTATACCTAGGCCCTCTGCCTCCTGGCTACACTATACCTAGGCCCTCCAATGTATATGTCGATGGTCAGCCCCAACCCTAGCCCTGAACACCCCCCAACCAGGACAGAAAACAACCAAACCAGCCTGAAGCAAGAAAAAAATGGATTTTTAAGAGGAAGGGATCGAGAGAGTTGGTGAGAGAGAGAGAGAGAGAGAGGGAGAAAAAAGGATGACTGTGTATCACCTTGTTGGCAGTCAGCCAGTAGGCCTCACTCTTAGATCCCAGCCAGCTGACCTACTAATGATAGTACTTTAATCAGCTGGTTAATACACTCAGCCTCACTCTTAGATCTCAGCCAGCTGACCTACTAATGATAGTACTTTATTCAGCTGGTTAATACACTCAGCCTCACTCTTAGATCCCAGCCAGCTGACCTACTAATGATAGTACTTTAATCAGCTGGTTATTACACTCAGCCTCACTCTTAAAGCACAGCCAGCTGACCTACTAATGATAGTACTTTAATCAGCTGGTTATTACACTCAGCCTCACTCTTAGATCCCAGCCAGCTGACCTACTAATGATAGTACTTTAATCAGCTGGTTAATACACTCAGCCTCACTCTTAGATCCCAGCCAGCTGACCTACTAATGATAGTACTTTACTCAGCTGGTTATTACACTCAGCCTCACTCTTAAAGCACAGCCAGCTGACCAACTAATGATAGTACTTTAATCAGCTGGTTAATACACTCAGCCTCACTCTTAGATCCCAGCCAGCTGACCTACTAATGATAGTACTTTAATCAGCTGGTTAATACACTCAGCCTCACTCTTAGATCCCAGCCAGCTGACCTACTAATGATAGTACTTTAATCAGCTGGTTAATACACTCAGCCTCACTCTTAAAGCACAGCCAGCTGACCTACTAATGATAGTACTTTAATCAGCTGGTTAATACACTCAGCCTCACTCTTAGATCTCAGCCAGCTGACCTACTAATGATAGTACTTTAATCAGCTGGTTAATACACTCAGCCTCACTCTTAAAGCACAGCCATCTGACCTACTAATGATAGTACTTTAATCAGCTGGTTAATACACTCAGCCTCACTCTTAGATCCCAGCCAGCTGACCTACTAATGATAGTACTTTAATCAGCTGGTTATTACACTCAGCCTCACTCTTAGATCCCAGCCAGCTGACCTACTAATGATAGTACTTTAATCAGCTGGTTAATACACTCAGCCTCACTCTTAGATCCCAGCCAGCTGACCTACTAATGATAGTACTTTAATCAGCTGGTTAATACACTCAGCCTCACTCTTAAAGCACAGCCAGCTGACCTACTAATGATAGTACTTTAATCAGCTGGTTAATACACTCAGCCTCACTCTTAGATCCCAGCCAGCTGACCTACTAATGATAGTACTTTAATCAGCTGGTTAATACACTCAGCCTCACTCTTAGATCCCAGCCAGCTGACCTACTAATGATAGTACTTTAATCAGCTGGTTAATACACTCAGCCTCACTCTTAGTCTCTCACACTCTCTTTATCTCTTACCACACATTATCCATATAAAGACAAGCAGGCATGCTTGCATCCACACACACTGCCATGCACGCACGTGTTCTTGGGTGATGTGTGTAGGGTAGCACTGGCATACCTGTACCCTCCTGTCTGCAGCTGGATGTGTAGGGTAGCACTGGCACACCTGTACCCTCCTGTCTGCAGCTGGATGTGTAGGGTAGCACTGGCATACATGTACCCTCCTGTCTCTCTCTCTCTCTCTCTCTCTCTCTCTCTCAACCTCACTGTCATACTGTCGTTGAGACATCCAGACGTGTCACTAATGTCAAAAACATCATCCATCCACAGGGGTCCATCACTGAGGGGAAAACAAACTTTAATGAGAGAATATCTCATTATATTTGATGACTCCACACAAGAACCCTCTGGGTAGGAGACCAGGGCGGACCACTTAAGGAGAGGTGATGTCAGGACACATGAGGACTCTATGCAGGAGACCAGGACTGACCACTGAAGGATAGGTTATGTCAGGACACAGTAGTCCTCTATGCAGGAGACCAGGACTGACCACTGAAGGATAGGTTATGTCAGGACACAGTAGTCCTCTATGCAGGAGACCAGGACTGACCACTGAAGGATAGGTTATGTCAGGACACATGAGGACTCTATGCAGGAGACCAGGGCTGACCACTGAAGTAGAAGTGGTCAGGACACAGGAGGCCTCTATGGGCTGAACTGAACAGCATCTAAACCCACTCAGATGCTGTTAATAATGGAGAGCGTTCTCCTTTCTAGCAGGAACCGTGTGGGAGGCTGTTTGTAGGGTTTTAATCTGTGGCCCATATCTCTACCTAAGCCTCAGGCTCCAGCCCCACACAGACACAGTGATACTGGCAGTGGAAGAGGAGGACAGGACAGCAAGGCCAGGAGGCAGTTACACTTCTAAACAGAGAAATATAGTTGGTACTGGCAGCCATTTCCATCCCTTCAGTCTTTTATGGATATGTGTGTGTGTGTGTGTGTGTGTGTGTGTGTGTGTGTGTGTGTGTGTGTGTGTGTGTGTGTGTGTGTGTGTGTGTGTGTGTGTGTGTGTGTGTGTGTGTGTGTGTGTGTGTGTGTGTGTGTGTGTGTCAGTGAGGCAGTGAATCAGAATGTCTACATTCCACAGCAGAGGCATGGCCCAGCGTGTATGGAGAGAAAGGCACTATTTATGCCACAGAGGTTGCATCCCAAATGACACCCTATTCCCATAGGACTCAACAAAGTAAAGTGCACTATGTAGAGAATAGGATGCCAATTAGGATGCAGACAGAGAAGAAAGAGATAGAGGGAGGGAGAGAAAGAGAGGAAGGCAGTGTTGAGTCACCCACCACTGATGACAGAGTGAAAGTACAGTATATTCTTTCCAATGTCAGATGTCAGGGCCTTGCAGAGAGAGGAAGGAGCTCTATCCTGACCAGGTCAGATGTCAGGGCCTGGCAGAGAGAGGAAGGAGCTCTATCCTGACCAGGTCAGATGTCAGGGCCTGGCAGAGAGAGGAAGGAGCTCTATCCTGACCAGGTCAGATGTCAGGGCCTTGCAGAGAGAGGAAGGAGCTCTATCCTGACCAGGTCAGATGTCAGGGCCTGGCAGAGAGAGGAAGGAGCTCTATCCTGACCATGTCAGATGTCAGGGCCTTGCAGAGAGAGGAAGGAGCTCTATCCTGACCAGGTCAGATGTCAGGGCCTGGCAGAGAGAGGAAGGAGCTCTATCCTGACCATGTCAGATGTCAGGGCCTGGCAGAGAGAGGAAGGAGCCCTGTCCTGACCATGTCAGATGTCAGGGCCTGGCAGAGAGAGGAAGGAGCTCTATCCTGACCATGTCAGATGTCAGGGCCTGGCAGAGAGAGGAAGGAGCTCTATCCTGACCATGTCAGATGTCAGGGCCTGGCAGAGAGAGGAAGGAGCCCTGTCCTGACCATGTCCTGACCATTTTCTACAAATTGTAAATTAAAGATAAAAAGTATTATTGTATTATTGATCTATTGACTATGACTTTTCAAATCACACAGCAGTGCTATTTGCAGAGTTGGCTCCAGGTAAATGATGTTATTCTTCAGGCATTCCTTAACCTGCTTCCAATAACAAGCTACATATGGGCAGTGCCAAAACAAGTGATCTAATGATTCTGTAGAAGCAAAATCTACAGAGCTGGGATGGTTGTATCCCCCATATATACAGCGGGTGAAATAAGTATTGAACACGTCACCATTTTCCTCAGTAAATATATCTCCAAAGGTGCTATTGACGTGACATTTTCACAAGATGTTGGTAACAACCCAAGTAATCCATACATACAAAGAAACTAAAACAAATAAGTTCAGAAATTAAGTTATGTGTAATAATGTGAAATGACACAGGGAAAAAGTATTGAACACACTTACTGATATTTATTTAATACTTTGTACAAAAGCCTTTATTGGTAATGACAGCTTCAAGACGCCTCCTGTATGGAGAAACTAGTCGCATGCATTGCTCTGGTGTGATTTTGGCCCATTCTTCCACACAAACAGTCTTCAAATCTTGAAGGTTCCGTGGGCCTCTTCTATGAATCTTGATCTTCAGTTCTTTCCATAGATTTTCAATGGGATTTAAGTCAGGTGATTGGCTGGGCCATTCTAGCAGCTTTATTTTCTTTCTTTGAAACCAATTGAGAGTTTCCTTGGCTGTGTGTTTGGGATCATTGTCTTGCTGAAATGTCCACCCTCGTTTCATCTTCATCATCCTGGTAGATGGCAGCACATTCATCCTTCCTTCAATTATGTGAAGTTTGCCAGTACCATTTGCTGAAAAGCAGCCCCACACCATGATGTTCCCACCTCCAAACTTCACTGTTGGTATGGTGTTTTTAGGGTGATGTGCAGTGCCATTTCTCCTCCAAACATGGTGTGTATTATGACATCCAAACAGTTCAATTTTGCTCTCATCTGACCACACTATATTCTCCCAGTATTTCACTGGCTTTTCCAAATGTTGTGCAGCAAACTTTAAACGAGCTTCAACATGCTTTTTTTTCAGCAATGGAGTCTTGCGTGGTGAGCGTGCATACAGGCCATGGCGGTGGAGTGCATTACTTACTGTTTTCTTTGAGACAACAGTACCTGCTAATTGCAGGTCTTTTTGAAGCTCTCCACAAGTGGTCCTTGGCTCTTGGACAACTCTTCTGATTATTCTTTTCACTACTCTGTCAGAAATCTTGCGAGGAGCACCTGGTCGAGGCAAATTTATGGTTAAATGATTGTCTTTCCACTTCCGTATTATGGCCCCAACAGTGCTCACTGGAACATTCAGAAGCTTAGAAATGCACCTATAACCAATGCCATCATTATGTTTTGATCTTGAGACAGCTCTTTGCTTTTACCCATTATGAGATGTGTCTTGTGTGACACCTTGGCAATGAGACCTTTTTGTAGGCCATCAGTTGGGACTGAACCAGCTGATATTCATTTGCACTGACAGGGGGCTGGATTGCTTTTTAATTACTGATAGTTGTCAGCTGTTGTCTTGGCTTTCCATGCCTTTTTGCACCTCCCTTTCTTCATGTGTTCAATACTTTTTCCCTGTGTCATTTCACATTATTACACATAACTTAATTTCTGAACTTATTTGTTTTGGTTTCTTTGTATGTATGGATTACTTGGGTTGTTACCAACATCTGGTGAATTTCATGTCAATAGCACCTTTGGAAATATATTTACTGAGAAAAATGGTGACGTGTTCAATACTTATTTCATCCGCTGTATAACTATCTTTTGGTTGCAAAATTGTTATATAATCATTTAAATTGAAAACTAAATGTTTTGAATCTGGCGTCCATTTGTGTATCAGTTCATAAACCATGGTACATCAAAAATCTCTTATATTTCTTTTTCTCTCCCTTTCTTTGTCTACTTTTCTACCTACCCAGATATGTTTGCTTATTCCATCTCCTCTCAGGGGGGGGGGATTTGCTATTCATATCCAACGTTTTTTGTAGCTTTGTTGTCCCATTGCACTGTAACTGTCCTGTAGAATTCTTGTTATGAGACTAGAATGATGAGATTAAGTGTGTGTCCGTGTGTCTGTAGACCTGTGTGTGTTTGGGTGCGTGCCCTGGCAGCCTCCTCACTATCCATGGTCATAACACAGTCACACAGTTGCACTGAACACTGCCATCCTGCCTGTCCAGCACGAACTCCCCAGGCACTAGGCATGGAGAAGAGGGCTGTGTTCACTTCCATCTCCCTGAGGAGGTTTACATTTATACACAATAAAACCAATACACACAGCTAGTGAGTAAAACTACAAAGAGCACAGATCTCTCGTCGTCTCGGGTGATTGATACTGCTCCGTCAGTTAGAACAGGGTTATAGTCAGTTAGAACAGGGGTAAAGTCAGTTAGAACAGGGTTATAGTCAGTCAGAACAGGGTTATAGTCAGTCAGAACAGGGTTAAAGTCAGTCAGAACAGGGTTATAGTCAGTCAGAACAGGGTTAAAGTCAGTTAGAACAGGGTTATAGTCAGTTAGAACAGGGTTATAGTCAGTTAGAACAGGGTTAAAGTCAGTTAGAACAGGGTTATAGTCAGTCAGAACAGGGTTATAGTCAGTCAGAACAGGGTTATAGTCAGTCAGAACAGGGTTATTGTCAGTTAGAATAGGGTTATAGTCAGTCAGAACAGGGTTAAAGTCAGTTAGAACAGGGTTATAGTCAGTTAGAACAGGGTTATAGTCAGTCAGAACAGGGTTATAGTCAGTCAGAACAGGGTTATTGTCAGTTAGAATAGGGTTATAGTCAGTCAGAACAGGGTTATAGTCAGTTAGAATAGGGTTATAGTCAGTTAGAACAGGGTTATAGTCAGTCAGAACAGGGTTATAGTCAGTCAGAACAGGGTTAAAGTCAGTCAGAACAGGGTTATAGTCAGTTAGAACAGGGTTAAAGTCAGTTAGAACAGGGTTATAGTCAGTTAGAACAGGGTTATAGTCAGTTAGAACAGGGTTAAAGTCAGTTAGAACAGGGTTATAGTCAGTCAGAATAGGGTTATAGTCAGTCAGAACAGGGTTATAGTCAGTCAGAACAGGGTTATAGTCAGTCAGAACAGGGTTATAGTCAGTCAGAACAGGGTTATTGTCAGTTAGAATAGGGTTATAGTCAGTCAGAACAGGTTTAAAGTCAGTTAGAACAGGGTTATAGTCAGTTAGGATAGGGTTATAGTCAGTTAGAACAGGGTTAAAGTCAGTTAGAACAGGGTTATAGTCAGTCAGAACAGGGTTATAGTCAGTCAGAACAGGGTTATAGGAAGGAATAGAGATCACTTCAATGTGTATTTGTAACATTGAAATTGTCATACCTTCATACCAACCTTGTGCCATATATTCAGTAATACCGGCACTGAACATTTACAAATTAATAAAAAATGTACATCTGAAATGTCGTGAGTCAATAGGTATTCAACCCCTTTGTTATGGCAAGCCTAACTAAGTTCAGG
>CM042420.1:23112759-23147759 GCA_023634145.1 Thymallus thymallus
TGTAGTGAGTGGTTCTGTCTGTAGTGAGTGGTTCTGTGTGTAGTAAGTGGTTCTGTGTGTAGTGAGTGGTTCTGTGTGTAGTGAGTGGTTCTGTGTGTTGTAGAGCGGCAGGAACATAGAGACAAAATTGAGTCTGGATATTGTCTTGTGTTTGAGGGGGCAAAGCTTAGAGACTGGCCAGGGACACTAGCTGTCAGCCACACAGACACACACCCTGATCTGCTGTGTCTGGTTTGTTTATTCACGGTGGAATCACATTAAACACTGATAACCAAGGAGAGGAAAACACATGACTCACTGGTCAGAGTGATGGAGGGATGCTGGGCGGAGGTTGACTCACTGGTCAGAGTGATGGAGGGATGCTGGGCGGAGGTTGACTCACTGGTCAGAGTGATGGAGGGATGCTGGGCGGAGGTTGACTCACTGGTCAGAGTGATGGAGGGATGCTGGGCGGAGGTTGACTCACAGGTCAGAGGGATGGAGGGATGCTGGGCGGAGGTTGACTCACTGGTCAGAGTGATGGAGGGATGCTGGGCGGAGGCTGACTCACTGGTCAGAGTGATGGAGGGATGCTGGGCGGAGGTTGATTCACTGGTCAGAGTGATGGAGGGATGCTGGGCGGAGGTTGACTCACTGGTCAGAGTGATGGAGGGATGCTGGGCGGAGGTTGACTCACTGGTCAGAGTGATGGAGGGATGCTGGGCGGAGGCTGACTCACTGGTCAGAGTGATGGAGGGATGCTGGGCGGAGGTTGACTCACTGGTCAGAGTGATGGAGGGATGCTGGGCGGAGGCTGACTCACTGGTCAGAGTGATGGAGGGATGCTGGGCGGAGGCTGACTCACTGGTCAGAGTGATGGAGGGATGCTGGGCGGAGGTTGACTCACTGGTCAGAGTGATGGAGGGATGCTGGGCGGAGGCTGACTCACTGGTCAGAGTGATGGAGGGATGCTGGGCGGAGGTTGACTCACTGGTCAGAGTGATGGAGGGATGCTGGGCGGAGGCTGACTCACTGGTCAGAGTGATGGAGGGATGCTGGGCGGAGGTTGACTCACTGGTCAGAGTGATGGAGGGATGCTGGGCGGAGGTTGACTCACTGGTCAGAGTGATGGAGGGATGCTGGGGGGAGTAACCAGCTACAGTATGCTGTCTGTTTGAGAGTCTCCTCTGCTCTGGGCAGCCCTCTCATTGGGTTGCGACCAGCTACTGTATGCTGTCTGTTTGAGAGTCTCCTCTGCTCTCATTCATCCACTATCTGCACTGGAAGCCTACATTAGGACTAACTATCATAACCTTTGCCTCAGGCCTGTGTATGGCTCATAGCATGAGATTTAAACAATTATGTCATTGTTATAGTTGCACTGTCCTCATGAGTATGTTGTTGCATAAAGTTATATACATTACAGTCATTTAGCAGATGCTCTTATCCAGAGTGACTTAAAGTAGTGTGTGCATACATTTTCCTTCATACTGGTCCCCCGTGGGAATCGAACCCATAGCCTACAATAGACCTACACACTGATCCTCATGGTAAATACAGAATCCATGAAGGCCTTAGCTCTGTAAAATACTTTACTAGGCCTACTAGTGTAGAAAAGTAAACGTGTCTTACGGCAGGCAGGCAGGCAGCATGCAGGATATGGTCCCAAAATTTTGGATTTATTCACAAAATAAGGATAGTAGGCTAGTCGTAGCAGTGTTTAGGAGAAGTAGTAATGTCGTAAAATAGGCTGAAGGATCAAACAAAAAAGTCACGTAATCAAAACAAACTGAAGTGAATGAAAAATCTGAATTTGGCGCCAAATTCTTGCTACTGGTAAGCCTACTGTGAAGAGGAACTACAGACAAAATACAGCCTACCACACACTGCCACTCTCCCCTTCAGAGTTTACAGGACACGGGCAATGCCAGGTAGAAATACCTATTGGCACTCCATGGGCTAAACCATTGGCTCAGAGAGCTCAGCTCTGAAGATCCCCAATGTCACCTAATCCAGTGTTCTATGAAGATCCCCAATATCACCTAATCCAGTATTCTATGAAGATCCCCAATATCACCTGATCCAGTGTTCTATGAAGATCCCCCATGTCACCTGATCCAGACTTCTATGAAGATCCCCAATGTCACCTGATCCAGTGTTCTATGAAGATCCCCAATGTCACCTAATCCAGTGTTCTATGAAGATCCCCAATATCACCTAATCCAGTGTTCTATGAAGATCCCCCATGTCACCTGATCCAGACTTCTATGAAGATCCCCAATGTCATCTGATCCAGTGTTCTATGAAGATCCCCAATGTCACCTGATCCAGTGTTCTATGAAGATCCCAAATGTCACCTAATTCAGTGTTCTATGAAGATCCCCAATATCACCTAATCCAGTGTTCTATGAAGATCCCCAATGTCACCTGATCCAGTGTTCTATGAAGATCCCCAATGTCACCTGATCCAGTGTTCTCTGAAGATCCCCAATGTCATCTGATCCAGTGTTCTATGAAGATCCCAAATGTCACCTGATCCAATGTTCTATGAAGATCCCAAATGTCACCTGATCCAGTGTTCTATGAAGATCCCCAATATCACCTGATCCAGTGTTCTATGAAGATCCCCCATGTCACCTGATCCAGTGTTCTCTGAATATCCCCAATGTCACCTGATCCAGTGTTCTATGAAGATCCCCAATGTCAACTGATCCAGTGTTCTATGAAGATCCCCAATGTCACCTGATCCAGTGTTCTATGAAGATCCCCAATGTCACCTGATCCAGTGTTCTCTGAAGATCCCCAATGTCACCTGATCCAGTGTTCTATGAAGATCCCCAATGTCACCTGATCCAGTGTTCTATGAAGATCCCCAATGTCACCTGATCCAGTGTTCTATGAAGATCCCCCATGTCACCTGATCCAGTGTTCTCTGAAGATCCCCAATGTCACCTGATCCAGTGTTCTATGAAGATCCCCAATGTCACCTGATCCAGTGTTCTCTGAAGATCCCCAATGTCACCTGATCCAGTGTTCTATGAAGATCCCCAATGTCACCTGATCCAGTGTTCTATGAAGATCCCCAATGTCACCTGATCCAGTGTTCTATGAAGAACCCCAATGTCACCTGATCCAGTGTTCTATGAAGATCCCCAATGTCACCTGATCCAGTGTTCTATGAAGATCCCCAATGTCACCTGATCCAGTGTTCTATGAAGATCCCCAATGTCACCTGATCCAGTGTTCTATCTGTTGTGTTGTTCAGGACAGAGCAGCAGCAGCAGAACGAATCAATTAGTGAATGTCTTGGTAATGATTTATTCATAATGGAGGGTGTGTGTGTGTGTGTGTGTGTGTGTGTGTGTGTGTGTGTGTGTGTGTGTGTGTGTGTGTGTGTGTGTGTGTGTGTGTGTGTGTGTGTGTGTGTGGTTTGTGGTGTAGAGAGCTTCAGGTTAAGATGTGGTGTGTCTAGTACAGCCAGTGACTGTGTGAGATGATGGATAGGCTAGTTGTATTCCCTGGGCTTCCCATGCATATCCCTCACAAACACACCACAGGAACAACAAAAGAGAATGAAAGGAAGAGATGGATGGATAGAGATGGATGGATAGAGAGATGGAGGAGAGATGGAGCAGGAGAGATGGAGGAGGAGGGTGAAGAATGCACAACTTCACATACAATTCCTCTCAGATAACCTTTGATCTTGTGTTCAGGCTTCATACACTTAGTGAGGAAGTCTCTCTAGCGTTGATTCACAAACATAAAAAAAGAGCGTCTCTCTTTGACCAAACAAGGTCCTTTCTCTTAGTAAAACGGATCTCATTCTGTTATGTAAGTGAATGTAGATATAATGTGATGGTTATGTAAAACCTAGCAGAGTAAAGCAAGCAGAGGGTGTGTCTGTGTGTTTCTCTGTGTGTGTCTGTGTGTTTCTCTGTGTGTGTGTGTGTCTCTGTGTCTCTCTGTGTGTGTGTGTGTGTGTGTGTGTGTGTGTGTGTGTGTGTGTGTGTGTGTGTGTGTGTGTGTGTGTCTGTGTGTGTGTCTCTGTGTGTGTGTGTGTCTCTGTGTGTGTGTGTGTCTCTGTGTCTCTGTGTGTGTGTGTGTGTGTGTGTGTGTCTCTGTGTATGTGTCTCTGAGTGTGTGTCTCTGTGTGTGTCTCTGTGTGTGTTTCTCTGTGTGTGTGTCTCTCTGTGTGTGTCTCTGTGTGTGTGTCTCTGTGTGTGTGTCTCTGTGTGTCTCTCTGTGTGTGTCTCTGTGTGTGTGTCTCTGTGTGTGTGTCTCTCTGTGTGTGTCTCTGTGTGTGTTTCTCTGTGTGTGTGTCTCTCTGTGTGTGTCTCTGTGTGTGTGTCTCTGTGTGTGTGTGTGTCTCCGTGTGTGTGTCTCTGTGTGTGTGTGTCTCCGTGTGTGTGTCTCTGTGTGTCTCTCTGTGTGTGTCTCTGTGTGTGTGTCTCTGTGTGTGTGTCTCTGTGTGTGTGTCTCTGTGTGTGTGTCTGTGTGTGTGTCTCCCTGCACCCAGATTAAGTTTCCGGTGGATTCTCTCTTCTCTTCCTCTGTTTCTTCCTCTCTTTATGAAAACGTTTCATTTTCTTGCCTATTTCAGCCTCTCCTCTTTTCTCTTGCTAGTCTGTGGTCTGGCATCTTTCTGAACACATTCCATGTGGGGGGAGGATCTGGCAAGAGCTGAGGCTGCTCTGAGGGGACTGTGTGTGTGTAGTATGCATTGTGTCTCTGCATGTGTGTGTGTGTGTGTAGTATGCATTGTGTCTCTGCATGTGTGTGTGTGTATGTGTTTGTGTGTAGTATACATTGTGTCTCTGCGTTCGTGTGTGTGTGTGTATGTAGAATGCATTGTGTCTCTGCATTTGTGTGTGTGTGTGTGTGTGTGTGTATGTAGTATGCATTGTGTCTGCATTCGTGTGTGTGTGTGTGTGTGTGTGTGTGTATGACGGAGGATGAGCAGAGGGTCATGTGTGTGTGTGTGTGTGTGTGTGTGTGTTTCCTGTGCAGTGGTTATCTAGACTGAGGCCAGTCAGTTTGTCTCTCCTCCCTCAGGCTCTGTTGACAGTGTTACATTCTACACAACTCACCAAGGGAGCGGTGACACAATGAACCTTAACCGTAGCTTCCACCTAGGCTCACATGCATCAAACTCACTGCAACCAATATCTATTAACCCTAGCTTCCACCCAGGCTTCCATGCATCAAACTCACTGCAGCTAATTTAACCCTAGCTTCCACCTTAGCTTCCACCCTGGCTTCCATACATCAAACTCACTGCAACTAATATATATTAACCCTAGCTTCCACCCCAGCTTCCACCCCAGCTTCCACCCTGGCATCCACCCTGTCTTCCACCCTGGCTTCCACCCTCCAGCCTTGCTGAATTGTAGACAGGAAGCGTACAGTAAAAGCTGTCACTACACAGACTCCAGCTGGGAAGAAAAGCCACAAGCACTGAGTTATATTACTGCTGACCAGAAAGATCGCAAGACCCACTGGTTGATGCTTATTTATAAAACCCTCTTAGGCCTCACTCCCCCCATCTGAGATATCTACTGCAGCCCTCATCCTCCTTATACAACACCCGTTCTGCCAGTCACATTCTGTTAAAGGTTCCCAAAGCACACACATCCCTGGGTCGCTCGTCTTTTCAGTTCGCTGCAGCTAGCGACTGGAACGAGCTGCAACAAACACTCAAACTGGACAGTTTTATCTCAATCTCTTCATTCAAAGACTCAATCACGTACACTCTTACTGACAGTTGTGGCTGCTTTGCATGATGTATTGTTGTCTCTACCTTCTTGCCCTTTGTGCTGTTGTCTGTGGCCAATAATGTTTATACCCTGTTTTGTGCTGCTGCCATGTTGTGTTGCTACCATGTTGTTGTCATGTTACGTTGCTACCATGCTGTGTTGTCATGTGCTGCTGCCTTGCTATGTTGTCTTGTGTATCTCTTTGTGTAGTGTTGTTTTGTCTCTCTTGTCATGATGTGTGTTTGGTCCTATATTTATGTTTTATTTATTTATTTATTTTATTTTTTTTAATCCCAGCCCCTGTCTCCACAGGAGATCTTTTGCCTTTTGGTAGGCCGTCATTGTAAATATGAATTTGTTCTTAACTGACTTGCCTAGTTAAATAAAGGTTAAATCAAATAAGAGATTAAAAAAGATTACAATAAAGTTGACTCAGACTGTTACATCCCATGTGGCTCAAACTCACTTTTCTGCTAGCCTTTTGAATAGTTAGAATAGGTTTAACAACTGAAATTATCTTTGGTGGTTTCATTATTAAGACTTTTATAGTAGATAGGATTGCTAACAGCTCAGTTTGTAACAAACAGGACGCAGCATCTAGCCCTAATACCCTCCCATGGCTCATTAGCCATCTGATTGTTACTGTCTGCTATCTGCTGTTGTCTGTGGCGGTGTAATCCAGGGGGATTATCCTGCTACTTGACCATTAGGCTACTACACTACAGCCTGGCTCAATCCCTCTCATTTACATGGAGCCCAGAGATGTCTTACTTTATGGCACATGTAGTGAACTCAGTGTTTATCTGCAGTCGCTGGTTCAAGCCCTTCTATCCTTCCTCAATGTCTACACAGGCCCTCTGCTCCTGAGAGAGCAGCGGCAGAGTAGCAGCAACATGCCATTATAGACAGCAGAACCGGAAAATGGCATTGGTCATGCACTACACAGTACACAGTACACATTACACAGTACACACTACACACTACACAGTACACACTACACATGCAGTGGCTAGTCCCTTGTGTGTTGTAGTGGGTAGTTGTGTGCATTGAGTATGTGTCTTGTAAGATGTCCATGTCTCAGAGATGCACTCTGTCAATGCAGGCATTGGTAGCTGTTAACACAGCAGCCTTTGTTAGCTGGCTAGAAACCGTTTATTACATAGTTGATCAGATTCACATGCACTGAAACAACATTATTTTAAAGTCATAGAGAGGTAATGTAACAACATGATATTACAGTCATAGAGAGGTAATGTAACAACATGATATTACAGTCATAGAGAGGTAATGTAACAACACGATATTACAGTCATAGAGAGGTAATGTAACAACAGGATATTAATCTCTCTCTCTCTCTCCCTCTCTCTCTCTCTCACTCTCTATCCCTCTCTCCCCCTCTCTCTCGCTCTCTCTCTCTCTCTCTCTCTCTCTCTCTCTCTCTCTCTCTCTCTCTCTCTCTCTCTCTCTCTCTCTCTCTCTCTCTCTCTCTCTCTCTCTCTCTCTCTTTCTTCTCTGAAATGTCAACACCAGGGGCCTACAGGCGGAAGGCTGTGTGTATGACCATGGTGTATGTGTGTGTTTGGTGTGTGTGTATGACCATGTATGTGTGTGTGTGTGTGTGGGGGGTGTTGCACTGCCAGTGAGACGGCCACCGGGGGAGTCCTGCAGCTCCATGACTCAGCACGGCAGGGAGGAGAGAGAGAGAGAGAGCGAGAGATAGACACGGTGGCAGTTGGAGGGAGGGAGAAGGGAAGCAATAGAGAGAGGGATGGAGGAGCGATAAAGAGAGCTGGATGGAGGGTACGAGATGAAGAGATGGTGGCAGTTGGAGGGAGGGAAAGGGAGCATTGAGTGAGAGAGAGATACGAAGGGAGTCAGATAGAGAGGGTGGGAGAAATGGATGGAGAGAGAGGGAGATAGGGGTAGAGTCTGAAGGACCCTGTATTATCCAGACTGTCTTAGGGTTAGAGTCTGAAGGACCCTGTATTATCCAGACTGTCTTAGGGTTAGAGTCTGAAGGCCCCTGTATTATCCAGACTGTCTGTGTGTTTTTCCTACATTCTCTCTGTGTTTTCTTGGCTCAGTCACAGCTGCCTCCATCAGCAGAATACAATGGCTCTGCCTTCTGAGAGAGGTCTGTTAATTGTGGTGAGTGGGAGAGAGAGAAAGAGAAGGAGGACGAGAGAGGTGAAGCCACTGTTGCTGTTTTAGGGAAGTACCCTGGAGAATCACCAACTTAACATGTCTGTCTCACACACACTGCCATGACTAGAGTAGTGGACGTCTTCAAGACACTGTGCACACACACAGAGTCAGGGAATCAGACGTCTCCTCTGTGTTCCAGTGAGAGTTCAGGCATAGACACCACGATTCTTCTCTCTGCTCCATCCATTCTCTCCTTCGGGTCTGCACCAATCACTAAATGGTGGTTGGTGGAAGTCTTTACAATGCTCTTTCCCCCTTCTTTTCCCTCCATTCAGCTCTGTACTGTATTCCCTCCATCCAGCTCTGTACTGTATTCCCTCCATTCAGCTCTGTACTGTATTCCCTCCATTCAGCTCTGTACTGTATTCCCTTCATTCAGCTCTGTACTGTATTCCCTCCATTCAGCTCTGTACTGTATTCCCTCCATTCAGCTCTGTACTGTATTCCCTCCATTCAGCTCTGTACTGTATTCCCTTCATTCAGCTCTGTACTGTATTCCCTTCATTCAGCTCTGTACTGTATTCCCTTCATTCAGCTCTGTACTGTATTCCCTTCATTCAGCTCTGTACTGTATTCCCTCCATTCAGCTCTGTACTGTATTCCCTCCATCCAGCTCTGTACTGTATTCCCTCCATTCAGCTCTGTACTGTATTCCCTCCATTCAGCTCTGTACTGTATTCCCTCCATTCAGCTCTGTACTGTATTCCCTCCATTCAGCTCTGTACTGTATTCCCTTCATTCAGCTCTGTACTGTATTCCCTTCATTCAGCTCTGTACTGTATTCCCTTCATTCAGCTCTGTACTGTATTCCCTTCATTCAGCTCTGTACTGTATTCCCTCCATTCAGCTCTGTACTGTATTCCCTCCATCCAGCTCTGTACTGTATTCCCTCCATTCAGCTCTGTACTGTATTCCCTCCATTCAGCTCTGTACTGTATTCCCTCCATTCAGCTCTGTACTGTATTCCCTTCATTCAGCTCTGTACTGTATTCCCTCCATTCAGCTCTGTACTGTATCCCCTCCATTCAGCTCTGTACTGTACTCCCTCCATTCAGCTCTGTACTGTATTCCCTCCATTCAGCTCTGTACTGTATTCCCTCCATTCAGCTCTGTACTGTATTCCCTCCATTCAGCTCTGTACTGTATTCCCTCCATTCAGCTCTGTACTGTATTCCCTCCATTCAGCTCTGTACTGTATTCCCTCAATTCAGCTCTGTATTGTATTTCCTCCATTCAGCTCTGTACTGTACTTTCCCTCCTGCAGAGAGGAGGCTGGCTGGTTGTCTCTCTCTCCTTCTGCAGAGAGGAGGCTGGCTGGTTGTCTCTCTCTCCTGGTGTCCTGATTAATCATGTCCCCTGGTATGGGGGACATATGGGTTGTATTTACAATGGTGTTTTTTCTTCACTGCTTGCCCTTTTCTTGTGGCAACAAGTCACAAATCTTGCTGCTGTGATGGAACACTGTGGTATTTCACCCAATAGTTATGGGAGTTTATCAAAATTTAATTATTTGTGGATCTGTGTAATCTGAGGGAAATGTGTGTCTCTAATATGGTCATTCAATTGGCAGGAGGTTAGGAAGTGCAGCTCAGTTTCCACCTCATTTTGTGGGCAGTGTGCACATAGCCTGTCTTCTCTTGAGAGCCAGGTCTTTCTCAATAGCAAGGCTATGTTCACTGAGTCTGTACATAGTCAAAGCTTTCCTTAAGTTTGGGTCAGTCACAGTGTTCAGGTATTCTGCCACTGTGTACTCTCTGTTTAGGGCCAAATAGCATTCTAGTTGTTAATTCTTTCCAATGTGTCAAGTAATTCTCTTTTTGTTTTCTCATGATTTGGTTGGGTCTAATTGTGTTGCTGTCCTGGGGCTCTGTGGGGTCTGTTTGTGTTTGTGAACAGAACCCCAGGACCAGCTTGTTTAGGGTACTCTTCTCCAGGTTCATCTCTCTGTAGGTGATGGCTTTGTTATGGAAGGTTTGGGATTCGCTTCCTTTAAGGAGGTTGTAGAATTGAACAGCTCTTTTCTGGATTTTGATAATAAGCGGTTATCGGCCTAATTCTGCTCTGCATGCGTTAATTGGTGTTTTACGTTGTACACAGGATATTTTTGCTTGGTGTTTGTCCCATTTTGTAAATTCTTGGTTGGTGAGCGGACCCCAGACCTCACAACCATAAAGGGCAATGGGTTCTATAACTGATTCAAGTATTTTTTGCCAGATCCTAATTGGTATGTCAAATTTTATGTTCTCAATGGGATTAAGGTCTGGGGAGTTTCCTGGCCATGGACCCAAAATGCCGATGTTTTGTTCCCCGAGCCACTTAGTTATCACTTTTGCCTCAGGGCAAGGTGCTCCATCATGCTGGAAAAGGCATTGGTCATCACCAAACTGTTCTTGGATGGTTGGAAGAAGTTGCTCTTCATGGCTGTGTTCTTAGGCAAAATTGTGAGTGAGCCCACTCCCTTGGCTGAGAAGCAACCCCACACATGAATGGTCTGAGGATGCTTTACTGTTGGCATGACACAGGACTGATAGTAGCGCTCACCTTGTCTTCTCCGGACAAGGTGTTTTCCGGATGGCCCAAACAATCGGAAATGGGATTCATCAGAGAAAATGACTCTACCCCAGTCCACAGCAGTCCAATCCCTGTACCTTTTGCAGAATATCAGGCTGTACCTGATGTTTTTCCTGGAGCTTCTTTGCTGCCCTTCTTGACACCAGGCCATCCTCCAAAAGTCTTCCCCTCACTGTTCGTGCAGATGCACTCACACCTGCCTGCTGCCATTCCTGAGCAAGCTCTGCACTGGTGGTGCCCCGATCCCGCAGCTGAATCAACATTAGGAGACAGTCCTGGTGTTTGCTGGACTTTCTTGGGCGCCCTGATGCCTTCTTCACAACAATTGAACCTCTCTCCTTGAAGTTCTTGATGATCCGATAAAGGCTGAAATGCAGTGGAAATGTTTTGGGGGGATTAAGTTCATTTTAATGGCAAAGAGGGACTTTGCAATTAATTGCAATTCATCTGATCACTCTTCATGACATTCTGGAGTATATGCAAATTGCCATCATCAACACTGAGGCAGCAAACTTTGTGGAGACCAATACTTGTGTCATTCTCAAAACTTTTGGCCACGACTGTAGAGTGTGATTTTGCTGTGATCTGATAGGTGTGTCAGTGGACTGACTGTGAACGCTCTGAGAGACTCTGGGTTGAGGTCAGTGATACAGTAGTCTACAGTACTACTGTCGAGACATGAGCTATATGTGTACCTACCATAGGAGTCCCCTCAAAGCCTACCATTGACTATGTACAGACTCAGCGTGTGACAGAGCTGCAGGAGTTGTGACCCGTTTTTGTTGGTTATGTTGTCATAGTTGTGTCTAGGGGGGCATATGGGGGAGGGAATGCTGCCACCTACAGGTAGGTGTTTGTCCCCCTGTGTGCTGAGGGTGTCAGGTTCTTGTCCAGTTCTGGCATTTAGGCCGCCACAGACTAGTACATGTCCCTGGGCCTGGAAGGGATTGATTTCCCTCTCCAGGATGGAGAAGCTGTCATCGTTAAAGTATGGGGATTCTATTGGGGGGATATAGGTAGCACACAGGAGGACATTTTTCTCTGTTAAGATAATTTCCTTTTGAATTTCTAGTCAAATGTAAAATGTTCCTATTTTGATTAATTTAATAGAGTGGGTTAGGTCTGCTCTATACAAAATTAGCATAACCTCTGAGTCTCTTCCCTGTTTCACACCTGGTAGTTTGGTGGATGGGACTACCAGCTCTCTGTAACCTAGAGGGAAACCAGTGGGTCCGTCACCTTTATACCGTGTTTCTTGACAACGTCTGTATTTACGATTTCTTTGGTGAAGTCCAGGTTCCTACTCTTTAGGCCAAAGGCAGATGACCTCAGGCCTTGGATATTCCAGGATGAGATAGTGAAGGCTTTGTCTCTCTCTCCCTCCCTCCCTCCCTCCCTCCCTCCCTCCCTCCCTCCCTCCCTCCCTCCCCCCATCTATCTCCTCTCATCCTCTCCACACTGCTGATTCATGTTGGATACAGGGAGTGCAATAGCATCTTTACCTCCTCTGTCATTTTTTCTCATTCTCTCTATCCTTTAATGGGGCTTTCTTTCCTTGAGTTGTGATGCCGCATGAAAGTCAATTCAGGGTGAGAAAGGATGGCTTCAGCAGCCGAAGGGAAGGAGTGTGTGTGTCTGTGTGGTGTGTGCGTTGTTTGTGTGTGTAGTAGTCAAGTCCCACAGTTAGTCCAAGGATCTGTTCTTCTTTTGGTCAGGGAGTGTTGTATTCAGATCCCACAGTGAGTCCAAGGATCTGTTCTTCTCTGGGTCAGGGAGTGTTGTATTCAGGTCCAACAGTGAGTCCAGGGATCTGTTCTTCTCTGGGTCAGGGAGTGTTGTATTCAGATCCCACAGTGAGTCCAAGGATCTGTTCTTCTCTGGGTCAGGGAGTGTTGTATTCAGGTCCAACAGTGAGTCCAGGGATCTGTTCTTCTCTGGGTCAGGGAGTGTTGTATTCAGATCCCACAGTGAGTCCAAGGATCTGTTCTTCTCTGGGTCAGGGAGTGTTGTATTCAGGTCCCATAGTGAGTCCAAGGATATGTTCTTCTCTGGGTCAGGGAGTGTTGTATTCAGGTCCCATAGTGAGTCCAAGGATATGTTCTTCTCTGGGTCAGGGAGTGTTGTATTCAGGTCCCATAGTGAGTCCAAGGATATGTTCTTCTCAGGGTCAAGGAGTGTTGTAGTCAAGTCCTGTTCTTCTCTGGGTCAGGGAGTGTTGTAGTCAAGTCCTGTTCTTCTCTGGGTCAGGGAGTGTTGTAGTCAGGTCCTGTTCTTCTCTGGGTCAGGGAGTGTTGTAGTCAGGTCCTGTTCTTCTCTGGGTCAGGGAGTGTTGTAGTCAAGTCCTGTTCTTCTCTGGGTCAGGGAGTGTTGTAGTCAGGTCCTGTTCTTCTCTGGGTCAGGGAGTGTTGTAGTCAGGTCCTGTTCTTCTCTGGGTCAGGGAGTGTTGTAGTCAGGTCCTGTTCTTCTCTGGGTCAGGGAGTGTTGTAGTCAGCTCCTGTTCTTCTCTGGGTCAGGGTAATTGTAGTCAGGTCCTGTTCTTCTCTGGGTCAGGTAGTGTTGTAGTCAGGTCTTAAAAAAAAAAAAATGTTTTGCCTTTCCTTGAGTCTTGACTTTCACTCATACCTCCATATGGTCACACCATCCTCTCCTCCTCTGTTCTGTGTATGTGTTGTGTGTGTGTTTGCTCTTTTCTGTGTGCTTATGGGAGAGGAAAAGTCATTCATTCAGCACCACTCACAGATGGCTGATGTTGCTTAGTAACCAGGTGGCCTGTGGAATCATGACAGACTGGCCCTTCATTGTCCTGAGAGAGAGAAAGAGAGAGAGGAGGCAGGATATGTACGACTATAAATATTCTAGAACGAGCTCTGTCACGTAAACAGTATATAATACGCAGTGTGTATAAATGAAGTGACCAGTGTTCAATGTCTCTATATACATGGGACAGCAGTGTGTGTGTGTGTTTATGAGTTTATGTGTGTGGGTGTGTGAGTGCAAGAGACTATGTGTGTGTGTTGTGGGTTTGTGAGCTTGTGTGTGTGTTTTTGTGTGATTGAGTGTGTGGGTGTATGTTTGCAAAAAGCTCTCTAAGAAGCAGGTCCGAGAACAGGGCAGATAGACAGCTATTGATGGCTCTTGAACAGTCTGATGGCCTGGTGTTAGAGTCTGTTGGTCTGAGATCTGATGCTCCTGTACCGCCTGTCAGACGGTAGCAGAGGTAACATTCCGTGGCTTAGATCCTTAATGATCTTCCTGGCCTTCCTCCTGCCCTCAGGGGTTTAAATGTCCCTGAGGGCAGGCAGCGTGCCCCTGGTAGTCAGGGCCGTAACCAGGGTCTGAGTTTTAGTGAGCTAATTTCTATACAATTTAAAAACTCTAAAATGCTAGCCAAAATGACCCCAGCCATGATCACAATGGCTGCAGTAGCTTCATTCACCTCAGTCCATCTACAAACACATAGCCTATTACCTATACAATTAGCCGCTACACATTAACTCACATTAACTCAGCACCGGGATGAAAAGCTATAATTTAATACGTACAGAGGGATCTGTATTTTATTACCAAAAAGTAATCAAATGAGTTTGCTTTACAGAACCATTAATTTAGAAATTTTACAGCTAACAGGTTTAAAAGAGAACATTACAGTTGTTTAAAAGAGAACATTACAGTTGTTTAAAAGAGAACATTATAGTTTTATTATGTTCCTGCAGTTTTAAAGCTAATTTCCTGCAATTCTACACATTTTGCCATGACTTATGCCATGTTAATATGATATCTGAGTGTGAGTAACTAACACAATCAATGGGGGCCCCCTGGAGGTCAGGGCCCTTGGACTTGTGCTCTGCGTGCCTGGTCGGTCATTTTGCCATGATTACTAAGTTTAGATAGCTGGCTAGGCTAACTAAAAAAATATATATATATACAGTGGGGAGAACAAGTATTTGATACACTGCCGATTTTGCAGGTTTTCCTACTTACAAAGCATGTAGAGGTCTGTAATTTTTATCATAGGTAAACTTCAACTGTGAGAGACGGAATCTAAAAAATCACATTGTATGATTTTTAAATAATTAATTTGCATTGTATTGCATGACATAAGTATTTGATCACCTACCAACCAGTAAGAATTCCGGCTCTCACAGACCTGTTAGTTTTTCTTTAAGAAGCCCTCCTGTTCTCCACTCATTACCTGTATTAACTGCACCTGTTCGAACTCGTTACCTGTATAAAAGACACCTGTCCACACACTCAATCAAACAGACTCCAACCTCTCCACAATGGCCAAGACCAGAGAGCTGTGTAAGGACATCAGGGATAAAATTGTAGACCTGCACAAGGCTGGGATGGGCTACAGGACAATAGGCAAGCAGCTTGGTGAGAAGGCAACAACTGTTGGCGCAATTATTAGAGAATGGAAGAAGTTCAAGATGACGGTCAATCTCCCTCGGTCTGGGGCACCATGCAAGATCTCACCTCGTGGGGCATCAATGATCATGAGGAAGGTGAGGGATCAGCCCAGAACTACACGGCAGGACCTAGTCAATGACCTGAAGAGAGCTGGGACCACAGTCTCAAAGAAAACCGTTAGTAACACACTACGCCGTCATGGATTAAAATCCTGCAGGGCACGCAAGGTCCCCCTGCTCAAGCCAGCGCATGTCCAGGCCCGTCTGAAGTTTGCCAATGACCATCTGGATGATCCAGAGGAGGAATGGGAGAAGGTCATGTGGTCTGATGAGACAAAAATAGAGCTTTTTGGTCTAAACTCCACTCGCCGTGTTTGGAGGAAGAAGAAGGATGAGTACAACCCCAAGAACACCATCCCAACCGTGAAGCATGGAGGTGGAAACATCATTCTTTGGGGATGCTTTTCTGCAAAGGGGACAGGACGACTGCACCGAATTGAGGGGAGGATGGGGCCATGTATCGCGAGATCTTGGCCAACAACCTCCTTCCCTCAGTAAGAGCATTGAAGATGGGTCGTGGATGGGTCTTCCAGCATGACAACGACCCGAAAACACACAGCCAGGGCAACTAAGGAGTGGCTCCGTAAGAAGCATCTCAAGGTCCTGGAGTGGCCTAGCCAGTCTCCAGACCTGAACCCAATAGAAAATCTTTGGAGGGAGCTGAAAGTCCGTATTGCCCAGCGACAGCCCCGAAACCTGAAGGTCTGTATGGAGGAGTGGGCCAAAATCCCTGCTGCAGTGTGTGCAAACCTGGTCAAGAACTACAGGAAACGTATGATCTCTGTAATTGCAAACAAAGGTTTCTGTACCAAATATTAAGTTCTGCTTTTCTGATGTATCAAATACTTATGTCATGCAATAAAATGCAAATTAATTACTTAAAAATCATACAATGTGATTTTCTGGATTTTTGTTTTAGATTCTGTCACTCACAGTTGAAGAGTACCTATGATAAAAATTACAGACTTCTACATGCTTTGTAAGTGGGAAAACCTGCAAAATCGGCAGTGTATCAAATACTTGTTCTCCCCACTGTATATGGTCTCTGTTAACACCCTCTCGTGACATGCCATGATTACTAAGTTTAGATAGCTGGCTAGGCTAACTAGGCTAATTTACCAATCTAAATGTTTTTAACTGACATGGGCTAATTTAATGACATATAGAGGAAAACTGCTGATGCACATCTAAGTTTCAAAATTGCACCTTGTGTATTCTACTATTCTAACTCTAAACCAACCGAGTTCCTCCCAAAAATGACTGTAAGATCGAGAGCCCATGGTCCTCTTGAACAGCAGGGGCCTGGATCGGTGTTGTTTTTCGCGAAGCATGCAAAAACAATGACTTTTCCCAGCAAACCGGTAACATTCCCAGAACATTAGCTAAGATTCCCATTAAGTTCTACTTATGGTTTTATCTAACATTAGGATAATAACATCCCAAAAACATTCAGAGAATGCTTTTGATAACAACATATTTTTATTTATCAACATTCACTAAAATGTTGTGCACAACAATGTAACAACTATTACAGAACATTCCCCAAACGTTCATATTTGGTTTTCAGGTAACATAATAACACACTGTGCCAGGAATGTTTTCCCAGCAAATCAACATTGGTTCTGTGAAAGTTCCCAGAAACAAAATACTGTTCAACTTTTTTTTTTTTTAAGTTCTTTTTTTCTTCACGGTCTTACCAGTATTTTCCTGGGTTAGTTACTGTATGTCTAAGAAGGTTAAAAAGGGAACATGGAATTCCTGATTGACCATACTGCCATGGATGTATAGTGTAAAAATAAGATGTAAACATATCTTCCCTGGTGGAACAGAGGATAAATGGCCTGGTTTGGGAATCAAACACTGCAGCTTCAAACCCAAAATGTGCACATTGTCAACATATGAAGTGTATAAAATATAGTTGTGTTTGTATGGTTAAATGTAAATGCTGTTCCAATGTTCTATGAATTAAATAGTGTACAGATTGTCAACATATGAAGTGTAAAAAAATATGTTTGTGTATTAGTAAATGCTGTTCAATTGTCCTTTGAATGAAATGAAAATGCCATGTGTCTCTATATCACCTCCAATACAGTCCTCAAATGCGAATTGCCATTATATCTGGAGAGACACATAATGGGGATGTATTCCAATCTGCATGCTGAGAATGTTGTGGTAATATTAGGTCAAGCTTATATATAACATTTTCTAAATGTTGTTGAAATGTTCTGAGGAGCCGACGACCGGACCCCAAGACAAGGTCAAATGTACAGTTGAAGTCGGAAGTTTACATACACTTAGGTTGAAGTCATTAAAACTCATTTTTCAACCACTCCACAGATTTCGTGTTAACAAACTATAGTTTTGACAAGTCGGTTAGGAAATCTACTTTGTGCATGATACAAGTAATTCTTCCAACAATTGTTTAAAGACAGATTATTTCACTTATAATTCACTATATTACAATTCCAGTGGGTCAGAAGTTTACATACACTAAGTTGACTGTGCCTTTAAACAGCTTGGAAAATTCCAGAAAATTATGTCATGGCTTTAGAAGCTTCTGATAGGCTAATTGACATAATTTGAGTCATTTGGAGGTGTGTACCTGTGAATGTATTTCAAGGCCAACCTTCAAACTCGGTGCCTCCTTGCTCGACATTGTGGGAAAATCAAAAGAAATTTTTATTTTTATTTTTTATTTCACCTTTATTTAACCAGGTAGGTCAGTTGAGAACAAGTTCTCATTTGCAACTGCGACCTGGCCAAGACAAAGCAAAGCAGTGCGACAAAAAAAAAACACAACAACACAGAGTTACACATTAAACAAACAGTCAAAAACACAATAGAAAATCTATAAACAGAGTGCAAAATGTAGTGCAAAAATGCAGTAAGGTTGGGAGGTAGGACAATAAATAGACTATAGAGTAGAAATAAATTACAGAATTATCATCATTAACACAGGAATGAAGGATGTGCAAATTATGATGTGCAAATAGAGATACTGGAGTGCAAGATTAGTGAAAAATAAACGAAAATAAATATGGGGATGAGGTAGTAGAGTGGGCTATTTACAGAAGGGCTATATACAGGTGCAGTGATCGATAAGCAGCTTTGACAGCTGATGCTTAAAGTTATTGAGGGAGATAGGAACCTCCAGCTTCAATGATTTTTGCAATTCGTTCCAGTCATTGGCAGCAGCGAACTGGAAGGAATGGCGGCCAAAGGAGGTGTTGGCTTTGGGGGTGACCAGTGAGATATACCTGCTGGAGCGCATGCTACGGGTGGGTGTTGCTATGGTGACCAGTGAGCTGAGATAGGGCGGGGATTTACCTAATAAAGACTTATAGATGACCTGGAGCCAGTGGGTTTGGCGACGAATATATAGTGAAGGCCAGCCAACGAGAGCATACAGGTCGCAGTGGTGGGTAGTGTAAGGGGCTTTGGTGACAAAACGGATGGCACTATGATAGACTACATCCAATTTGCTAAGTAGAGTGTTGGAGGCTAGTTTGTAAATGACATCGCCGAAATCAAGGATCGGTAGGATAGTCAGTTTTACAAGGGCATGTTTGGCAGCATGAGTGAAGGAGGCTCTGTTGCGAAATAGGAAGCCAATTCTGGATTTAATTTTGGATTGGAGATGGTTGATGTGAGTCTGGAAGTTGAGTTTATAGTCTAACCAGATGCCTAGGTATTTGTAGGTGTCCACGTATTCTAATTCGGATCCGTCGAGAGTAGTGATGATAGTCCGGTGGGCGGGTGCTGGCATTGTTCGATAGAAAAGCATGCACTTAGTTTTACTAGCGTTTAAGAGCAGTTGTAGGCCACGGAAGGAGTGTTGTATGGCATTGAAGCTTGATTGAAGGTTAGTAAACACAGTATCCAAAGAGGGGCCAGATGTATACAGAATGGTGTCATCTGCGTAGAGATGGATCAGAGAGTCACCAGCAGCGAGAGCGACATCGTTGATGTATATAGAGAAAAGGGTTGGCCCAAGAATTGAACCCTGTGGCACCCCCATAGAGACTGCCAGAGGATCGGACAATAGGCCCTCCGATTTGACACACTGAACTCTGTCTGCAAAGTAGTTAGAGAACCAAGCAAGGCAGTCACTTGAGAAACCAAGGCTGTTGAGTCTGCCAATAAGAATGTGGTGATTGACAGAGTCGAAGGCCTTGGCCAGGTCGATGAAAACGGCTGCACAGTACTGTCTTTTATCGATGGCGGTTATGATATCGTTCAGTACCTTGAGCGTAGCTGAGGTGCACCCATGACCAGCTCGGAAACCAGATTGCATAGCAGGGAAGGTACGGTGGGATTCGAAGTGGTCAGTTATCTGTTTGTTAACTTGGCTTTCGAAAACTTTAGAAAGGCAGGGCAGGATGGATATTGGTCTATAACAGTTTGGGTCTAGAGTGTCTCCTCCTTTGAAGAGGGGGATGACCGCGGCAGCTTTCCAATCTCTAGGGATCTCAGACGATACGAAAGAGAGGTTGAACAAGCTAGTGATAGGTGTTGCAACAATTTTGGCTGATAATTTCAGAAAGAGAGGGTCCAGATTATCTAGCCCAGCAGATTTGTAGGGGTCCAGACTTAGCAGCTCTTTCAGAACATCAGCTGTCAGGATTTGGGTGAAGGAGAAGCGGGGGGGGCTTGGGCAAGTAGCTGCCGGGGGTGCAGAGCTGTTGACTGGGGTAGGGGTAGCCAGATGGAAAGCATGGCCAGCCGTAGCAAAATGCTTATTGAAATTTTCAATAATCGTGGATTTATCAGTGGTAACAGTGTTTCCGAGCCTCAGTGCAGTGGGCAACTGGGAGGAGGTGCTCTTATTCTCCATGGACTTTACAGTGTCCCAGAACTTTTTGGAGTTAGTACTACAGGAAGCAAATTTCTGTTTGAAAAAGCTGGCCTTTGCTTTTCTAACTGACTGGGTGTACTTGTTCCTGACTTCCCTGAATAGCTGCATATCGCGGGGGCTATTTGATGCTAATGCAGTGCGCCACAGGATGTTTTTGTGTTGGTCTAGTGCAGTCAAGTCTGGGGTGAACCAAGGGCTATATCTATTCTTAGTTCTACGTTTTTTGAAAGGGGCATGCTTATTTAGGATGGTGAGGAAAGCACTTTTAAAGAACAACCAGGCGTCCTCTACTGACGGGATGAGGTCAATATCCTTCCAGGAAAGCTGGGCCAGATCGAATAGAAAGGCCTGCTCGCAAAAGTGTTTTAGGGAGCATTTGACAGTGATAAGGGGTGGTCGTTTGGCCGCTGACCCATTGCGAACACAGGCGATGAGGCAGTGATCGCTGAGATCCTGGTTGAAAACAGAGGAGGTGTATTTGGAGGGCAAGTTAGTCAGGATGATATCAATAATGGTACCCATGTTTACGGATTTTGGGTTGTACCTGGTGGGTTCCTTGATAATTTGTGTGAGATTGAGGGCATCTATCTTAGATTGAAAGACAGCCGGGGTGTTAAGCATATCCCAGTTTAAATCACCTAACAGTACAAACTCTGAAGATAGATGGGGGGCAATCAATTCACATATGGAGTCCAGGGCACAGCTGGGGGCTGAGGGGGGTCTGTAACAGGCGGCAACAGTGAGAGACTTATTTCTGGAAAGGTGGATTTTTAAAAGTAGAAGCTCAAACTGTTTGGGCACAGACCTGGACAGTATGACAGAACTCTGCAGGTTATCTCTGCAGTAGATTGCAACTCCACCTCCTTTGGCAGTTCTATCTTGACGGGAAATGTTGTAGTTGGGGATGGAAATTTACGAATTTTTGGTGGCCTTCCTAAGCCAGGATTCAGACACAGCTAGGACATCCGGGTTGGCGGAGTGTGCTAATGCTGTGAATAAATCAAACTTAGGGAGGAGGCTTCTAATGTTAACATGCATGAAACCAAGGCTTTTACGGTTACAGAAATCAACAAATGAGAGCGCCTGGGGAATAGGTGTAGTACTGGGGGTTACAGGACCTGGGTTTACCTCAACATCACCAGAGGAACAGAGGAGTAATAGAATTAGTATTCGACTAAGGACTTTAAGAACTGGACGACTAGTACGTTGGGTACATAGAATAAAAGGAGCAGATTTCTGGGCGTGGTGGAATAGATTCAGGGCATAATTTATAGTCAAGGATATAGAAGGGTGTGAGTTCAGTGGAGGTAAACCTAGGCGTTGGGTAATGAAGAGAGAGGTTGCATCTCTGGAGACACCAGTTAAGCCAGGTGAAGTCTCCGCATGTGTGGGGGGAGGGACAAAAAAGCTATCAGAGGCCAGTTGAGCAGGACTGGGGGCTCTACAATGAAATAAAACAATAATAGCTAACCTAAACAACAACAGACAAGGCATATTGAAATAAGAAAGGGGCAGAACATAAAATAAATAAAATGACAGTTAATTAAGAGGGCTAAGACAACGACGGGTAATGGCGATGGATGGACAAAGAGGGTCAGTTAGAAAGAAGTGATGTACTACACACAGGACCTGAGGCCTGATAGTTAAACAGAAATAAATACCATAAAACCAAACAGTCCTGCAGGCATCAGCTGTGGAGCTGAACAAGCGTAGGATCCGATGAAAAAGTAAAGTGGTGAGCCGGGGAAATCAGTTCAATGGCACGGCGTTCAGAGTGTTAGCAGGCCGTGCTAGCAGGCCGGAGCTAGCAGATGAATCTTCGGCGGCGTCGCAGAGGGGAACCCTGTTGAGACCACGTCGGACAATTACGTCGGCAGACCAGTCACGGTGGCTCGGTGGGGCTCCGTGTCGACAGTAGAAGGGTCCAGGTAGGTTGATATGGTACTGGAGCCCGGGAGAGTAGCTAGCACACGTCGGCTGTCCGGGAGATGAGCCTAGCTCACGCTAGCATTGGAAGCATGTACACAATGGAGCTTAGCTATAGACGTCGGTCAGTCGAATGCAGCTAGCTAGCTGTGATGATCCGGTGTGGTGGTCCGGTACTTTCAGTGGAAATCCGGAAAGTGGAAGGGAACGCAGTCCGATAAGCGCTGGGTTGGTAGCGCGCTGAGCAGACTGGCCAATATTGTCCGAACTGAAAGCTGGCTGATCAGCCAGAGTGGAGGTGAAGACCGCTAGCAGTGGTTAGCAATGGAAGGTTAGCAAGCTAGCTAGCAGGCAGACCTCAGAAAAAGAATTGTAGACCTCCACAAGTCTGGTTCATCCTTGGGAGCAATTTTCAAACGCCTGAAGGTAACACGTTCATCTATACAAACAATAGTACGCAAGTATAAACACCATGGGACCACGCAGCCGTCATACCGCTCAGGAAGGAGACGCGTTCTGTCTCCTAGAGATGAACGTACTTTGGTGCGAAAAGTGCAAATCAATCAGGTACAAAAGTATCTATATCCACAGTAAAACGAGTCCTATATCGACAGAACCAGGTCACAAAATAGATGGCATCACGAGGAAGGAAAATTATGTGGATATATTGAAGCAACATCTCAAGACATCAGTCAGGAAGTTAAAGCTTGGTCGCCAATGGGTCTTCCAAATGGACAATGACCCCAATCATACTTCCAAAGTTGTGGCAAAATGGCTTAAGGACAACAAAGTCATGGTATTGGAGTGGCCATCACAAAGCCCTGACCTCAATCCTATATAAAATTTGTGGGCAGAACTGAAAAAGCGTGTGCGAGCAAGGAGGCCTACAAACCTGACTCAGTTACACCAGTTCTGTCAGGATGAATGGGCCAAAATTCACCCAATTTATTGTGGGAAGCTTGTGGAAGGCTACCCGAAACGTTTGACCTTAGTTAAATAATTGTCACAAAAGGGTGCATAGAGAGACCAAGATGCAGTAGTTCGACATTTGTAGTTCGACATTTGTTTATTTATGATATGTATAACTATTATGATAATACTATGTACAACAACTCAAATACGAACTACTAAACAAAAAAACAAACAGGCTACAACAAACGTGAAGAAACGTGGCACACTTACTTTCTCCGTGACTTGCGAAATATAATGACCCACACCCCAGTGTGAAACATACAAACCTATGTAGCAAACTTGTGTAGCATATGACATTTTTCTCTAACTGACCCTCTTTGTCCATTCATCGCCATTACCCGTCGTTGCCTTAGCCCTCTTAATTAACAGCTTTTTTAATTTTTATTTTTGTCCCTCAACTGTTTGTTTTTATGCCCCTTTATTTCAATATGCCTTGTCTTTTGCTGTTCAGGCTAGCTATTATTGTTTTATTTCACTGTAGTGCCCCCAGTCCTGCTCAACTGGCCTCTGATAGCTCCTTTGTTCCTCCCCCCACACATACGGAGACCTCACCTGGCTTAACTGGTGTCTCCAGAGATGCAACCTCTCTCTTCATTACCCAACGCCTAGGTTTACCTCCACTGAACTCACACCCTACGATACCCTTGTCTGTACATTATGCCCTCAATCTATTCCAACACGCCCAGAAATCTGATCCTTTTACTCTCTGTACCCAACGCACTAGACGACCAGTTCTTAATGCCTTCAGCCGTGCCCTAATCCTACTCCTCCTCTGTTCCTCTGGTGATGTAGAGGTAAACCCAGGTCCTGTAGCTCCCAGCTTTACACCTATCCTCCAGGCGCTCTCATTTGTTGACTTCTGTAACCGTAAAAGCCTTGGTTTCATGCATGTCAACATTAGAAGCCTCCTCCCTAAGTTTGATTTATTCACTGCTTTAGCACACTCCGCCAACCCGGATGTCCTAGCTGTGTCTGAATCCTGGCTCAGGAAGGCCACCAATAATTCGGAAATCTCCATCCCCAACTACAATATTTCCCGTCAAGATAGAACTGCCAAAGGTGGCAAAGTTGCAATCTACTGCAGAGATAACCTGCAGAGTTCTGTTATACTGTCCAGGTCCGTGCCCAAACAGTTTGAGCTTCTACTTTTAAAAATCCACCTTTCCAGAAATAAGTCTCTCACTGTTGCCGCCTGTTACAGACCCCCCTCAGCCCCCAGCTGTGCCCTGGACTCCATATGTGAATTGATTGCCCCCCATCTATCTTCAGAGTTTGTACTGTTAGGTGACTTAAACTGGGATATGCTTAACACCCCGGCTGTCCTTCAATCTAAGATAGATGCCCTCAATCTCACACAAATTATCAAGGAACCCACCAGGTACAACCCAAAATCCGTAAACATGGGTACCATTATTGATATCATCCTGACTAACTTGCCCTCCAAATACACCTCCTCTGTTTTCAACCAGGATCTCAGCGATCACTGCCTCATCGCCTGCGTTCGCAATGGGTCAGCGGTCAAACGACCACCCCTTATCACTGTTAAACGCTCCCTAAAACACTTTTGTGAGCAGGCCTTTCTATTCGATCTGGCCCAGGTATCCTGGAAGGATATTGACCTCATCCCGTCAGTAGAGGACGCCTGGTTGTTCTTTAAAAGTGCTTTCCTCACCATCCTAAATAAGCATGCCCCTTTCAAAAAACGTAGAACTAAGAATAGATATAGCCCTTGGTTCACCCCAGACTTGTCTGCACTAGACCAACAGAAAAACATCCTGTGGCGCACTGCATTAGCATCGAATAGCCCCCGCGATATGCAGCTATTCAGGGAAGTCAGGAACAAGTACACACAGTCAGTTAGAAAAGCAAAGGCCAGCTTTTTCAAACAGAAATTTGCTTCCTGTAGTACTAACTAGACTGACCGGACTTATTTAATTCTTACAACATTAAAGGAATGTCCTGTGCAACCTAACTTTGTATGAATGTCATCACAACTGAGCATATTTTGTGTTTGGTGAACCTATCTCTTGTAATGTACCCACACTGTTCCCACAACCTGTTCTGGGAACCTTTAAAGAACTCAGAAAGGCTGATCTGACAACATTCTTGCAACATCAAAGCAATGTTTTGTTCACCCTGATACAAACATTATCTGAATGTCAGCACAGCTGGACAGTTTTAGTGTTTTGGGAACCTATCTCTTGTCATATCCCCACAATGTTCCCACAACGTAAATAAATGTTTTAGGAACTTTTAAAGAACAAAAATGTGTTCTGGGAATGTTCTTGCAACCTAATAGAAACATTGTAACATGTCTGATTCATGGTACTTGATGTGGTGAGGGTTAGATCCTGGCACAGAGGGCATGCGCTGCAGGGTGGCCCACAGATGTTCATCAGGACTGTAGGTGTCCTTCTCCCACTCCAACAGCGTCCTGACCTCCTGAGACTCCATCACGTGACGGACGAAGGCCCTGGAGACCAGGAAGTAGGCGTTGCCAGAGAACATGGGGGTGCTGATTGGAGGAGGGCTCTTCCTAACGTTCGTCTTGACCACCATGTTGTTGGTGATTTTATGGTGGAACTGCCATCTGCCCTTCTTATAGTCGTTGGTGGTCTCTGACTCCATGCTGTTTCTCCCATTCTGCAGCTTGAGGGCCTGAACCATCTCAGCGTTGGTCTTAATGGGGAAGTCTGTTCCACAGGTGTTGATCAGGTACCTCCACTGGACAGGTGACTTCAGGAGATCCTCCATACAGTTCAGATCAGCCTGTACTCTGGACCAGGAGGCGTAGACCACGCTCTCTAACTTACTGGCCACAAACACATTAGGCAGACAGGACACAATAGTCCTCACTGCCGTCCTGAAGTCCACGGATGACTTCTGGTCGATGTGGACGCAGTAGACGTTCTGAGGAGTGTATACGGCACGCAGGAGCCTCTCAAACATCTCAATCTTGTTGTGGATGACCATGGAGTAGGCAATGGGGAACTCCTTCTCCTCCTGACTGAGAGGAATGGTGATGAACCCTCTTTCTGTAACGTACCTCTGACAGTCCTGAGTCACGTTGTGGTAGAACGCCTCTGACAGCAGCTGCTGCTTCTTCTTGGTCTTCAGCAGGAGGTTGAGCTTCTCCCTCTCCAGACCCTCCAGGTCTCCTTGGATGATGGCTGAGCAGGCCGGCAGGTCGGCAGCGTAGCCCAGGGGCAGGAGGTCCAGAGCGGGGAGAGGACTCCTGTCAGAGCCCGGCGGGTGTCTGAGAGCGGCCCACAGGAGCAGAGAGACAAATCCACTCAGTAGGATCAGAGATAAGTTCCTGAAGAATCTTTGAGACCTGGACAACCGAACAGAAGCCATGACTAGTCGGGTATTATCTTTCTATGTCAGGGTTCTCCTCAAAGAATGCAAGAGTTGTGCTGCGCCACCTTGTGGACTGGCTGCGCCACTGTTATTGAAAATTATTTGTTATCATTCAAGGCCTGGCACCATACCCTAATAGAGTATTTATTTCCTTTAGATTGCAGGAAATGTCCTCCATCCCACTGTACTCAGTAGCACCACCTTGTAACAAAAATCCTTGGGAGATCCCTGTATGTGTTAGTCTCTTAGTGGTAGTAGTATCTATCAACACCACAGCTAAGGAGCAGGAGTTGCACACTGCTGATCAATAGAAGGATGTGTCTCACCATCACCTCACCGCTCAAATAAATGACCTCCCACACAACTCAGTTTAAAAGGAAGAGGTGGAACCATTGACTCTAGTGGGTGTGGCTTTACTGTATACCCTCTAAGGGCGTGGCCTATGGGCATGGCGTATACACTCTATGGGCGTGGCAGACCAGGAAGGAAAAGCTCTGTAGCAGCCTAGGTATGGTTATCCCTGTATGTGGCTTGTTTCCTGGTCAGCATTGGGACGCATGCCGGGCGTCCCAATGCTAGTCCCAACATGGTTGAGCCTCTTACGTTAAGCAACCGTCTTTCCTGTAGTTTTGAGCTGTGGGTCAAAGCAGCCTCATAAACTTGTTCAGTAAGACATTCACCTCGCCATACAGAGTTGAAATATCTAGCCCATACAGAGTTGAAATATCTAGCCCATACAGAGTTGAAATATCTAGCCCATACAGAGTTGAAATATCTAGCCCATACAGAGTTGAAATATCTAGCCCATACAGAGATAAAATATCTAGCCCATACAGAGTTGAAATATCTAGCCCATACAGAGTTAAAATATCTAGCCCATACAGAGTTGAAATATCTAGCCCATACAGAGTTGAAATATCTAGCCCATACAGAGTTGAAATATCTAGCCCATACAGAGTTGAAATATCTAGCCCATACAGAGTTGAAATATCTAGCCCATACAGAGTTGAATTATCTAGCCCATACAGAGTTAAAATATCTAGCCCATACAGAGTTGAAATATCTAGCCCATACAGAGTTGAAATATCTAGCCCATACAGAGTTGAAATATCTAGCCCATACAGAGTTGAAATATCTAGCCCATACAGAGTTGAAATATCTAGCCCATACAGAGTTAAAATATCTAGCCCATACAGAGTTGAAATATCTAGCCCATACAGAGTTGAAATATCTAGCCCATACAGAGTTGAAATATCTAGCCCATACAGAGTTGAATTATCTGGCCCATACATTTTGCACACAATATTTTACATACAACTGTTTTTTAAAGGACCAAAGTGTTTCGTGTTTTCTTTTTTGCCATGGAAAGAATATTACAATACTGGTGTTGTCACAGTCCTATTGACTAACATCGTAGACCTCATATTACTATATCACATCCCAGATCTCTTTGACATTTACAGATCAGATACATACATTATTTGAATATTGAAATAATCCTTCATCATTTCACAATGTCACCTTTATACACCCACATTTTGTCTCACCTTTCTGCAGCCATCCAGAGCCATATAGTTAGAGAGTTTAGAATTTAGAATATTGTTCTAGTTCTAGACATTCAGTTTAATAGCATGGATGAATTTAGAATATTGTTTAAGTTCTAGACATTCAGTTTAATAGCATGGATGAATTTAGAATATTGTTTTAGTTCTAGACATTCAGTTTAATAGCATTGTCACGGATGTGTGAAATGAATGACCAAGGTGCAGCGCTACTGTCAGGCTCTGGCCATAGAGAGGCCTATTTGCTTCTCTATGTAGCTCTGGTCAGATTCTGACAGTGTCTTTCTTTTCTGTTTCTGTGTGGGGTTTTGGGTTGGATCCCTAATTAGAGGCAGCTGCACCGCATTGTCTCTAATTAGGGATCCTATATATGTTTGTCTGTCCTTCACTCTGGTGTGGGTCGTTATATATCTCCAGTCACGGTGAAAGTAAGTGTGTCATTTGCCTCGTTGGTTTGGCTTGTTTAGATCGCCTTGGTCTCTCCTTGCACCCACCTGTGACAGCTATTGAAGTTCGGCATACTATTTTTATCACACGAACTGGGAAATCAATAAACAACCGCAACGTGAGTGCGTGTGTACGTGCGTGCATGCGAGATCAAAATGGAACGGACACAAAACAATGATCCCCAACACAGGTGTTAAAAGGAACACACTAAATACACAAATTAACACCATAGAGTCTGTTTGAAAACCTAACCTCTAAACCTAACCCTGACAAGCATGGATGAATTTAGAATATTTTTATAATTCTAGACATTCAGTTTTATAGCATGGATGTATAACGGTGACATTGTGACATGCTGAAGGACTCATGGAAAGGCAGTTAAAATATGTAATTTTATTTACAATTTATTTGAACACCAGTGTTAAACCTCCATTGACATCAAATAGGTAGTCAATATTAAAATCCTTTAAAATGTTATCTCACCTGTATGCTCATATACTCATTTACAGACAGGCAGGCACACAAAGTTGAGTAAAAACATATCTATGGATCTGAATACAACATACAGTATGGGCGGTTCTGGACAGGTTTCGGCTGACATTTTGGTGTCCAAAGCGCTCTGTGAACACGCTTTATAATGCCAGAAAGTCCTATCAATCAAACAATCAACACAACTGTGTTTTGGGAACATATCTCTTGTCATGTCCACACAATGTTCCCAATACCAAAAACTCAATGTGTTCTGGGAACGTTCTTGTTCTTGTTCTGGGAACGTTCTTGTTAATGTTTTTTGCACCCTATAAAAAACATTGTAGAATCATCCGCACAACTGGACAGTTTTTGTGTTTTGGGAACATATTCCCCTTCCACCCTCTGGTGGTATGGATAACTTGTAATTATGTCTCCAGAGAAACTTCGATTTGAATAATCAGTCAGCTAATCAGCATTCAGGGCTCGAACCACGCAGTTTATAATAAGTTATAACTAACCTTGTGTATAACAAAATGCTGTGTCCAGCTAGACTAGTCATTCCACTAGATGGCACTGCTGCTGTAATAAATACAGAGCATAGGAAGAAATACATGTCTGGAATATACAGTACAATCACAAATATATAAAATACACTGAGTGGACAAAACATGCTCTTTCCATGACATAGACTGACCAGATGAATCCAGGTGAAAGATATGATCCCTTATTGATGTCACTTGTTAAATCCACTTCAATCAGTGTAGATGAAGGGGAGGAGACAGGTTAAAGAAGGATTTGTAAGCCTATTTAAGTGCCTTTGAATGTGGTATGGTAGTAGGTGCCAGCACCGGTTTGAGTATGCCAAGAACTGCAATGCTGCTGGGTTATTCACGCACAACAGTTTCGTATGTGTATCAAGAATGGTCCACCACCCAAAGGATATCCAGCCAACCTGACACAACTGTGGGAAGCATTGGAGTCAACATGGGCCAGCATCCCTGTGGAATGCTTTCGACACCTTGTACAGACCATGTCCCAAGGAATTGAGGCTGTTCTGAGGGCAAAAGAGGGTGCAACTCAATATTAGGAAGGTGTTCCCTAATGTTTTGTACACTATATTTTAAATAAAACCTACGTTACTGTACGTTTACAACCCTCTTTACAGTACCATAAGAAATATACAACATTCCAAAACATTATAAATGCACATTAACATATTATTACAACTTTTAACATTTCATAGTTTTTTTCCCAGTGTACTTCGTGATACACGGTATGTAGCTTTGAAGCTCAGGTATGACTCCAGACACCTGATAGCCACATCATCCACCTCAGGGTCAAACTTGTTACCGATGAGGTGGCGTTGTTGTAGAAGCCACCGGAGATCTCCAGCCCCATAGACACAAATGGACCTTCTGGAGACACCCGAGCAGAGTGGATATGGGGCTCCTTTCCTAACATCTCCTTCCAGGTAACTCCACTTCACGATGCGAGCAATGGCGTTCATGTCTGATTCATGGTACTTGATGTGGTGAGGGTTAGATCCTGGCACAGAGGGCATGCGCTGCAGGGTGGCCCACAGATGTTCATCAGGACTGTAGGTGTCCTTCTCCCACTCCAACAGCGTCCTGACCTCCTGAGACTCCATCACGTGACGGACGAAGGCCCTGGAGACCAGGAAGTAGGCGTTGCCAGAGAACATGGGGGTGCTGATTGGAGGAGGGCTCTTCCTAACGTTCGTCTTGACCACCATGTTGTTGGTGATTTTATGGTGGAACTGCCATCTGCCCTTCTTATAGTCGTTGGTGGTCTCTGACTCCATGCTGTTTCTCCCATTCTGCAGCTTGAGGGCCTGAACCATCTCAGCGTTGGTCTTAATGGGGAAGTCTGTTCCACAGGTGTTGATCAGGTACCTCCACTGGACAGGTGACTTCAGGAGATCCTCCATACAGTTCAGATCAGCCTGTACTCTGGACCAGGAGGCGTAGACCACGCTCTCTAACTTACTGGCCACAAACACATTAGGCAGACAGGACACAATAGTCCTCACTGCCGTCCTGAAGTCCACGGATGACTTCTGGTCGATGTGGACGCAGTAGACGTTCTGAGGAGTGTATACGGCACGCAGGAGCCTCTCAAACATCTCAATCTTGTTGTGGATGACCATGGAGTAGGCAATGGGGAACTCCTTCTCCTCCTGACTGAGAGGAATGGTGATGAACCCTCTTTCTGTAACGTACCTCTGACAGTCCTGAGTCACGTTGTGGTAGAACGCCTCTGACAGCAGCTGCTGCTTCTTCTTGGTCTTCAGCAGGAGGTTGAGCTTCTCCCTCTCCAGACCCTCCAGGTCTCCTTGGATGATGGCTGAGCAGGCCGGCAGGTCGGCAGCGTAGCCCAGGGGCAGGAGGTCCAGAGCGGGGAGAGGACTCCTGTCAGAGCCCGGCGGGTGTCTGAGAGCGGCCCACAGGAGCAGAGAGACAAATCCACTCAGTAGGATCAGAGATAAGTTCCTGAAGAATCTTTGAGACCTGGACAACCGAACAGAAGCCATGACTAGTCGGGTATTATCTTTCTATGTCAGGGTTCTCCTCAAAGAATGCAAGAGTTGTGCTGCGCCACCTTGTGGACTGGCTGCGCCACTGTTATTGAAAAAAACAAAACGTTATTTGTTATCATTCAAGGCCTGGCACCATACCCTAATAGAGTATTTATTTCCTTTAGATTGCAGGAAATGTCCTCCATCCCACTGTACTCAGTAGCACCACCTTGTAACAAAAATCCTTGGGAGATCCCTGTATGTGTTAGTCTCTTAGTGGTAGTAGTATCTATCAACACCACAGCTAAGGAGCAGGAGTTGCACACTGCTGATCAATAGAAGGATGTGTCTCACCATCACCTCACCGCTCAAATAAATGACCTCCCACACAACTCAGTTTAAAAGGAAGAGGTGGAACCATTGACTCTAGTGGGTGTGGCTTTACTGTATACCCTCTAAGGGCGTGGCCTATGGGCATGGCGTATACACTCTATGGGCGTGGCAGACCAGGAAGGAAAAGCTCTGTAGCAGCCTAGGTATGGTTTTCCCTGTATGTGGCTTGTTTCCTGGTCAGCATTGGGACGCATGCCGGGCGTCCCAATGCTAGTCCCAACATGGTTGAGCCTCTTACGTTAAGCAACCGTCTTTCCTGTAGTTTTGAGCTGTGGGTCAAAGCAGCCTCATAAACTTGTTCAGTAAGACATTCACCTCGCCATACAGAGTTGAAATATCTAGCCCATACAGAGTTGAAATATCTAGCCCATACAGAGTTGAAATATCTAGCCCATACAGAGTTGAAATATCTAGCCCATACAGAGTTGAAATATCTAGCCCATACAGAGATAAAATATCTAGCCCATACAGAGTTGAAATATCTAGCCCATACAGAGTTAAAATATCTAGCCCATACAGAGTTGAAATATCTAGCCCATACAGAGTTGAAATATCTAGCCCATACAGAGTTGAAATATCTAGCCCATACAGAGTTGAAATATCTAGCCCATACAGAGTTGAATTATCTAGCCCATACAGAGTTAAAATATCTAGCCCATACAGAGTTGAAATATCTAGCCCATACAGAGTTGAAATATCTAGCCCATACAGAGTTGAAATATCTAGCCCATACAGAGTTGAAATATCTAGCCCATACAGAGTTGAAATATCTAGCCCATACAGAGTTAAAATATCTAGCCCATACAGAGTTGAAATATCTAGCCCATACAGAGTTAAAAATATCTAGCCCATACAGAGTTGAATTATCTGGCCCATACATTTTGCACACAATATTTTACATACAACTGTTTTTTAAAGGACCAAAGTGTTTCGTGTTTTCTTTTTTGCCATGGAAAGAATATTACAATACTGGTGTTGTCACAGTCCTATTGACTAACATCGTAGACCTCATATTACTATATCACATCCCAGATCTCTTTGACATTTACAGATCAGATACATACATTATTTGAATATTGAAATAATCCTTCATCATTTCACAATGTCACCTTTATACACCCACATTTTGTCTCACCTTTCTGCAGCCATCCAGAGCCATATAGTTAGAGAGTTTAGAATTTAGAATATTGTTCTAGTTCTAGACATTCAGTTTAATAGCATGGATGAATTTAGAATATTGTTTAAGTTCTAGACATTCAGTTTAATAGCATGGATGAATTTAGAATATTGTTTTAGTTCTAGACATTCAGTTTAATAGCATTGTCACGGATGTGTGAAATGAATGACCAAGGTGCAGCGCTACTGTCAGGCTCTGGCCATAGAGAGGCCTATTTGCTTCTCTATGTAGCTCTGGTCAGATTCTGACAGTGTCTTTCTTTTCTGTTTCTGTGTGGGGTTTTGGGTTGGATCCCTAATTAGAGGCAGCTGCACCGCATTGTCTCTAATTAGGGATCCTATATATGTTTGTCTGTCCTTCACTCTGGTGTGGGTCGTTATATATCTCCAGTCACGGTGAAAGTAAGTGTGTCATTTGCCTCGTTGGTTTGGCTTGTTTAGATCGCCTTGGTCTCTCCTTGCACCCACCTGTGACAGCTATTGAAGTTCGGCATACTATTTTTATCACACGAACTGGGAAATCAATAAACAACCGCAACGTGAGTGCGTGTGTACGTGCGTGCATGCGAGATCAAAATGGAACGGACACAAAACAATGATCCCCAACACAGGTGTTAAAAGGAACACACTAAATACACAAATTAACACCATAGAGTCTGTTTGAAAACCTAACCTCTAAACCTAACCCTGACAAGCATGGATGAATTTAGAATATTTTTATAATTCTAGACATTCAGTTTTATAGCATGGATGTATAACGGTGACATTGTGACATGCTGAAGGACTCATGGAAAGGCAGTTAAAATATGTAATTTTATTTACAATTTATTTGAACACCAGTGTTAAACCTCCATTGACATCAAATAGGTAGTCAATATTAAAATCCTTTAAAATGTTATCTCACCTGTATGCTCATATACTCATTTACAGACAGGCAGGCACACAAAGTTGAGTAAAAACATATCTATGGATCTGAATACAACATACAGTATGGGCGGTTCTGGACAGGTTTCGGCTGACATTTTGGTGTCCAAAGCGCTCTGTGAACACGCTTTATAATGCCAGAAAGTCCTATCTGTCCGCTCTCCGTTTCCACTCTCTCAACGGAGATTACTTCAAGTGTCAGGTTTCAGAACCCTCATTTGCATAGGGAGTGGGTGTCACATTTTCTGGCCTACAGAAGGGCTCGCCAGCTTGTAGTCCTAAACAAATGAAATGAGGTTGGTTCAGACATTCCTATGGGGAAAATGAATGGGGGGGAAAGAATGGGGTTTAGGAATAAATGCTGAAAATAAGGTCTGAGGTTAATACAGGCTTAGGAGATCTCATACGGTTTGTTCTATGAGATTATAGCAGTCAGTTAACCTTAATGAATTATGAAGCTTGCTTTGATTACATAAATGCTCCAAAATTCACAAAAAGTGACAGCTGTTGAAGATTACCTCATAGAACAAAACATACAAGATCTCCTAATCTTTGTATTTATTGAACCTTTATTTTACTAGGCAAGTCAGTTAAGAACAAATTCTTATTTACAATGACAGCCTAGGAACAGTGCCTTGTTCAGGGGCAGAACGACAGATTTTTACCTTGTCAGCTCGGGGATTCAGTCCTGCAACCTTTTAGTTACGGGCCCAACACTCTAACCACTAGGCTACCTGCCTCTCCCAGCTTGTGTGGACCACAGACCTTATTTTGGAAGTTTATCAGAAAACTCTCCAAAAACCCCATTTAATTTTCCCATAGGCTTTTTCCAACAAGCAATGGCGGAGTTAGCGCCTACAAAAAGATCACATTACTATTGCTTCCATGGGGCAGAAGGCTGTGTGTTGTTGTGATTCTGGACGCCCAGATAGTTAGCAACAATGACAGGAAGCTGTCGTGTGGTGAATCGTAGGCGGCTCATTTCAGCTAGTTTCATCTTGTTCTTGACACCATGTGTTGTTTTGTCTGATGTCACGTCTATGCTAACAGGAGGGTTGAGGGATGGAGAAAGAAAGGAAGCGGTGAGAGAGAAGGCGGTAGGCCGTACTACAAACTATAACTGATATCAAAGCAGGAAGAAAATAACTGCCCACTAGGTGGCTTGGGAGATATACCGTATACCGTGGTATTTCGAAATAGTGACGGCATGTGCGTGCTATAAGCTTAACTATAAGTTAAGTATAACTATAAGAAATCTAAGATGTATCAAATAAATGATATCCAGCTCAGGGCTCCAGCTATGCATTTGGTTTGCTAACTCGCTAGCTAAGTGGCTAGATGTCAAGATCAAGCTTCTTGGTTACAGCGGAGACATTCAATCCCCTCCTGGATCAAGATCCC
>CM042420.1:23157759-23162759 GCA_023634145.1 Thymallus thymallus
GTACACAACATAGTACAGTACACAACATAGTAGACAGCATAGTACAGTACACAACATAGTACACAGCATAGTACACAACATAGTACAGTACACAGCATAGTACACAGCATAGTACAGTACACAGCATAGTACTGTACACAGCATAGTACAGTACACAGCATAGTACAGTACACAACATAGTACACAACATAGTACACAGCATAGTACAGTACACAACATAGTACACAGCATAGTACAGTACACAGCATAGTACAGTACACAGCATAGTACACAGCATAGTACAGTACACAGCATAGTACAGTACACAGCATAGTACACAGCATAGTACAGTACACAGCATAGTACAGTACACAACATAGTACACAACATAGTACAGAACATAGTACAGTACACAACATAGTACAGTACACAGCATAGTACAGTACACAGCATAGTACAGTACACAACATAGTACAGAACATAGTACAGTACACAACATAGTACAGTACACAGCATAGTACAGTACACAACATAGTACAGTACACAGCATAGTACAGTACACAACATAGTACACAGCATAGTACAGTACACAACATAGTACAGTACACAGCATAGTACAGTACACAACATAGTACAGTACACAGCATAGTACAGTACACAACATAGTACAGTACACAGCATAGTACAGTACACAGCATAGTACAGTACACAACATAGTACAGTACACAACATAGTACACAACACAGTACACAGCATAGTACAGTACACAACATAGTACAGAACATAGTACAGAACATAGTACAGTACACAACATAGTACAGTACACAGCATAGTACAGTACATAGTACAGTACACAACATAGTACAGTACACAACATAGTACAGTACACAGCATAGTACAGTACACAACATAGTACAGTACACAACATAGTACAGTACACAACATAGTACAAGACAAGCATGTGTTGATGCACTATTGTGTTCTTGTTACCAATGATTGACTGCTTTTGGAAACTTTTCCAAGGTTATATTGGAAAGACTGTATTGTATTTGTAAGGCGTGTGTGACGATCAGAGGACCAGACATACAGCATGCAAGGTGGTTGTTGATTGGCTGTCCAAAGCTGGTTGCTGATTGGCCCCGTGATGCCTACATCGTGGCTCCTGATTGGTGGTGGTGATTATCGTCCTGGTAACAGCCAGGTAACTGACTCTCCTGACAGGTAGAGCAGCTGAAGGAGGAGCTGTCTCAGAGGGAGGTCCAGGGGGAGGAGCTTAAGCAGAAGGCTGCCGACCTGCAGCAGGAGGTGTCTGCAGTAAGGAAGGACTTCACCACACAGCGCGCTCTCTCTTTAACCTGTGAACTCTGACCTTAACCTCTTAAATCTTTTCTGACCTCCACAACTCAACACAGCAGCTTTGCCTTACGAACCCTCACTAAAGAGAATACCCACGTGACCCGCTATGTGAGGAAAACCCACTATTAGGCTAGAGAAACAGAGATATGTGACATGAGAGAAACCCAGAATGTTCACTATTAGAAAAATCTATACATTCTCAATGAGAGAAATATAGATCATTCACCTCGAAGGAAACCCAGATAATTGTTGTCTGCAAAGCTTGAACTGCCTCTGGTGCAGATACGTATTTAGTTATAGAACTGGCAGAATGATCTAGACCTGGGCCAGTTGTTTTACAGTGTTTATTTAGTTATAGCACTGGGAGAATGATCTAGACCTGGGCCAGTTGTTTTACAGTGTTTATTTAGTTATAGAACTGGCAGAATGATCTAGAGCTGGGCCAGTTGTTTTACAGTGTTTATTTAGTTATAGCACTGGCAGAATGATCTAGACCTGGGCCAGTTGTTTTACAGTCTTATTGAGACAGTATTACACAGTTACATATGAAATACACTATAATCATAGCTTAATAATGTTGTTTAGGCTGCAGCTGTTCCCCGTCTATATTAATCACTATATTTTAATTGATCATTAATACTGCTGTTCCCAGTCCATATGAATCACTATAATGTTATCTATCATTTAGGCTTGCAGCGCCAGGGTTATGGGTTCGATTCCCACGGGGGACCAGTACTAAACAAGTATTTAAATGTAGGCAGTCACTACTGGAAGTCTCTCTGGATAAGAGGGTCTGCTGAATGTTCAAATGAATCACTGGGTCTCGAGCCAGGTCAGGGAAGCAGAGCTGCCCAGTGTTGCACTGAGAGGTTTGACATCTCACTAGACTCTCTGGGTCTCTTTCATCTTTCCCTCTCTGTTCTCATCCTTTCTTTCTTTCTTTCTTTCTTTCTTTCTTTCTTTCTTTCTTTCTTTCTTTCTTTCTTTCTTTCTTTCTTTCTTTCTTTCTTTCTTTCTTTCTTTCTTTCTTTCTTTCTTTCTTTCTTTCTTTCTTTCTTTCTTTCTTTCTTTCTTTCTCTTTCTTGTTCCCTTAGCTCTGGTTGGAGTAGAGCTGTGAACACTAACAATCACGGCACCATGTTTACGGCTTCTAGTATTTCTCTCTATATTTTTCTCTCTCTCGTTCTCTCTCTCTCTCTCTCTCTCTCTCTCTCTGTTGTTTTTAGCATGCCTCTTTTCTAGGGTGACTGCTGGACATGCTACTGTAGATTCATAGTAGAGTACTAAGCTGCTTGCCCTAACCTCTCTCTCTCTCTCTCTCTCTCTCTCTCTCTCTCTATATGTATGTATATATATATATATATATATATATATATATATATATATATATATATATATATATATATACATATACAGTGGGGAGAACAAGTATTTGATACACTGCCGATTTTGCAGGTTTTCCCACTTACAAAGCATGTAGAAGTCTGTAATTTTTATCATAGGTACTCTTCAACTGTGAGTGACGGAATCTAAAACAAAAATCCAGAAAATCACATTGTATAATTTTTAAGTAATTAATTTGCATTACAGATACATCAGAAAAGCAGAACTTAATATTTGGTACAGAAACCTTTGTTTGCAATTACAGAGATCATACGTTTCCTGTAGTTCTTGACCAGGTTTGCACACACTGCAGCAGGGATTTTGGCCCACTCCTCCATACAGACCTTCTCCAGATCCTTCAGGTTTCGGGGCTGTCACTGGGCAATACGGACTTTCAGCTCCCTCCAAAGATTTTCTATTGGGTTCATGTCTGGAGACTGGCTAGGCCACTCCAGGACCTTGAGATGCTTCTTACGGAGCCACTCCTTAGTTGCCCTGGCTGTGTGTTTTGGGTCGTTGTCATGCTGGAAGACCCAGCCACGACCCATCTTCAATGCTCTTACTGAGGGAAGGAGGTTGTTGGCCAAGATCTCGCGATACATGGCCCCATCCATCCTCCCCTCAATACGGTGCAGTCGTCCTGTCCCCTTTGCAGAAAAGCATCCCAAAAAATGATGTTTCCACCTCCATGCTTCACGGTTGGGATGGTGTTCTTGGGGTTGTACTCATCCTTCTTCTTCCTCCAAACACGGCGAGTGGAGTTTAGACCAAAAAGCTCTATTTTTGTCTCATCAGACCACATGACCTTCTCCCATTCCTCCTCTGGATCATCCAGAGGGTCATTGGCAAACTTCAGATGGGCCTGGACTTGCGCTGGCTTGAGCAGGGGGACCTTGCGTGCGCTGCAGGATTTTCATCCATGACGGCGTAGTGTGTTACTAATGGTTTTCTTTGAGACTGTGTTCCCAGCTCTCTTCAGGTCATTGACCAGGTCCTGCCGTGTAGTTCTGGGCTGATCCCTCACCTTCCTCATGATCATTGATGCCCCACGAGGTGAGATCTTGCATGGTGCCCCAGACCGAGGGAGATTGACCGTCATCTTGAACTTCTTCCATTTTCTAATAATTGCGCCAACAGTTGTTGCCTTCTCACCAAGCTGCTTGCCTATTGTCCTGTAGCCCATCCCAGCCTTGTGCAGGTCTACAATTTTATCCCTGATGTCCTTACACAGCTCTCTGGTCTTGGCCATTGTGGAGAGGTTGGAGTCTGTTTGATTGAGTGTGTGGACAGGTGTCTTTTATACAGGTAACGAGTTCAAACAGGTGCAGTTAATACAGGTAATGAGTGGAGAACAGGAGGGCTTCTTAAAGAAAAACTAACAGGTCTGTGAGAGCCGGAATTCTTACTGGTTGGTAGGTGATCAAATACTTATGTCATGCAATAAAATGCAAATTAATTATTTAAAAATCATACAATGTGATTTTCTGGATTTTTGTTTTAGATTCCGTCTCTCACAGTTGAAGTGTACCTATGATAAAAATTACAGACCTCTACATGCTTTGTAAGTAGGAAAACCTGCAAAATCGGCAGTGTATCAAATACTTGTTCTCCCCACTGTATATACAACAAAAACATCCCCACAGTAACAAACCCCATCAGTTACAGTGTGGGGAGTTATTATTTAGAATAACAAGTGTCATATAAAGACAGGCAGACAGGCAGACAGGCAGACAGACTGACGGGCAGACAAGATGACAGACTGGCTGACTGACAGACAGACTGACACGCTGACAGGCAGACACACCGAAAGGCAGCCAGGCAGACATACCGACAGGCAGACAGACTGACACACAGACAGGCAGACAGACTGACACACCGACAGGCAGACAGACTGACACACCGACAGGCAGACAGACTGACACACCGACAGGCAGACAGACTGACACACCGACAGGCAGACAGACTGACACACCGACAGGCAGACAGACTGACACACCGACAGGCAGAGAGAGAGAGAGAGAGATAGAGAGAGAGAATAAATTCTCAGTTATAGATGATACAATATCCTTTGACAGACAGAGGGCTGATCATGTATGAATATAGTCAGTACTAGCCTATAGGGCTGACTGATTCTATCTCTGTGCTCAGATTGACCAGGTAAAGCAGAACCTCAGCAGGAAGGAGACAGAGCTGATGGGGTTGAGGACCAAGCTGGAGACTCTAACCAACCAGTTCTCAGACAGCAAACAGCACATCGAGGTCCTCAAGGAGTCACTGACCGC
>CM042420.1:23167759-23178711 GCA_023634145.1 Thymallus thymallus
GAGAGGAGGACGTGGTCGAAGAGGCCATGCAAGGACCATTATTTCGGATGACATAAGAGCAACTTTGGTGGACCATGTCATAAACCATGGCCTGACTATGAGGGAAGCTGGGCAGAGAGTCCATCCTAATCTAAGCCTTTTCACAGTGTCATCCATAATAAGGACATTCCTACTGGAAAACAGGTATGTATTCAACTCTCTACTCTACTAAGACTGTATCTAGAGTATTTACAGTACTGTACCATATCACGTTACTGTATCACATGTATTGTATTCCTGGGTGGCTAATGCTCCTTTTCCAACAAAAGTGGTAGTTTTGTGAAACATACCGTGATAACGTGTTGAGATGTTTCAGTACTGTGTATGGTAAATACAGTAAAGTTCAGTATACACATTACTGTAAAAAAAGAAGCAAACGAGAACAATTTGTGGTTGCATTTTTCTACAGAATGGCTAGAAGACCTACTGGGGGTGGACGCCAACGCCTGTTCACCCAACAGCAGGAACTTGCCATAGTGAACCTATTCAGAGCAAACAATGCAATCCGTCTCCACCAGCTACAGCAACAAATACTTGCAGATAGGCAAGTATTCAACAACATAAATCGAGTAAGCATTACAACTATCAGACGCATCTTGGTAAAGCACAACATGACCATGAAGCAATTGTACAGGGTCCCATTTGAGAGGAACAGTGTCAGGGTCAAGAACTTCGACATGAATATGTACAGGTAAGTGTTTCAGTCCTTTACATTTACAATAAAGAATGGGTGCAGTCCAGTAACAGATGAATATGTACCACTGGATTAGTACCACATAGATACATTCAGAAAGCTACACAGGTACCTGTGTGGTGGGGTGGGTCGGTTCTGTATATGTAGTAGTGTAGGTGTGTGCTTTGAGTAAAGCCATCCACAATATGTATTTTTTGTTACAGAGAATCTTGGACATGGATGGAGCTGCCTAGCCGCATGAATGTATTTACATTGACGAGGCTGGATTCAACCTTAGCAAAAACAGACGACGGGGACGTAATATAATTGGCCAAAGGGCAATTTTGCACGTCCTGGGGCAGCGCGGGGGAAATATCACATTGTGTGCTCCCATAAGTCTTCGAGGGCTACTGCACCATCATGCCAAACTGGGTCCCTATAATGCGCAACACATAATCACATTTCTAGATGCACTTCATGATGCAGTTGTACAGGATGGACCAGAGCAGCCCAGGTTTGTTGTTGCTCTCGTCCAGAACTGGTTCACCAACCATGATCAATTTGAAGTTGTGTACTTGCCCCCTTACTCGCCATTTGTAAATCCTATAGAGGAATTTTTTCCGCTTGGAGATGGCGCGTATATGACCGCCACCCACATGCCCGTATGCCTCTTCTGCAGGCAATGGAACAGGCCTGCGGAGACATTGAGGTGAGGTCAATCCAGGGATGGATTCGACACGCAAGGGGATATTTTTCCCGATGCTTAGCGAAAGAAGACATTGCTTGTGATGTTGATGAGATCCTGTGGCCAGACCTCAACAGACGGCAGGATCCATAAGCCCACTTGCGCACAATTGTGTTTTTCTGTGTTTACAGTAGTGTATTGTTTGTTTTATTTTTGATTTAACTGAATTTACTGTACTGTAAAATATACTACTGTAATGTAATGATTTTGAATTCAGTATCTCATTTTTTGGTTGTTGTGAAAACATGCCCTCTGTGGAACTGAATAAAAACATTGAAAACAAAAGACTGCAGTTTTTTATATAAAGTAGACTAGTGTGTTGCTGCTGATCTGAAAGTGTATTCATATGATGCAAGTGGGTATCATTTTGTCATCAGAGTGAAATTTTGACAAAGGATTGTTAGGTTTTGATAGCAGAGTTTCAATTTGACGTAGATGTGAATGGTTTATTTCCCAGTGTTGTGTCTTATTTGCTTGTGTGTAGAGTTTTGACACAATGAGCCAAATTTAGCAAAACGTGTGTAAGCAATAGGCAAAAACTGTAAATGGCACGCTATTCCCTGTGTACTGCACTTGGTTTGACCAGGGCTCATAGGGCTCTTGTCAAGAGTAGTGCACTATACAGGGAAATAGGGTGCTGTTTGGGATGCGGGCCCAGTCTCTCAGAGCCTGATGGAACGTTCTACTCCCTCTCTGTCCTCTCCTTTTCTTTCTCTGGTCTCCTCAACATTGTCATTCAGTCAGCGAGAGCTAAGAGCCATAATTGTTTTGGGGGAAGATTCGTGGGCCCTCGCTTGGGTCAGTTTGTGTGTGTGTGTGTGTGTGCGTGGCTGTGTAGTGCTACGTGTGTGTGTGTGTGTGTGTGTGTGTGTGTGTGCCTGCGTGCATGCGTGCGCGTGTCTGTAGAACTGTGTGTATGTGTGTGCACTTGTGCGTGTGTGTGGTGTTTGTGTCTGTGTGGTGTGTGTGTGTGTGTGTGGTGTGTGTGTGTGTGTGTGTGTGTGTGTGGTGTGTGTGTGTGTGTGTGGTGTGTGTGTGTCTGTGTGGTGTGTCTGTGTGGTGTGTGTGTGTGTGTCTGTGTGGTGTGTGGTGTGTCTGTGTGGTGTGTCTGTGTGGTGTCTGTGTGGTGTGGTGTGTGTGGGTGTCTGTGTGGTGTGTGGGTGTCTGTGTGGTGTGTGTGTGGTTGCGGTGGGTCACGGTTAGATCAGGAAGCTATAGAGGAGGAGGTGTAATAGGAGCAGATATGGAGACAGGCCCAATGTTTTCAACAGACAGATACATACTGGAACCCCTCCCAACTAGACAGGTGACACAATACACACACACACACACACACACACACACACACGTACACACACACACACACACACACACACACACACACACACACACACACACACACACACACACACAGGCATGTGGACACTCAGACAGAGACTCAGAGAGACACACAGACAGACAGGTAGGCAAGAAGACAGACAATAAGACAGGCAGACACACAGACAGACACAGACAGCCAGACAGCCAGACAGCCAGACAGCCAGACACACAGACACACAGACACACAGACAGCCAGACACACAGACAGCCAGACACACAGACACACAGACAGGACTACAGTATGCTGAAGCCATTCTCCTCTCTGTGGGCTGGTCCTGGTTGAGAGGGTTGAGAGTGGGGTTAGAGACAGGGGTCATCCCAACCCACCCCAGCCCCAGCAGAGCCACATCCATCTTTCTGTCAGCCCTGTCCTCCAGGGGAGGAATGTCAGTGGAGCGATGTAGCAATGAGATCACAGAACCACTGCTACTAGCCCTCCGGGCTGAATGCCTGTGTGTGGATCTATATTTGTGTGTGTGGATCTATATGTGTGTGGATCTACATTTGTGTGTGTGTATCTATATTTGTGTGTGTGTATCTATATTTGTGTGTGTGTGTATCTATATTTGTGTGTGTGTATCTATATTTGTGTATCTATATTTGTGTGTGTGTATCTATATTTGTGTATCTATATTTGTGTGTGTGTATCTATATTTGTGTATCTATATTTGTGTGTGTGTATCTATATTTGTGTATCTATATTTGTGTGTGTGTGCCGGCTTGCCTCATCACTTAACCCCCGCTCCCCAGACAACCACACACCTGTCTCGGTTGGTGGTAGTCAGGACCCAAGGCGCAGAGCTGTAGTTAATCAACATACTTTATTGTCGGAAATACAAAAACAACAAAAGGAAATGACGCAACCATGAACTGGAGAGCCTCATGCACCAACAATAACCCACAACTCATCAGCTTCAATGGGATCCCCAGTTAGAGACAACGCAGGGCAGCTGCCTCCAACCCTGACAGTCACCTCTAACCCTAACCCTATAGTCAGGACCTGACAACACCCCTCCCTCCACTCAGCTCCATCACTCCCTCCTCCAGGCCCTCCTCCCTCCTCCAGGCCCTCCTCCCTCCTCCAGGCCCTCCTCCCTCCTCCAGGCCCTCCTCCCTCCTCCAGGCCCTCCTCCCTCCTCCAGGCCCTCCTCCCTCCTCCAGGCCCTCCTCCCTCCTCCAGGCCCTCCTCCCTCCTCCAGGCTCCAGGTTAAATGAGGAAGACACATTCCGGTTTAATTCATTCAGTTGTACAACTGACTAGGTATCCTCCTCCTTTCCCCCCCTTTCTCCAATAGGAACGTGCCAGACAGACAGACAGACAGACAGACAGACAGACAGACAGACAGACAGACAGACAGACAGACAGACAGACAGACAGACAGACAGACAGACAGACAGACAGACACAGAGAAGAGCTCGTCTCCTGGGGATGAATGTCCGCTGTCCCCCTCTAATGAAGATTCCAGGGACCTAGCTAGCTACTAGCATACCTTGTCTAGGACACACACACACACACACACACACACACACACACACACACACACACACACACACACACACACACACACACACACACACACACACACACACACACACACACACTGTAAGCTTTTCAAAGCTTATCCCCTAAGCATGTCACCAGGGGGCTAAGCCAATGCAGTTTCTTTTGAAAAGAGACAGAGAGAGACAGAGCTGAACTCCCTATGCAGTTGTCTGAAGAAGCAACATTTAGTTTCCATAATGATCCCTAGCTCACTGTGCTCACAGAACCCTAGAGCAGGCCTGATGGCCATAACACATTGAGACATGGCTGCCTTGGGGACTATACACTGACTCCTTGATGAACCCATACCCTGAATCCAACCCAGGACATAACAGGACAGAACAGGACAGGGCAGTACAGAACAGGGCAGGACACAACAGGACAGGACACAACAGGGCAGGACACAACAGGGCAGGACAGGACAGAACAGGGCAGGGCAGGACAGAACAGGACAGAACCGGACAGAACAGGGCAGGACAGTACAGGGCAGAACAGAACAGGACAGAACGGGGCAGGACAGGGCAGGACAGAACAGAACAGGGCAGGGCAGGGCAGGACAAAACAGGTCAGAACTGGACAGAATAGGGCAGGACAGTACAGGGCAGAACAGAACAGGACAGAACGGGGAAGGACAGGGCTGGACAGGACAGGGACAGGACAGAACAGGGAAACACAGTGCAGAACAGGACAGGACAGGGAAGGACAGTGCAGGACAGAACAGGACAGGGAAAGACAGGAAAGGGACAGGACAGGACATAACAGGACAAGGACAGAACAGGATAGAACAGGACAGAACAGGATAGAACAGGACAGAACAGGATAGAACAGGACAGAACATGACAGGGAAGGACAGGACAGGGACAGAACAGGGAGAGAACAGGACAGGACAGGACATGACTTGACAGGACAGGAAAGGACAGGGCAGGGACATGACAGGACAGGACAGGACATGGCAGGGACAGAACAGGGCAGGATAGGGCAGGACAGGACAGAGTTAGTACTACATGTCCTTAGTGAATGGGTCAGATCAGGTGAATAAACTTCATTAAGAGAGAGACTGAGATTGTGCCTTCAGTGTAGATAGAGGGAGAGCCTGGCCCCTGGCCCCTACAGAATGAAGGGAGTGTGGATAGAGGGAGAGGCTGGCCCCTGGCCCCTACAGAATGAAAGGAGTGTGGATAGAGGGAGAGGCTGGCCCCTGGCCCCTACAGAATGAAGGGAGTGTGGATAGAGGGAGAGGCTGGCCCCTGGCCCCTACAGAATGAAGGGAGTGTGGATAGAGGGAGAGGCTGGCCCCTGGCCCCTACAGAATGAAGGGTGTGTGGATAGAGGGAGAGGGTGTCTCCTGGCCCCTACAGAATGAAGGGAGTGTGGATAGAGGGAGAGGGTGTCTCCTGGCCCCTACAGAATGAAGGGAGTGTGGATAGAGGGAGAGGCTGGCCCCTGGCCCCTACAGAATGAAGGGAGTGTGGATAGAGGGAGAGGGTGTCTCCTGGCCCCTACAGAATGAAGGGAGTGTGGATAGAGGGAGAGGGTGTCTCCTGGCCCCTACAGAATGAAGGGAGTGTGGATAGAGGGAGAGGCTGGCCCCTGGCCCCTACAGAATGAAGGGAGTGTGGATAGAGGGAGAGGCTGGCCCCTGGCCCCTACAGAATGAAAGGAGTGTGGATAGAGGGAGAGGCTGGCCCCTGGCCCCTACAGAATGAAGGGAGTGTGGATAGAGGGAGAGGCTGGCCCCTGGCCCCTACAGAATGAAGGGAGTGTGGATAGAGGAAGAGGCTGGCCCCTGGCCCCTACAGATTGAAGAGAGTGTGGATAGAGGAAGAGGCTGGCCCCTGGCCCCTACAGAATGAAGGGAGTGTGGATAGAGGGAGAGGGTGTCTCCTGGCCCCTACAGAATGAACGGAGTGCGGATAGAGGGAGAGGCTGGCCCCTGGCCCCTACAGAATGAAGGGAGTGTGGATAGAGGGAGAGGCTGGCCCCTGGCCCCTACAGAATGAAGGGAGTGTGGATACAGGGAGAGGCTGGCCCCTGGCCCCTACAGAATGAAGGGAGTGTGGATAGAGGGAGAGGGTGTCTCCTGGCCCCTACAGAATGAAGGGAGTGTGGATAGAGGGAGAGGCTGGCCCCTGGCCCCTACAGAATGAAGGGAGTGTGGATAGAGGGAGAGGCTGGCCCCTGGCCCCTACAGAATGAAGGGAGTGTGGATAGAGGGAGAGGGTGTCTCCTGGCCCCTACAGAATGAAGGGAGTGTGGATAGAGGGAGAGGGTGTCTCCTGGCCCCTATAGAATGAACGGAGTGTGGATAGAGGGAGAGGCTGGCCCCTGGCCCCTACAGAATGAAGGGAGTGTGGATAGAGGGAGAGGGTGTCTCCTGGCCCCTACAGAATGAAGGGAGTGTGGATAGAGGGAGAGGCTGGCCCCTGGCCCCTACAGAATGAAGGGAGTGTGGATAGAGGGTGAGGGTGTCTCCTGGCCCCTACAGAATGAAGGGAGTGTGGATAGAGGGAGAGGGTGTCTCCTGGCCCCTACAGAATGAACGGAGTGCGGATAGAGGGAGAGGCTGGCCCCTGGCCCCTACAGAATGAAGGGAGTGTGGATAGAGGGAGAGGCTGGACCCTGGCCCCTACAGAATGAAGGGAGTGTGGATACAGGGAGAGGCTGGCCCCTGGCCCCTACAGAATGAAGGGAGTGTGGATAGAGGGAGAGGGTGTCTCCTGGCCCCTACAGAATGAAGGGAGTGTGGATAGAGGGAGAGGCTGGCCCCTGGCCCCTACAGAATGAAGGGAGTGTGGATAGAGGGAGAGGGTGTCTCCTGGCCCCTACAGAATGAAGGGAGTGTGGATAGAGGGAGAGGCTGGACCCTGGCCCCTACAGAATGAAGGGAGTGTGGATAGAGGGAGAGGGTGTCTCCTGGCCCCTACAGAATGAAGGGAGTGTGGATAGAGGGAGAGGGTGTCTCCTGGCCCCTACAGAATGAAGGGAGTGTGGATAGAGGGAGAGGGTGTCCCCTGGCCCCTACAGAATGAAGGGAGTGTGGATAGAGGGAGAGGGTGTCTCCTGGCCCCTACAGAATGAAGGGAGTGTGGATAGAGGGAGAGGGTGTCTCCTGGCCCCTACAGAATGAAGGGAGTGTGGATAGAGGGAGAGGGTGTCCCCTGGCCCCTACAGAATGAAGGGAGTGTGGATAGAGGGAGAGGGTGTCCCCTGGCCCCTACAGAATGAAGGGAGTGTGGATAGAGGGAGAGGCTGGCCCCTGGCCCCTACAGAATGAAGGGAGTGTGGATAGAGGGAGAGGGTGTCTCCTGGCCCCTACAGAATGAAGGGAGTGTGGATAGAGGGAGAGGGGTGAAGCATCAGAGTGAAACCCCCTCTTCTGATCTCTTACCCATGGGCACACAAACAGAACATTAACGCAGGGCACAGACATACTTAGAGCTGTGTAAAGTTCACTACACTACCTTCCTCTGAGAAAGCCTTGGTCTGCTCTACACTTCTGTAAAGCTGCTTGACTCTTGTGCTTGTTTATCCAAAGGCTTCTCCCTCTCTCTCTCTCCCACTCTCTCTCTCTCCCTCTCTCTCTCTCTCTCTCTCTCTTTCTCTCTCTCTCTCTCTCTGTTTGAAAGACTAGTTGTATTTTTCAAAATCCATTCAACACGGAGCGTCTCTGAGCTCTATATCTCTATCTCGCTCACTCTCTCTCTATATATATATCTCTCTCCTCTCTCGCTCACCCTCGCTATCTCTCTCTCGCTATCTCTCCTTTTTCAGTTTATTTATGTTGTGTTTTTTGTTATTTAATAGGGCGCTTAGCCTTTTAACTAGTCAAAGAAATTCCATGAATTCTATTTTTAAACGGCAGATAAGGTGGTAGTAGGGAGAGAAGCACGTTGAGCTGTGGCCAACCATAATATTGAGATCAGTGGTTTGGATGAGGAGAGCGGCTCCGTGGATATGGGAGTTCAGAGAAGGACAGAGTGAAGAAAATAACATTTGTTAAATAGCGTTGGGGAACAAAGAGCGACAGGACACAGTTCAGCAGTCCTCACTGAAGTATGTAAACCCCCAGTCAGACACACAGGCTGACACTGAGCAGAGAGACAGAGAGGCAAGCTAAATAAAGGACACTATTTCCACTCTCTCTCCTCTCTCTTGTCTCTCTCTCCTCTCTCTCCTCTCTCTCCTCTCTCTTGTCTCTCTCTCCTCTCTCTCCTCCCTCTCTCTCTCTTGTCTCTCTCTCCTCTCTCTCCTCTCTCTCCTCTCTCTCCTCTCTATTGTCTCTCTCTCCTCTCTCTCCTCTCTCTTGTCTCTCTCTCCTCTCTCTCCTCCCTCTCTCTCTCTTGTCTCTCTCTCCTCTCTCTCCTCTCTCTCCTCTCTCTCCTCTCTCTTGTCTCTCTCTCCTCTCTCTCCTCTCTCTCCTCTCTCTTCTCTCTCTCCTCTCTCTCCTCTCTCTTGTCTCTCTCTCCTCTCTCTCCTCTCTTGTCTCTCTCCTCTCTCTTGTCTCTCTCTCCTCTCTCTTGTCTCTCTCTCTCCTCTCTCTCCTCTCTCTTGTCTCTCTCCCCCCTACTCCTCTCTCTCCTCTCTCTCCTCTCTCTCCTCTCTCTTGTCTCTCTCTCCTCTCTCTCCTCTCTCTCTTATCTCTTGTCTCTCTCTCTCTCCTCTCTCTCCTGTCTCTTGTCTCCCTCCTCCCTCTCTCCTCTCTCTCCTCTCTCTCCTCTCTCTTGTCTCTCTCTCTCCTCTCTCTCCCTCTCTTGTCTCTCTCCTCCCTCTCTCCTCTCTCTTGTCTCTCTCTCCATTCTCTCCTCTCTCTTGTCACTCTTCTCTCTCTTGTCTCTCTCTCTCTCTCCACTCTCTCCTCTCTCTTGTCTCTCTCCTCTCTCTTGTCTCTCTCCTCTCTCTTGTCTCTCTCCTCTCTCTTGTCTCCCTCTCCTCTCCTCTCTCCTCTCTCTCTCCTCTCTTTTCTCTCTCCTCTCCTCTCTCTCCTCTCTCTCCTCTCTCTCCTCTCTCTCTCCTCTCTCTCCTCTCTCTTGACTCTCTCTCCACTCTCTCTCCACTCTCTCCTCTCTCTTGTCTCTCTCCTCCCTCTCTCCTCTCTCTTGTCTCTCTCTCCACTCTCTCCTCTCTCTTGTCTCTCTTCTCTCTCTTGTCTCTCTCTCTCTCCACTCTCTCCTCTCTCTTGTCTCTCTCCTCTCTCTTGTCTCTCTCCTCCCTCTCTCCTCTCTCTTGTCTCTCTCTCCTCTCCTCTCTCTCTCCTCTCTTTTCTCTCTCCTCTCTTCTCTCTATCCTCTCCCCTCTCTCTCCTCTCTCTCCTCTCTCTCCTCTCTCTCCTCTCTCTTGTCTCTCTCTCCACTCTCTCCTCTCTCTTGTCTCTCTCCTCCCTCTCTCCTCTCTCTTGTCTCTCTCTCCTCTCTCTCTCCTCTCTTCTCTCTCTCTCCTCTCTTCTCTCTATCCTCTCTCCTCTCTCTCCTCTCTCTCCTCTATCTCTCCTCTCTCTCCTCTCTCTCATCTCTCTCCTCTCTCTCCTGATCTTTGTTTTTTTTTGCCTGCTGTGTTAGAAACTCCAAGTCTCTCCTTTATTTCCCCAAAGAAAATGAGTGTGTGTGTGAGTTCAACGATGCAAGCTTAAAGACTACATGAGAACGACAAAGCAGAGAGTGGAGTGAATTGAGAACAACAAGGTTTTGTTTAGCCTGTGTTGTGTTGTTTGTGTGTTAGTGGTTTTCTGTGTGACTGAATGAGAGCATGTTAGAGCTATTGTTTCTCTGCCCTTGTTAGTGAGGAGACAGTGGAAATGGAGAGAGAGAGAGACAGAGAGAGAGAGAGAGATGGGGATAGACAGAGACAAGAGGTAAAGACAGGGAAAGGGAAAGGGAAGCAGTAGAGAGAGGGATGGAGGGAAGAGAGAGAGAAGAGACTGAGAGTATTGTAAAGAGGATGAATACTAAACAGCTCCCCTTTTTAAATGAATGATAACCCCCCACATTACACAGGGATAATCCCTTGTCTACAGTCTGGGGCAGAAAGAAAGAAAGAGAGAGAGAGAGAGAGAGAGAGAGAGAGAGCGAGAGCGAGAGAGAGAGAGAGAGAGAGAGAGACTAGACAAAAGAGGGATGAAACAAAAGAGGGATGAAAGAGATGAGACAGCATCTTGCTTCATTGTTGCTTTTGTCTCTTTGTGACTGGAGGAAGTTTCTGGAAGTTTCTAATAAATCAGATTTTCATCCTTCTCCTCCTCCTCCTGTCTTCCTCTCCTCCTGTGTGTGGCAGGTGCAGCAGACACAAAGCCTGGCGGCGTGCCGCCTACCTGTCAGGGCTCACACATTCATGTGACAGACAGCCCAACCCTCATTTGCATCTCTGAGCAGGGTCTGCTTTCTCTCCATCACCCCCTCCTTACCCAACCCCTCCTCACTCCTCCTTATCCCCTCTCTTCTTACCCAACCCCTCCTCACTCCTCCTTATCCCCTCTCTCCTTACCCAACCCCTCCTCACTCCTCCTTATCCCCTCTCTCCTTACCCACTCCCTCCTCACCTCTCCTTATCCCCTCTCCCCTCACACCTCCTCGCCCTCT
>CM042420.1:23181411-23193911 GCA_023634145.1 Thymallus thymallus
ACACAACACAGACCATCTTAATTCAGTACAGTACCGACCGACACAACACAGACCATCTTAATTCAGTACAGTACCGACCGACACAACACAACACAGAGGAAAGTCGAGGACTATTAACTTCGAAAGAGAACATTTATGAGGTAATTTAATGTAATAAGAAATGTAGTCAAATTATTCTCTGTGGTTGAAGTTATAAAGTGTATCTATGACTCATGTAATGTAACGTGGGAACTTCTCATAAGTCCTAAATATACTTTTCTCATATTCTCCAGTACTGGTAATTGGCTCTGACGTCATTTGCATATTCTCAGTAAAAACTATAACATCTCCTTTATGTTATCATCACGGCTCTTATATTCCAGTTCAATCCCTCCCAAAATTAACTGTCTATAATAATATTGTCAGATAGCTTTTGTTAGCGACACCTGCTACAGTAGGATCTACATTCTAACTTTCCATACTTGTTCGTGATAGGAGAGGAGGTCAGACAAATATCAGAGATTATAACCACTCTGTATCCTTTCATTTTGAGCGGATCAAACTGCTGGACGAGTTTAGTATTCCAGGCAGTACTTTTCAGTTAGCCTTTTCATTCTGCTTTGTTCAACTGAAAGAGCACTTCGTTCAGTAGCAATAATTATGTTAAAACAGGGTTAGATTGAACCAGGTTTAAATTAAACATGAAATCATACAATTGAACTGGTTCCATCCAGCCAGGGTTAGATTACACATGAGATTATACAGTTGAACTGCTTCCATCCAGCCAGGGTTAGATTACACATGAGATTATACATTTGAACTGCTTCCATCCAGCCAGGGTCTCTCTCTCTCTCTCTCTCTCTCACCCTCTCTCTCACCCTCTCTCCCTCTCTCTGTCTCTGTCTCTCTCTCTCTCTCTCTCTCGCTCTCTCATTCTGTCTCTTTCTTAATCAGCCATGACATATTCACAGAAAGCCCAGGAGAATTAGCCACAGCAGTTGTTAGCTGGCTGTTTTACAGTATTGTAGTTACCCCTTTGTGTTCCATTCAAATAGTTAAATGTTTTATTCAGATCAACCTTGATGTTGACTGCATTAGTGATAAATAGATGTGTAATATTAAGCAACAGTTGTTGAGTAAGCCATTAATAAAAGGGAAAATGAAGCCATAAGAATATCTGTCATATCTATGGCCAGGAGTTATGCCATGAGAATAGCTGACATAGCTAGGGCCAGGAGTTATGCCATGAGAATAGCTGACATAGCTAGGGCCAGGAGTTATACCATGAGAATAGCTGACCTAGCTAGGGCCAGGAGTTAAGCCATGAGAATAGCTGACATAGCTAGGGCCAGGAGTTATGGTCACTTGGTTAGGGAAGACACCTGTCCAAAGGCATGAATCAGGGTTGGAGTCAGTTTGAATCATAACTCAAACCAGGGTTGGAGTCAGTTTGAATCATAACTCAAACCAGGGTTGGAGTCAGTTTGAATCATAACTCAAACCAGGGTTGGAGTCAGTTTGAATCATAACTCAAACCAGGGTTGGAGTCAGTTTGAATCAGACCTCAAACCAGGGTTGGAGTCAGTTTCATTTAAATTACAGTCAATTCAGCAAGTACACTGTATATTTGTGTATACACATGAACGCATGGGAGTATGTACACACAGACAACCCCACACACACCCCAACCCACACACACCAACCCAAATGCATACATACACACAGACAGACACACAAACACACATACTCACGCGCACACACAAACACATACACACACACACACTCAGTCACTCCAGATTTAGTCCAAGGCTGCATTATTTTCACAGTAAAGGCTGTGGTACAACTGCACCAGAGAAGTAGTAATCTGCTGAAGCCCTTGACTCTACCTGAGTGTCCCCTCTCCACTTCTCCATGTTAAGATGACTCTACCTGAGTGTCCCCTCTCCACTTCTCCATGTTAAGATGACTCTACCTGAGTGTCCCCTCTCCACTTCTCCCTAAAGGTGTTTAGATGACTCTACCTGAGTGTCCCCTCTCCACTTCTCCATGTTAAGATGACTCTACCTGAGTGTCCCTTCTCTACTTCTCCCTGTTTAGATGACTCTACCTGAGTGTCCCTTCTCTATTTCTCCATGTTAAGATGACTCTACCTGAGTGTCCCTTCTCCACTTCTCCCTAAAGGTGTTTAGATGACTCTACCTGAGTGTCCCTTCTCTACTTCTCCCTGTTTAGATGACTCTACCTGAGTGTCCCTTCTCTACTTCTCCCTGTTTAGATGACTCTACCTGAGTGTCCCCTCTCCACTTCTCCATGTTTAGAATTCAACGTAAAAATCAACCAAACATTTCACTGTCATTGGATTTAGGTTAGAAGTTAGTTGGAAAAAATACTAAATTCCCTTACATTGACATTTTGCAGATCCAGTCAGTTTTCCATGTTGCTTCAACGTGGGAAACTGGTTCAAATGACATAGAAACAACGTTATTCAACCGGTTTTTGCCCAGTGGGTAGTGACACGCTGGCCAGCTCCTGACAAATTGATTTTTTAGGGGGAAGCACTCCCCACTCAGCTCCATATTCAGAATGGGTTTTTGGTTTGAAAATCATCCACCTGTTGCATTCAATGGTGTTTTCAACTCAGTCCAAACATACACTTTTGGCATTCTATGTTCCATGTTTTAAGATCCATGTTCTATAGAACATCAGAAGCTTCCAGAACCTAGGCAGCATTTCAGGTGAAGCCTGTGAAGTCACACTGAGTACTGTGGCTGCGTATGAAATGACGCCCTATTTCCTGTATAGTGCACTACACTTTGGCCAGGGAGTAGGGTACCATTTTGACACAGCCCGTGTCTCGCTGATACACCCAGAGACCAGCTGCTTTATGAGAGCCAACAGAGACCAGTGATGATAAAGTCATGGTAGAACAAGTCTGCTTCCAGTGTGTGTGTGGGATGATGACTCACTTTTTCATTCGCTTTTGTTCGCAATACCATAATGTCTAGCATCCGGTCCAGCTTTCTCATAGTGCAGCCCGTATATTTGTGTGTGTGTGTGTCAATGTTAAGTCTCCAGCTATCCTATAGAAAGAGAGACAGAGAGTGTAGGCCAGGTGAATTAGAGAGAACGGAGAGTTGAGGAGGTTAACAGAGGTATGGTCATTGGTCCTTTAACAGGGGTCAGTCTACCTCAGCAGACTGACACTCTGAGAATAACATAGTGGAAGTCAGCAGTTTCACCTTGGCTGTAAACACACACTCCCTCACATACACAGACATACTCATACAGTATGTAAAACCAGATACACACATTTTTGGACTAAAGTAAGTGTTGAATAGTGGGTTTATGAATGTGTTATTCATAAGGTATTTTATTTAACCTTTATTTAACTAGGCAAGTCAGTTAAGAAAAAAATTCTTATTTACAATGATGCCCACCTACAGGATCAGTCATAGTAGTACGGCGCCACTGGAGCAGATTAGGGTTACGTGCCTTGCTCAAGGACACATCGACAGGTTTTTTTCACCTTGTTGGCTCAGGTATTTGAACCAGCGACCTTTCAGTTACTAGCCCAACGCTCTAACCGCTAGGCTACCTGCCGCTCAATGCCATTGTGTTGTAACTCTATGAACAGAGGGTTTATGAATGTTCTAAGGCATTGATGTGTTCCTGGGTGTTGTGTGTAAACGATAAGGAATGTGCACAGAACTATTACAGTGCCTTTCTACAATACTGTCGGTCTGCTGTGAGAAACACTACACCCACTCTACTCTGCTCTGAAAAGGCCACTAGTATCAATCTCTATATCTCTCTCTATATATATATCTCTCTCTCTCTCAAACTCATTCACTCACTCACTCACTCACTCACTCACTCACTCACTCACTCACTCACTCACTCACTCACTCACTCACTCACTCACTCACTCACTCACTCACTCACTCAAACTCACTCACTCACTCACTCACTCACTCACTCACTCACTCACTCAAACTCACTCACTCACTCACTCACTCACTCACTCACTCACTCACTCACTCACTCACTCACTCACTCACTCACTCACTCACTCACTCACTCACTCACTCTCACACACACACACACACTCGACGAATCCCCTGACAGCACCTTTCTATGAATAAACCTCTTTTTGCTTACATCATTACGCCGATGGCGTGTGTGTTAGTATCTGTCATACACATCAAACACATACACAGACACTACTGTTGTTGTCATGCGCCTATATCAGGTGGCCATACGGTAGTGAGTGTAAGGTCTCTGCTTTTTACACGGCGTACATAGCTTAAATATATGATGCTTAACAAACACATGGCCTGTAGCTCTGTAAGTAACCTACCAGCAAAATTTAGCATATGTTTCTGTACTGAACACATGGTACAGTACAGGATTAGAAGGAACTTCCTGGGTATACATACACACTCACAAAGAGCTGAAACGCAGGCGTGTGCCAAGACTGATGGCAGATGGCTTTTCATGCTCCTGCTAGCCTCGAAGGGCTCTACACACACATACACCTGCCGCCTCCACTCCTCTCCTCTCTCCTCAATACTATTAACCTCTCCTCTCCTCTCCTCTCCTCTCCTCTCCTCTCCTCTCCTCTCCTCTCCTCTCCTCTCCTCTCCTCTGACCCTGTCTTATCTCCCAAGCTTGACAAGGCACCGCTGCCCTTGCATCCTATATTAGGAGCTATGGGGACTACAGACACAAATAGACACACACACACACACACACACACACACACACACACACACACACACACACACACACACACACACACACACACACACACACACACACACACACACACACACACACAGACACACATATAGACACAGACAGACACATACAGACACAGAGGGAGTGTAGCAGTGAGTGCACACTAACAGGGAGTGTAGCAGTGAAAGGATAAGTGTGACATTGAACCAGAAGTGGTACAAGGCTCAGAGGAAGGGAAACAACCTTCCCAAAATTCCATTGGTTGATAAGGGAGCTACAGAGGAAATGAGATGACATCATCTGATGACCTTAAAGGGAAGAGAGGCTCTTTGGGGCTTACTTTGGGGTAGTGTGTGTTGGGAGTAGTGTGTGTGCCTATTGTCCAAAGTCAGCATGTCCTCACCCACATCCCTCCAGGCTCATATTTTAGATTGGAAATATAGATGTTGACTGTAGTTGACTGTTTACACCACAGGCATTAAACTACAGAAGTTTGGTGCAGTCAGTGGCCAGACATGGAGGGGTCAACAGAGGTCAGAATGATATTGAGTCCCAAATGGCACCCTTTTCCCTTTATAGTGCACTACATTTGACCAGGGTCCATATGGCTCTATGTAGGGAATAGGGTGTCATTTGGGATGCAGAACCGAAGGGTTAACAGAGGTCAGACTGACCCAGACCTCTCTCTCTCTCGCTCTTCCTATATGTAACTCACAGAGGAGAGTTGATTAGACTGAGTAAGGATGATAACAGCCGCGTAACACAGAGGAGAGTTGATTAGACTGAGTAAGGATGATAACAGCCGTGTAACACAGAGGAGAGTTGATTAGACTGAGTAAGGATGATAACAGCCGTGTAACACAGAGGAGAGTTGATTAGACTGAGTAAGGATGATAACAGCCGTGTAACACAGAGGAGAGTTGATTAGACTGAGTAAGGATAATAACAGCCGTGTAACAGATGACCATTTACCCAACTGAAGGAATTAGTTAGGGACTTATTTATTTTATATTTGCTGCCAACTTGCTCTTCATTAAGGTTCCCAACCATAACAGCTGTCTTACTTTATCTCTGCTGTGGCCTGTTTCAGAGAGCAGAGGTCATTTGGACGACCTGTTACCTTTTTACTCATAGGTGCCTTTTAAATCCCTGGACAGTTGGTTTAAATCCCTGGACAGTTGGTTTAAATCCCTGGACAGTTGGTTTAAATCCCTGGACAGTTGGTTTAAATCCCTGGACAGTTGGTTTATATCCCTGGACAGTTGGTTTATATCCCTGGACAGTTGGTTTATATCCCTGGACAGTTGGTTTAAATCCCTGGACAGTTGGTTTAAATCCCGGGACAGTTGGTTTGAATGCCTGGACAGTTGGTTTAAATGCCTGGACAGTTGTTTTAAATCCCTGGACAGTTGTTTTAAATCCCTGGACAGTTGGTTTAAATCCCTGGACAGTTGGTTTAAATCCCTGGACAGTTGGTTTAAATCCCGGGACAGTTGGTTTGAATGCCTGGACAGTTGGTTTAAATCCCTGGACAGTTGGTTTAAATCCCTGGACAGTTGGTTTAAATCCCGGGACAGTTGGTTTGAATCCCGGGACAGTTGGTTTATATCCCTGGACAGTTGGTTTAAATCCCTGGACAGTTGGTTTAAATCCCTGGACAGTTGGTTTAAATCCCGGGACAGTTGGTTTAAATCCCTGGACAGTTGGTTTAAATCCCTGGACAGTTGGTTTGAATCCCTGGACAGTTGGTTTAAATCCCGGGACAGTTGGTTTAAATCCCTGGACAGTTGGTTTAAATCCCTGGACAGTTGGTTTAAATCCCTGGACAGTTGGTTTAAATCCCTGGACAGTTGGTTTAAATCCCTGGACAGTTGGTTTATATCCCTGGACAGTTGGTTTAAATCCCTGGACAGTTGGTTTAAATCCCTGGACAGTTGGTTTATATCCCTGGACAGTTGGTTTAAATCCCTGGACAGTTGGTTTAAATCCCTGGACAGTTGGTTTAAATCCCTGGACAGTTGGTTTAAATGCCTGGACAGTTGGTTTAAATCCCGGGACAGTTGGTTTGAATCCCGGGACAGTTGGTTTAAATGCCTGGACAGTTGGTTTAAATCCCTGGACAGTTGGTTTAAATCCCTGGACAGTTGGTTTAAATGCCTGGACAGTTGGTTTAAATGCCTGGACAGTTGGTTTAAATCCCTGGACAGTTGGTTTAAATCCCGGGACAGTTGGTTTAAATGCCTGGACAGTTGGTTTAAATCCCGGGACAGTTGGTTTAAATCCCGGGACAGTTGGTTTGAATGCCTGGACAGTTGTTTTAAATGCCTGGACAGTTGGTTTATGTCACGATCACTAGGATACAGGACCCGAGGCACAGAGCTGGAGTGTGAATACATTCCTTTATTCCGTACAATAAATCCACAAACCAAACAAAGGAGAGACAGCGACCTTGAACTGGCTTGCAACAAACCCAATTGAAACACACACAAAAACCCACAAACACAGGTGAAACAACTGAACTTAAATAGAATCCCCAATTAGAGACAACTCAAGACAGCTGCCTCTAATTGGGGATAAGACCAACAGAAAATAAAACTATTGTCAGGTCCTGACTGTGGCCATCCAACTCCCACTAGGGGGAGCCAGAGACCTGGCCTCAGTCAGAGCCTGACAGTTTAAATCCCTGGACAGTTGGTTTAAATCCCTTGATCCTGGGCTTTGGTTAAAAGTAGTGCTCTATATGGGGAATAGGATGTTATTTGTTTTCTTGTCATTGTGGGTCTCTAGGGAGGGATGTGTGTTTTTAGGCACCCCCTCCACATTGGGGTGTTAATGTAACACTCTGTCCCCTAGTGTAACGGTCTGAGACCAGAGGGAATGTCTCTCCTCTTCCTTTCATCCTCCTCTCCTCTCTTTCCCTTTGACCAACACCTGGGGTTCCCATGATGCTCCTCTTCCTGTGTGAGCTACTTTGAAAACGGCTACAGAGGGAGAGATATTTCTTGATCTCTTTTCCTCTGTCTCTCTCTCTCTCTTTCTCTCTCTCTCTCTCTCTCTCTCTGTGTGTTGTTCATCTCCACCAGATGCAGTATGAGATCCGTAGGGAGACCCTGCTGAGTTTTATCAGGCAGAGCACACACATACACACACAACACACACACATACACACACACACACACAGGGAATAGCTCCAGTCTAAATGGGACGCTGCCACTCGCAATGATTCACTTTTTCTCTCCATCTATCTCTTCATCCATCCATACAACCACACCAACTTAACAAGGCTTTTTCTCTCCATCTATCTCTTCATCCATCCATACAACCACACCAACTTAACAAGGCTCATATGACAATTTCATGTTAATGTTTATTTGATGTAATTTATAGATTGGAAATGTTACATCAACTCAACCTCGACAAATGACAATTCTTGTGTGCAAACCAAATCAAGGCGATTAGGAAAAGCAATCAAAAATGTCTCTTTGACTACGTAGCTCCGCTCATCTCCTCGTCGTTGGTCTGGCCTAATCGCTCTAATCTGGAATGCAGAACATTAATAATGAGGAAGCCCTGTGGCGGTTTATAAATCATCCTAGCCTAGATTAATTAACTAATAAACTGTATGTCTGGTGAACTGAACTGTGGCTACAAGAGAACTATTTCTGTGCTTAGACACATGTATTGAAATACACACACACACACACACAATCACACACACACACACACACACACACACACACACACACACACACACACCCCATCACACATGCCGTCAACTGAACACCACCCATGTGTCCTTCAATTACGTTCTATGTTCATAGATAGCTTATTTTATACAACAATCAACTCAACATGGCCACCACAGTTTGGCTTAGGTCATCGTGAAGAAACCCATGAAAACATTAGGTAACCACCTCCATTTTGAATGAAAGAACTAAACCCAGAGAACTACCTAATACCAGATAACTGGGTGTTCAATCTCAACCTGACAATACTGTAGAGAGTGCTTGTGGCAAGATTATGTATTTCAATTACATCTGCCTAGCATCAGGGAGAAACCCAAGAAAATATGAGGTAATCACCTCCATCTTGAATCAAGGAAATGCAGCCATGTTCTAACCTGTCAATACTCTAGACAGGGCTAGTTAATGGAGAAGGTAGGGGGGTTAGGGTAAGGGTTGGGGTGGGGGGTTCAGATAACATCTGTCTGTTATAATGTAAAGACAGCAGATGTGTTCTGTCTTGACTGCTACTTCACAGACCCCTGAACTCTCTCCCTCTCCCTCTCCCTCTCTCTATATATATGTCTCTCTCTCTCCCTCTCTCTCTCCCTCTCCCTCTCTCTCTTTCTCTCTCCCTCTCCCTCTCCCTCTCACACGTGTGGGTGATTGACAGCTCAGAGTAATTAGAATTGAGGCTGGCATTCCAGTGAGTGGGTGGTCCTGTGCATCAGCATCCAACCCCTGATCACACTATTCTATTAATTAGAAATACCTAACTCTGAACACACACACTCACAGGCACACACACACTCACAGACGCACGCACACACACTCACAAACACACATGCGTGTGTGCTTGCCTGCCCACGTTTGAACCACACTCCTTATCGCCTGACAAGCACTGCTGACGCTACAGTCCAGTCCCTCTGCTGACACAAACTATCAGTCAGTAACAGAGTATGTTCCAGTCCCTCTGCTGACACAAACTATCAGTCAGTAAGAGAGTATGTTCCAGTCCCTCTGCTGACACAAACTATCAGTCAGTAACAGAGTGCGTTCCAGTCCCTCTGCTGACACAAACTATCAGTCAGTAAGAGAGTATGTTCCAGTCCCTCTGCTAACACAAACTATCAGTCAGTAACAGAGTACGTTCCAGTCCCTCTGCTGACACAAACTATCAGTCAGTAACAGATTATGTTCCAGTCCCTCTACTGACACAAACTATCAGTCAGTAACAGAGTATGTTCCAGTCCCTCTGCTGACACAAACTATCAGTCAGTAACAGAGTGTTTCTATATTTACTTGTCTGTAAATTGTTATTACAATTCAGGGGAAGGAGGCCTGGGCCCAATTTTCTTAATTTGGTCAAAGCTGGTTCTGGAGGCCCTTGGTTTTGGAGGCCCTTGGTTGTGGAGGCCCTTGGTTATGGAGGCCCTTGGTTCTGGAAGCCCTTGGTTGTGGAGGCCCTTGGTTGTGGAGGCCCTTGGTTCTGGAGGCCCTTGGTTCTGGAGGCCCTTGGTTGTGGAGGCCCTTGGTTGTGGATGCTTTTGGTTGTGGAGGCCCTTGGTTCTGGAGGCCCTTGGTTGTGGAGGCCCTTGGTTGTGGAGGCCCTTGGTTCTGGAGGCCCTTGGTTCTGGAGGCCCTTGGTTGTGGAGGCCCTTGGTTCTGGAGGCCCTTGGTTGTGGAGGCCCTTGGTTGTGGAGGCCCTTGGTTGTGGAGGCCCTTGGTTGTGGAGGCCCTTGGTTGTGGAGGCCCTTGGTTCTGGAGGCCCTTGGTTGTGGAGGCCCTTGGTTGTGGAGGCCCTTGGTTGTGGAGGCCCTTGGTTGTGGAGGCCCTTGGTTCTGGAGGCCCTTGGTTCTGGAGGCCCTTGGTTCTGGAGGCCCTTGGTTGTGGAGGCCCTTGGTTCTGGAGGCCCTTGGTTCTGGAGGCCCTTGATTGTGGAGGCCCTTGGTTGTGGAGGCCCTTGGTTCTGGAGGCCCTTGGTTCTGGAGGCCCTTGGTTGTGGAGGCCCTTGGTTGTGGAGGCCCTTGGTTCTGGAGGCCCTTGGTTCTGGAGGCCCTTGGGGCTACAGTATATTTGTTCTATTTTCCCTGATGATGAACATTATGATGCACATTATGACTTATGTACATATGCAGTGGTCTTAGAGGGACAAAAATACATTTTGGGTCCTTCCCCACCCTCCTCTTCCTCTTGTTCATCCCTCCTCTCCTCTCCTCATTCCATCTCCTCGTTCCCTCTCCTCTCTCCTCTCCTCTCTCCTTTCTCCTTTCTCCTCACTCCTCTCCTCTCTCCTCTCATTGTTCCCTCTCTTGCACCCTGCTCTCTGTCTCCTCTCCTCTATGAGAAGCAGTAGCCACAAAGAACTCTAGACAGTGTGTTTGGAACAGAGGTAGCTGCTTATATAGACGTAGGACAGTGGTCACTAACCAGTCAGTTTAAAAAATATTCTTAGCAGTAGATCTCGGATTGCATTTTCACTGCGAAAGTTGGTGACTCAGGAGATAGAGAGATGTTCTGTCACCACCACTCTTTAAGACAGAGGTAGCTACCTATATAGACTCAGGAGATAGAGATGTTCTGCCACCACCACTCTTTAAGACAAAGGTAGCTACCTATATAGACTCAGGAGATAGAGATTTTCTGCCACCACCACTCTTTAAGACAGAGGTAGCTACCTATATAGACTCAGGATATAGAGAGATGTTCTACCACCACCACTCTTTAAGACAGAGGTACTGTAGCTGCCTCTATAGACTCAGAAGATAGAGATGTTCTACCACCACCACTCTATAAGACAGAGGTAGCTACCTATATAGACTCAGGAGATAGAGAGATGTTCTACCACCACCACTCTATAAGACAGAGGTAGCTACCTATATAGACTCAGGATATAGAGAGATGTTCTACCACCACCACTCTATAAGACAGAGGTAGCTACCTATGACTCTGGAGATAGAGAGATGTTCTGTCACCATCACTCTATAAGACAGAGGTAGCTACCTATATAGACTCAGGATATAGAGAGATGTTCTACCACCACCACTCTTTAAGACAGAGGTACTGTAGCTGCCTCTATAGACTCAGAAGATAGAGATGTTCTGTCACCATCACTATTTAAGACAGAGGTAGCTACCTATATAGACTCTGGAGATAGAGAGATGTTCTGTCACCATCACTCTGCTCTGTCAGACTCTCTCTGTATGGAGAACTCACTGGAGGGTGAATTTTACTGACCTCATCTTTCTCTCTCTCTCTCTCTCTCTCTCTCTCTCTCTCTCTCTCTCTCTCTCACTGGAGGGTGAATTTTACTGACCTCATCTCTGTCTTCTCTCTCTCTTTCAGCCGTTGGGGTTCAGATGACACTGGACCTGTTGGAGAACCGGTTCTGGGCTACAGCTAAGCAGGTGAGTTACAACATCCTGCCTAAATCACACAATACACCTTATTTAGTACAGTAACTCTGCTCTACAGAGTGGTCACTAGCTGGTACAGCCACTAATGCCTAACCCTAACCTTAAATTAAGAACAAAAATATGCTTTTTGTTTTCATTAATTTTTACAATAAAGCCAATTTTGACTTTGCAGCTGGCCTGTCTAAGGCGAAATCGCTCAGTTCTGCCATCATGTGATTTATGGCCATATTACAGCCTCTGAATTAAACTGAACAGAATGGACACAGATGGAAGAGAGAGAGAGCGGTAGCAGTCATGTGCTCTCCTGCCCTAAGGGAATATAGGGGGAGTTAGCTCCCTCTCCTTTCCTCTCCTCTCCTCTCCTCTCGTCCTCCTGTCTTGTCAGGTTATATAATTATCTTACCCCCTTGACTTTTATGTCGAATTCAACTGCTACCATCTTTATTTGATAGGCTGCTAAGTGGTGCTTCTCCAAATAAAATTAACTGACTTTTCAAATCCCCTCAACGTTCCAAGGCAGAATGTCAATGCACAGCCCTCTGGAATGCACACAGCATGGAATGTTCAGTACACTAATTATTCTTCTGGAATGCACACAGCATGGAATGTTCAGTACACTAATTATCCTTCTGGAATGCACACAGCA
>CM042420.1:23198911-23208911 GCA_023634145.1 Thymallus thymallus
CTGAGCCTACACCTTCACTATGGTGAATCACTAAAACAATACAGAAATACACTACGGAAAAAGAAGAAACAGCATGTCAGAAACCAGCTTAATATAATTGAAGAATCCATAGCCTCTAACCACTTCTGGGAAAATTGGAAAACACTAAACAAACAACAACACGAAGAGCTATCTATCCAAAACAGAGATGTATGGGTAAACCACTTCTCCAATCTTTTTGGATCTATAACAAAGCACAAAGAGCAAAAACATTTACATGATCCAAAACAAATCTTAGAATCAACTATTAAAGACTATTAGAACCCACTGGATTCTCCAATTACTTTGTATAAACAACAGGACAAAATACAAACCCTCCATATACAGACTACAAATTCCAATTGGCTAAACTCTTTAACATCATCCTTGGCTCTGGCATCTTCCCCAATATTTGGAACCAATCCACAAAAGTGGAGACAAATTTGACCCCAATAACTACCGTGGCATATACGTCAACAGCAAATCCTCTGCATTATCATTAACAACAGACTTGTACATTTCCTCAGTGAAAACAATGTACTGAACAAATGTCAAATTGGCTTTTTACCAAAATACTGTACGACAGACCACGTATTCACCCTGACAATCCAAAACAAAGGCAAAATCTTCTCATGTTTTCTTGATTTCAAAAAAGCTTTTGAATCAATTTGGCATGAGGGTCTGCTATACAAGTTGATGGAAAGTGGTGTTGGGGGAAAAACATACAAAATTATAAAATCCATGTACACAAACAACAAGTGTGCGTTAAAAATTGGCACACACATTTCCTTCCATGGAGTGAGACAGGGATGCAGCTTAAGCCCCACCCTCTTCAACACATACGTATATCAATGAATTGGCAAGAACGGTCTGCAGCACCCGGCCTCACCCTACTAGAATCTGAAGTCAAATGTCTACTGTTTGCTGATGATCTGGTGCTTCTCTCCCCAGCACACAAAAAAATATACATTTCTCGGCCTAAACATCAGAGCCACAGGTAACTTCCACAAAGCTGTGAACGATCTGAGAGACAAGGAAAGAAGGGCCTTCTATGCCATCAAAAGGAACATAAAATTTGACATACCAATTAGGATCTGGCTAAAAATACTTGAATCAGTTATAGAACCCATTGCCCTTTATGGTTGTGAGGTCTGGGGTCTGTTCACCAACCAAAAATTCAAAAAATGTGACAAACACATATCCTCAGCGTACAACGTAAAACACCAAATAATGCATGCAGAGCAGAATTAGGCCGATACACACTAATTATCAAAATCCAGAAAAGAGCGGTTAGATTCTACAACCACCTAAAAGGAAACGATTCCCAAACCTTCCATAACAAAGCCATCACCTACAGAGAGATGAACCTGGAGATGAGTCCCCTAAACAAGCTGGTCCTGGGGCTCAGAGCCCCAACCAAATCATGAGAAAACAAAAAGATAATTACTTGACACATTGGAAAGAATTAACATAAAAACAGAGCAAACTAGAATGATATTTGGCCCTAAGCAGAGAGTACACAGTGGCAGAATACCTGACCACTGTGACTGACCCAAGCTTTGACTATGTACAGACTCAGTGAGCATAGCCTTGCTGTTGAGAAAGGTCGCCAAAGGCAGACCTGGCTCTCAAGAGAAGACAGGCTATGTGCACACTGCCCACAAAATGAGGTGGAAACTGAGGTGCACTTCCTAACCTCCTGCCAAATGTATGACCATATTAGAGACACATATTTCCCTCAGATTACACAGATCCACAAAGTATTTGAAAACAAACACAATTTTGATAAACTCCCATATCTACTGGGTGAAATACCACAGTGTTCCATCACAGCAGTAAGATGTGTGACCTGTTGCTACAAGAAAAGGGCAACCAGTGAAGAACAAACACCATTGTAAATACAACCCATATTTATGTTTATTTATTTTCCCTTTTGTACTTTAACTATTTGCACACAATATGACATTTGAAATGTCTTTATTCTTTTGAAACTTTTGTGAGTGTAATGTTGACTGTTAATTTTTATTGTTTATTTCACTTTTGTTTATGATCTATTTCATTTGCTTCAATTGCATTGAATTGAGAGACCTACAGACGGCCAGGCCACTAGTGACAGCAGAGGGGATTCTCTCAGTGTGAGGGGGCGGTAGTGAGATGGATACAGTACATAGTTAGCGCCCTCCCTAGTTCCTAGCCTGCTGTCTCTTAGTGGGCGAAGAGATGGTGTGTGGGCTGGGAGGACTGGTGAGGCTGTGACTAATGTAGGCGACCTCAGATCTGTGTTCTAAATGGCACCCTATTTCCACAAGGCCCCTGGTGCTATTTACGAGGCAACAAGGACATCAGTACTGTTCATATGTATGTGCCAGCATTCCTGTTGTATTTATCTGTGTGTTTCCCAATAACAGACAACAGGAATTATTCTCAGGTGGGGTGGTTGTGTGTTCTGTTACCATGGTACCATCTCTGTGCTTATTTCTCTCTCTTTCTCTCTCTCCCTCTCTCCAGTGCTCTAATACAGAAGGTATTTGTCCGCTGACATGTGAGGCAATGGTGAGTACTCTAGCCTATGATTGCATCACAAGTGCCCATATATATATATATATATATATATATATATATATATATATATATATATATATAAGGAATAGGTTGCCATTTGGGACACTATATCTCCTGTCATCTGTGGTATGTCGCTATCTCTCACTCCAACCCTGTTGACCCCTATGTCACAGCCACCAATCATATTATAAAGGCACTTCCTCAGGGTCGATAGCGTAACCTTATGCTGTCTTCTCCTACAAATATTTATATTTGGAAATACCATTACATTCTGTGTACAGTATGTTCCTTTCAGATGTTCATGTTAGATTTGTACAAATAAATTGTCAATGATATTGGTTTTACTTTTAACAATAAATAAGCTTTTTTGTTGATCTCCGTTGTCTCACAAGAGTTGCTGAATCTCCTCTACAAATATGTTTGCAGAATTGATAAAAAATTCTCAACATTTTTCAAGCATTCAAAGATGTTTTGTAAATAATGAATGCCATTCTGAATGCATGTTGATTAGTGAAATAGAATAAAATAACTAATTAGCCATGCTTTCAATGACAAGAAAATATCCGTTACTGGAATCCTGCTGTTTTCACTATTGTAACTTTAGCTATTGTATTACATCTATTGTAATCACTATTGTAGCTATTGTATTACATCTATTGTAATCACTATTGTAGCTATTGTATTACATCTAACATAGATGTGATACATTCCCGACATCTCCACAAGCTGTGTGATGCATTTGGCATCATGGTGATGATGTGGCCGGTGACACTTTACATCTTTAAAGTCTAATATCTTGAAAACTTGACTGCTGACATGCAAAACAATTTTTAAGACAATTTTTACTAGGATTGAATGTCAGGAATTGTGAAAAACAGAGTTTAAATGTATTTGGCTAAGGTGAATGTAAACTTCCGACTTCAACTGTATGTAGATCCATCTTTGTTAGAAATAATACTATATTTCCCTTGACGGCGTGATGCTGAATGTAAAAAATGATTGCTCAACTTACCCCACTGTCCACTATGTAACCAATCACAGCCCTCCTTTCACTTGTATTTTTTTATATAACCTTTATTTAACTAGGCAAGTCAGTTAACAACAAAATCTTATTTACAATGACAGCCTAGGAACAGTGAGTTAACTGCCTGAGTTAACTGCCTGACATTTTACATTAGTCATAATACCAAAATATAGTTTTTGAGTGGATTTTCCCTTTAACATGGTGGATGAGAGCGTAATAGCCTTCTGCATGACTAAGCATTTTCCTTTTCTTTGCCTGACATTGGAGTGGAAGGGAACCAACATTTAAGCCCCAAATGGCACCATATTCCCTATGTAGTGCACTCTATAGGAAATAGGGTGCCATTTAACAAACCCGCTAAGTTTGGCTAGTGGCAGTAGAGTGTCAGGTTGTGTGATGGACCGTTAGTAAAATGAAAACGGCTGGTCTCTCCTTGTCAAGCAACAGCATCCATCACTGTCTTCTCTCTCTCTCTCTCTCTCTCTCTCTCTCTCTCTCTCTCCCTCTCTCTCTCCCTCTCTTTCTCTCAGGACCTGGCCTGCTACCTTATCGACAGCAATGCTTTCATTATCGTCTCCAAAGAAAATAACCATGTGAGTAACTCTGGTAGATATTGTGTGTGTAATCATGTATCAGGGTAGCACAGCAGAGGGATCATGACTGTATGAATGTACAGCTCATATACAAGTGTCTGTATAGTCTGTACTATGTGTGGTCATTGAGCAGAACAGAGGAAACAAATTCTTATTTACGATGACGGCCTACACCGGGCAAACAACGACGAAGCTAGGCCAATTATGTGCCGCCCTGTGGGCATTGAAGTTCCCCAAGAACACAATGGCCTCCATCATTCTTAAATGAAAGAAGTTTGGAACCACCAAGACTCTTCCTAGAGCTGGCCGCCCTGCCAAACTGAGCAATCGGGGAGAAGGGCCATGGTAGTGTATAACTATATAGTGCCCCATGTAGGAACTTACTGTCTAATCTCTCAGAGGGAACACACACTCACACATTACACTGTGCTTGGCTCCTGACTAATTGTTTTGCTGGTTTTTAATTGTCAGTGTATCAACATGGAGGTTTCAAGGCTTCCAGTGCAGAATTAGAATAGTGTTTATCTGGGAAACACCTTATTTATCCTCTCTGTACATGCTTGTTCCCCTGTTCTACTTCCTGCACCCTACAGGGTCGCACCATTTACAGATGGAAATGTACATTTACACACATGACAACACACTTCACTCAATCCAGTGCGTCCTAGTTCCATGTATCAAAGTTATTTCAGTTATATTAAAACCAGGAAAATCTGGAGAGTCCCCTACTGCTTATTGATCCATAAGCTTAATAAACTGTGACAATAAAATAATAACAAAGCTTATAAGCAATCGAATGGTAAAAGTCTTACCAGACTTGATACATATCAATCAAATGTGTTTTATTAAAAATATACACTTACAAACAAATACAAGAACATGTTTCAGTTTAATACAATACACTAAAAAACAAGGAATAGACAAGATATAGATTTATATATAATGGCTGTTTTTGCCGAAATGGCTTTCGACCCTCTTGAATGGCCTTTTCTATTCAAAACTTTGGAAGCTTTCAACTTTAGAGCTGAAATAATACATTTAATAAAAATTTTATATTTTCAGAAAGTGCATTCAGAAAGTATTCAGACTCCTTGAATTTTCCCACTTTTTGTTACTTTACTGCCTTATTCTAAAATGGATTAAATAGTTTTTCCCCCTCATCAATCTACACACAATATCCCATAATGACAAAGCAAAAACAGGTTTGCTTTGTCTGGGACACTCAAGGACATTCAGAGACCTTATTCTGCTGATACCTGTTATGCTTGGGTCAAGTCTAATATTTTCTGCATGCTGTTCAATTGCCAATGCAAACAGGAGGTGGGGAGAGGGGACATCCCTGTCTTGTGCCCCTTTCTAAAACAATTTAATCAGATAATGTATTATTTGTGTATATTTTTGGAAGGGTACCAACACATTTCTGCAGCATTTTTTTTTTTTTTACCTTTATTTTACTAGGTAAGTCAGTTAAGAACAAATTCTTATTTACAATGACGGCCTACACCGGCCAAACACGGACGACGCTAGGCTAATTGTGCTCCGCTCTATGGGCGTTGAAGTTCCCCAAGAACACAATGGCCTCCATCTTTCTTAAATGGAAGATGTTTGGAACCACTAAGACTCTTCCTAGAGCTGGCTGCCCTGCCAAACTGAGCAATCTGGGAGAAGGGCCTTTGTTCAGGGAGGTGACCAAGAACCCGATGGTCACTCTGAAAGAACACTAGAGTTCCTCTGTGGAGATGGGAGCAACGAAGCGTCCTAATCTCAGCCCCTAGGAAACAGCTAGTTATTGTGTTGTCACTTTTCTGTCTGTGTCTTAAAAAACGTTTTAAGTTTCGTAGTTGTATTGTGTCTATCCCAGTGTAACAGGGAGGTGAAGAGGGAGTAACAGTCGGCCAACGGCTCAGTTCATATTTTATCAGTGTGGGGGTGTCAGGTAGCCTAGTGTCTAGAGTGCTGAAAGGTTCCTAGTTTGAATCCCCGATTCTGTGAGCAAGGCACTTAACCCTAATTGCTCCAGGACCGTCCATAATGGCTGGCCATGACCCCACTCTCTGAGGCTGTCTCAGGGGGAGTTGGCTATGCATTTCACACCACACTGTGAAACAGGACAAATATAAGCCTATTAGAACGTGTGTGTGTTTGTGTTTGAGTGGTACTACCTTCAAACTAAAATAGGTCACAGGCAGCATAGTCTATCTCCACAACCCTAAATTGAAACACACACACAAACACACACACAAACACACACAAACAGACTAAAATAGGTCACAGGCAGCATAGTCTATCTCCACAACCCCAAGTTGAAACACACACACAAACTCCAGTGTAAAATGACTAAAATGTGATGAATGAACGTATGAGTGGTCCGCATCCTGAGGAGAGCAGTCTTTAGCTCAATGGGCTAACACAGTCTTTAGCTGAGTGGGCTAACAGTCTTTAGCTCAGTGGGCTAACATGGTATTTAGCTCAGTGGACTAACACAGTCTTTAGCTCAGTGGGCTAACAGTCTTTAGCTCAGTGGGCTAACATGGTATTTAGCTCAGTGGACTAACACAGTCTTTAGCTCAGTGGGCTAACAGTATTTAGCTCAGTGGGCTAACATGGTATTTAGCTCAGTGGACTAACACAGTCTTTAGCTCAGTGGGCTAACAGTCTTTAGCTCAGTGGGCTAACATGGTATTTAGCTCAGTGGACTAACACAGTCTTTAGCTCAGTGGGCTAACAGTCTTTAGCTCAGTGGGCTAACATGGTATTTAGCTCAGTGGGCTAACACTGAGCTAAAGTCCAGATGACCCAGGTCAAACCCAGTCAGTCACACTGGACATTACATCTCATAGTACACTGCCAGAGGTATTACTGAGCAAAGAGGTCTCTCTGAGTAAAGACTGCTCCTTTAAGACTTTGTGAGTCCTTCAAATAAACTGTCCTAGTAAACTAAAAGCCCTAGGACCAACCCAAATCCTCAGAGGTAGTAGAATAGTGGAACAGAGTCCAAAGCAGGCTAGTAGAGGAGAGACAGCTAGGGTTACTCAGAAACACTAGCTGTCCTCCATGCACCTAACCTCCACACACCTATCACTCAGAAACACTAGCTGTCCTCCATGCACCTAACACCCAGAAACACTAGCTGTCCTACATGCACCTAACACTCAGAAACACTAGCTGTCCTCCATGCACCTAACACTCAGAAACACTAGCTGTCCTCCATGCACCTAACCTCCACACACCTATCACTCAGAAACACTAGCTGTCCTCCATGCACCTAACCTCCACACACCTATCACTCAGAAACACTAGCTGTCCTCCATGCACCTAACCTCCACACATCTCTACCTCTCCCCAGCTGATGAGCTGTCCTCCATACACCTAACCTCCACACATCTCTACCTCTCCCCAGCTGATGAGCTGTCCTCCATACACCTAACCTCCACACACCTCTACCCAGCTGATGAGCTGTCCTCCATGCACCTAACCTCCACACATCTCTACCTCTCCCCAGCTGATGAGCTGTCCTCCATACACCTAACCTCCACACATCTCTACCTCTCCCCAGCTGATGAGCTGTCCTCCATACACCTAACCTCCACACACCTCTACCTCTACCTAGCTGATGAGCTGTCCTCCATACACCTAACCTCCACACACCTCTACCCAGCTGATGAGCTGTCCTCCATGCACCTAACCTCCACACATCTCTACCTCTCCCCAGCTGATGAGCTGTCCTCCATACACCTAACCTCCACACATCTCTACCTCTCCCCAGCTGATGAGCTGTCCTCCATACACCTAACCTCCACACACCTCTACCTCTACCTAGCTGATGAGCTGTCCTCCATACACCTAACCTCCACACATCTCTACCTCTCCCCAGCTGATGAGCTGTCCTCCATGCACCTAACCTCCACACACCTCTACCTATCCCCAGCTGATGAGCTGTCCTCCATGCACCTAACCTCCACACATCTCTACCTCTCCCCAGCTGATGAGCTGTCCTCCATACACCTAACCTCCACACATCTCTACCTCTCCCCAGCTGATGAGCTGTCCTCCATACACCTAACCTCCACACACCTCTACCTCTACCTAGCTGATGAGCTGTACTCCATACACCTAACCTCCACACACCTCTACCTCTCCCCAGCTGATGAGCTGTCCTCCATGCACCTAACCTCCACACACCTCTACCTCTCCCCAGCTGATGAGCTGTCCTCCATACACCTAACCTCCACACACCTCTACCTCTCCCCAGCTGATGAGCTGTCCTCCATGCACCTAACCTCCACACACCTCTACCTCTCCCCAGCTGATGAGCTGTCCTCCATACACCTAACCTCCACACACCACTACCTCTACCTAGCTGACGAGCTGTCCTCCATACACCTAACCTCCACACACCTCTACCTAGCTGATGAGCTGTCCTCCATGCACCTAACCTCCACACACCTCTACCTCTCCCCAGCTGATGAGCTGTCCTCCATACACCTAACCTCCACACATCTCTACCTCTACCTAGCTGATGAGCTGTCCTCCATACACCTAACCTCCACACATCTCTACCTCTCCCCAGCTGATGAGCTGTCCTCCATACACCTAACCTCCACACACCTCTACCTAGCTGATGAGCTGTCCTCCATACACCTAACCTCCACACACCTCTACCTAGCTGATGAGCTGTCCTCCATGCACCTAACCTCCACACATCTCTACCTCTCCCCAGCTGATGAGCTGTCCTCCATACACCTAACCTCCACACATCTCTACCTCTCCCCAGCTGATGAGCTGTCCTCCATACACCTAACCTCCACACACCTCTACCTCTACCTAGCTGATGAGCTGTCCTCCATACACCTAACCTCCACACATCTCTACCTCTCCCCAGCTGATGAGCTGTCCTCCATACACCTAACCTCCACACACCTCTACCTCTCCCCAGCTGATGAGCTGTCCTCCATACACCTAACCTCCACACCCCTCTACCTCTCCCCAGCTGATGAGCTGTCCTCCATACACCTAACCTCCACACACCTCTACCTCTACCTAGCTGACGAGCTGTCCTCCATACACCTAACCTCCACACACCTCTACCTCTACCTAGCTGATGAGCTGTCCTCCATACACCTAACCTCCACACACCTCTACCTCTCCCCAGCTGATGAGCTGTCCTCCATACACCTAACCTCCACACATCTCTACCTCTACCTAGCTGATGAGCTGTCCTCCATACACCTAACCTCCACACATCTCTACCTCTCCCCAGCTGATGAGCTGTCCTCCATACACCTAACCTCCACACACCTCTACCTAGCTGATGAGCTGTCCTCCATACACCTAACCTCCACACACCTCTACCTAGCTGATGAGCTGTCCTCCATGCACCTAACCTCCACACATCTCTACCTCTCCCCAGCTGATGAGCTGTCCTCCATACACCTAACCTCCACACACCTCTACCCAGCTGATGAGCTGTCCTCCATACACCTAACCTCCACACACCTCTACCTAGCTGATGAGCTGTCATCCATACACCTAACCTCCACACACCTCTACCTATACCCAGATGACTCACTGCAGTACTGTACAGGTGAAAGGTGACAGGTGACATGCCAGTGAGAAATAAACCACTCAACCAAGCAAAACAGTACAAAACAGCCTGGCTAGATCAAATGAATAATTGAACGTGCCCTACATGGGAACGTCACTGGAAGAGAGAGTGAGAGGTGGAGAGAGAGAGGGAGAGGTGGAGAGAGAGAGGGAGAGGTGGAGAGAGAGAGGGAGAGGTGGAGAGAGAGAGGGAGAGAGA
>CM042420.1:23216411-23318911 GCA_023634145.1 Thymallus thymallus
AAGGACAACAAAGTCAAGGTATTGGAGTGGCCATCACAAAGCCCTGACCTCAATCCTATAGGAAATTTATTGACAGAACGGAAAAGCGTGTTTGAGAAAGGAGGCCTACAAACCTGACTCAGTTACACCAGTTCTGAACGGAGGAATGGGCCAGAATTCACCCAATTTATTGTGGGAAGCTTGTGGAAGGCTACCCGAAACGTTTTACCCAAGTTAAACAATTTAAAGGCAATGCTACCAAATACTAATTGAGTGTATGTAAACTTCTGACCCACTGGGAATGTGATGAAAGAAATAAAAGCTGAAATAAATCATTCTCTCTACTATTATTCTGACATTTCACATTCTTAAAATAAAGTGGTGATTTTAACTGACCTAAGACAGGGAATTATTACTAGGATTAATTGTCAGGAATTGTGAAAAACTGAGTTTAAATGTATTTGGCTAAGGTGTATGTAGACTTCCGACTTCAACTGTACATAAATCTTATTACCTCAGTCCTCTTAAATCTCTCTTAGAGTAAATCACTTCCTGATTTATTCTTCAGAGATTATTTTCTGTCTCTGCGCATCAGCACTTTATCTCTCTACCGCTATGTTCCTGTCATTCTCTTCCTCTCTCCCTCTCTACCTCCGTGTATCTGTCATTTTTTCTCATCCAATTCATACACATGTCTGCTGTCTCTTCTGACAGGCAGCCACTAGCCTGAAGATCAGAGAGAGAGAGAGAGAGAGAGAGAGAGAGAGAGAGAGAGACGCTACATTTTCTAAGGATTTCTTACTGCTGTGAGGGGTTTAGCAAAGGTCATCTCAATTTGATCTAAATGAGGAATAGAAGTTTGAGGTGTTCCAGCGCCCCCATTTGGTGGAAATTGGATATAACAAAAATGATGTGTGTCTAATGACAAGGAAAGAGAAAGGGGGATACTAGTCAGTTGTACAACTGAATGCATTCAAATGAAATGTGTCTTCCTCATTTAACCCAACCTCTCTGAATAAGAGATACGGGGGGCTGCCTTAATCAACGTCATGGAATGGCATTTTATTGAGATGTGTGTGATTAATATATACACTACCAGTCAAAAGTTTTCGAACCACCTACTCATTCAAGGGTTTTACTTTATTTTAACTTTTTTCTACACTGTAGAATAATAATGAAGACATCAAAACTATGAAATAACACATATGGAATCATGTAGTAACCAAAAAAGTGTTAAACAAATCAAAATATATTTTGTATTTGAGATTCTTCAAATAGCCACCGTTTGCCTTGATGACAGCTTTCTCTTAACCAGCTTCATGAGGTAGTCACCTGGAATGCATTTCAATTAACAGGTGTGCCTTCTTAAAAGTTCATTTGTGGAATTTCATTCCTTCTTAATGCGTTTGAGCCAATCAGTTGTGTTGTGACAATGTAGGGGTGGTATACAGAAGATAGCCCTATCTGGTAAAAGACCAAGGTAAAAGACCAAGACATGAAGGTCAGTCAATACAGAACATTTCAAGAACTTTGAACGTTTCTTCAAGTGCAGTCGCAAAACCATCAAGCGCTATGATGAAACTGGCTCTCATGAGGACCGACACAGGAAAGGAAGACCCAGAGTTACCTCTGCTGCAGAGGATAAGTTCATTAGAGTTACCAGCCTCAGACATTGCAGCCCAAATAAATGCTTCACAGAGTTCAAGTAACAGACACGTCTCAACATCAACTGTTCAGAGGAGACTGTGTGAATCAGGCCTTCATGGTTGAATTGCTGCAAAGAAACCACTACCAAAGGACACCAATAAGAAGAAGAGACTTGCTTGGGCCAATAAATATGAGCAATGGACATTAAACCGGTGGAAATTTGTCCTTTCGTCTGGAGTCCAAATTTTTGGTTCCAACCGCCGTGTCTTTGTGAGACGTGGTGTGGGTGAAGGGATGATCTCTGCATGTGTATTTCCCACCGTAAAGCATGGAGGAGGAGGTGTTATGGTGTGGGGGTGCTTTGCTGGTGACACTGTCTGTGATTTATTTAGAATTCAAGGCACATTTAACCTGCAAGGCTACCACAGCATTTGCAGCGATACACCATCCCATCTGGTTTGGGATTAGTGGGACTATAATTTGTTTTTCAACAGGACAATTACCCAAAACACACCTCCAGGCTGTGTAAGGGGTATTTTACATAGAAGGAGAGTGATGGAGTGCTGCATCAGACGACCTGGCCTCCATAATCCCCCGACCTCAACCAAATTGAGATGGTGTGGGATAAGTCGGACCGCAGAGTGAAGGAAAAGCAGCCAACAGGTGCTCAGCATATGTGGGAACTCCTTCAAGACTGTTGAAAAAATTCATTCCAGGTGAATCTGGTTGAGAGAATGCCAAGAGTGTGCAAAGCTGTCATCAAGGCGAAGGGTGGCTATTTGAAGATTCTCAAATATAAAATATATTTTGATTTGTTTAACACTATTTTGGTTACTACATGATTCCATATGTACTATTTCATAGTTTGGATGTCTTCACTATTATTCTACAATGTAGAAAATAGCTAAAATAAAGAAAAACCCTTGAATGAGTAGGTGCGTCCAAACTTTTGACTGGTGGTGTATATACTATCGTACCCATAACTTTATTCACACATTCATTTTGGATTTTAGATTAATCCATAGATCGTAGTCCATACCAGACAATAGAATGGTTCAAGCGTTCATCCGTTCATACCACTAAACTGTTTAATGAGCACTAGGTGGCAGTGTTTCGTCGTGTTTGTTTGTAATATAGTGTGTGCTACAGTTACTTGTAACCTGTCCAAAATTGTAATCAGTAACATAACTTTTGGCCAAACTCAATAATGTAATCAGATTACTTTTTGATTACTGTCCCTTTAAGAGGCATTAGAAGAAGACAGAAAGGATCCATGAAACGCATTTGGTGTGTCAACGTAGTGGTTTCTGACTGGTGGTCATCATTTGGTGTGTCATCATAGTGGTCTCTGATTGGTGGTCATCATTTGGTGTGTCATCATAGTGGTCTCTGATTGGTGGTCATCATTTGGTGTATCATCATAGTGGTCTCTGACTGGTGGTCATCATTTGGTGTGTCATCATAGTGGTCTTTGACTGGTGGTCATCATTTGATGTGTCATCATAGTGGTCTCTGATTGGTGGTCATCATTTGGTGTGTCATCATAGTGTTCTTTGACAGGTGGTCATCATTTGATGTGTCATCATAGTGGTCTCTGATTGGTGGTCATCATTTGGTGTGTCATCATAGTGGTCTTTGACTGGTGGTCATCATTTGGTGTGTCATCATAGTGGTCTCTGACTGGTGGTCATCATTTGGTGTGTCATCATAGTGGTCTCTGATTGGTGGTCATCATTTGGTGTGTCATCATAGTGGTCTTTGACTGGTGGTCATCATTTGGTGTGTCATCATAGTGGTCTCTGATTGGTGGTCATCATTTGTTGTGTCATCATAGTGGTCTCTGACGGGTGGTCATCATTTGGTGTGTCATCATAGTGGTCTCTGATTGGTGGTCATCATTTGTTGTGTCATCATAGTGGTCTCTGATTGGTGGTCATCATTTGGTGTGTCATCATAGTGGTCTCTGATTGGTGGTCATCATTTGTTGTGTCATCATAGTGGTCTCTGATTGGTGGTCATCATTTGGTGTGTCATCATAGTGGTCTCTGATTGGTGGTCATCATTTGTTGTGTCATCATAGTGGTCTCTGATTGGTGGTCATCATTTGGTGTGTCATCATAGTGGTCTCTGATTGGTGGTCATCATTTGTTGTGTCATCATAGTGGTCTCTGATTGGTGGTCATCATTTGTTGTGTCATCATAGTGGTCTCTGATTGGTGGTCATCATTTGGTGTGTCATCATAGTGGTCTCTGATTGGTGGTCATCATTTGTTGTGTCATCATAGTGGTCTCTGACTGGTGGTCAGACTTGCTCAGGTCTCAAACATCCTTTCTGAATTTAAAGGTAATCATGAAGTAATCATCTGGTATTTCTAAAGTATCTGTAATCTGATTACAACTAATTTATTACAGTTACAGTTTTGTTGTAATCAGATTACGTCTGTCTGTCTGTCTGTCTGTCTGTCTGTCTGTCTGTCTGTCCTGTCTGTCTGTCTGTCTGTCTGTCTGTCTGTCTGTCTGTCTGTCTGTCTGTCCTGTCTGTCTGTCTGTCTGTCTGTCTGTCTGTCTGTCTGTCTGTCTGTCTGTCTGTCTGTCACTGAGCAGTAACGTGAAATATTAGTCCTACTCTCTCACCCCAGTGAAAATATATCTGAGAGGTCCTGAGAGCTACTCACATAGTGAAGGGTGAAGGAGACATACATTCCGTTTGAAGGTTTAAGGTTTCTTCTTCTTGATGGCTGTACTTTTACCATTGATTATCTGATTGTTACGTACAAGTTGTGTTCTAACCAATCCATCTCTCTCTCTCTCTCTCTCTCTCTCTCTCTCTCTCTCTCTCTCTCTCTCTCTCTATCTCTAACTCTGTGTGTGTGTGTGTGTGTGTGTGTGTGTGTGTGTGTGTGTGTGTGTGTGTGTGTGTGTGTGTGTGTGTGTGTGTGTGTGTGTGTGTGTGTGTGTGTGTGTGTGTGTGTGTGTGTGTTCCAGGATGTTTGTAACCCAGGCGATCCCTGACAGTAACCTGCTGATGTTGGTGGTACAGGCAGACTGTGACTGTTCCCGTCAGTACCCCCCCTATCACCATGGAACCCAAGGAAGTGAAATATATCCTTTAACAAGAGGAGATATCTTACTGGTTCACTCTCACAAGCCCTCTCTGACACAGACAGTGATTGAAAGAATTATAATAGTGTTGCGGAAATGAGATTTGATGTCTATGAATAAGCAGTTCCTTATCAGACAAATCTCTTCTCTTATTATATAAATGTCTTACATCGATCATTTAAACCAGTTATGAATTGCAGTCTCTTCTTAAACTCTTCTCCTTGACACATTCGTAGATGACCAGCAGGGTCAGAGGTCAAGCATCCAGAGGTCAAGACAGCAGGTGTGGGGGGGGGGGGGGGGGGGGGGGGGGGGAGGAGGGAGGGAGGGAGGAGAGAGAGAGAGAGAGGAGAGAGAGAGAGAGTGAGAGAGAGAGAAGAGGAGAGAGAGAGAGAGAGAGAGAGAGAGAGAGAGAGAGAGAGAGAGAGAGAGAGAGAGAGAGAGAGAGAGAGAGAGAGAGAGAGAGAGAGAGAGAGAGAGAGAGAGAGAGAGAGAGAGAGAGAGAGAGAGAGAGAGAGAGAGAGAGAGAGAGAGAGAGAGAGAGAGAGAGAGAGAGAGAGAGAGAGAGAGAGAGACACGGGGGTCAGGAGTGAGAGAACAGAAGGATTACACCAGATATGACAGACTGACTGGCTCATAGTCTATTACAGAATATATACTTGTTGTTAAATGTGTTGGTATTGCAGCATAGATACTTATTGTTGTTGTTAAGTATGTTGGTATTGCAGCATAGATTCTCTGTGTTGTTGTTAAGGATGTTGGTATTGCAGCATAGATACTCTGTGTTGTTGTTAAGTATGTTGGTGTCCTTGACCTCTGTGTACATAACGCCTCAGTAAAATGTGACAGGATGAAATCTCAGAAGGTCCGTAGGAGACCCGAGTCCTGCCACGCCTACCACCCTCAGGTCAGCACCCCCTACTGGTCCAGTGACACCTCTCTGAACCAATCACTTCAAGTGGATAGATAGATCAAAAGAGAACATCTGCTGTACTGTTCACAAAGCTACCTTAATATCTGGGAAAAAAATAGAACATCAAACTGAGTGTTATCCTAAAATCAACAAGATTAACTTTCTCTCCTTATGTATTGTGTTCACTATTACCAAAGGCTAAAATTATTTGATCCCCTGCTGATTTTGTTTGTTTGCCCCACTGACAAAGAAATGATCAGTCCATCATTTTAATGGTAGGTGAGAGACAGAATAACAACAAACAACTCCAGAAAAACTCATGTCAAAAAGGGATTTGCATTGTAATGAGTGAAATAAGTATTTGACCCCTCTCAATCAGAAGGAGTTCTGGCTCCCAGGTGTCTTTTATACAGGTAACGAGCTGAGATTAGGAGCACTCCCTTTAAGAGTGTGCTCCTAATATCAGCTTGGTACCTGTATAAAAGACACCTGTCCACAGAAGCAATCAATCAATCAGATTCCAAACTCTCCACCATGGCCAAGACCAGAGGGCTGTCCAAGGATGTCAGGGACAAGATTGTAGACCTACTCAAGGCTGGAGTGGGCTACAAGACCATCGCCAAGCAGCTTGGTGAGAAGGTGACAACAGTTGGTGCGATTATTCGCAAATGGAAGAAACACAAAAGCACTGTCAATCTCCCTCTGTTAGGGGCTCCATGCAAGATCTCACCTCGTGGAGTTGCAATGATCATGAGAATGGCGAGGAATCAGCCCAGAACTACACGGGATGATCTTGTCAATGATCTCAGGGCAGCTGGGACCATAGTCACCAGGAAAACAATTGGTAACACACTACTCTGTGAAGGACTGAAATCCTGCAGCGCCCACAAGGTCCCCCTGCTCAAGCAAGCACATGTGCAGGCCCGTCTGAAGTTTGCCAATGAACATCTGAATGATTCAGAGGAGGACTGGGTGAAAGTGTTGTGGTCAGATGAGACCATCGAGCTCTTTAGGCATCAACTCAATTCGCCGTGTTTGGAGGAGGAGGAATGCTGCCTATGACCCCAAGAACACCATCCCCACCTTCAAACATGGAGGTGGAAACATTATGCTTTGGGGGTGTTTTTCTGCTAAGGGGACGGGACAACTTCACCGCATCAAAGGGACGATGGATGGGGCCATGTACCGTCAAATTTTGGGTGAGAACCTCTTTCCCTCAGCCAGGGCATTGAAAATGGGTCGTGGATGGGTATTCCAGCATGACAATGACCCAAAACACACGGCCAAGGCAACAAAGGAGTGGCTCAAGAAGAAGCACATTAAGGTCCTGGAGTGGCCTAGCCAGTCTCCAGACCTTAATCCCATAGAAAATCTGTGGAGGGAGCTGAAGGTTCGAGTTGCCAAACGTCAGCCTCGAAACCTTAATGACTTGGAGAAGAACTGCAAAGAGGATTGGGACAAAATCCCTCCCGAGATGTGTGCAAACCTGGTGGCCAACTACAGGAAACGTCTGACCTCTGTGATTGCCAACAAGGGTTTTGCCACCAAGTACTAAGTCATGTTTTGCAGAGGGGTCAAATACTTATTTCACTTCAATTTATAAAAAATTTGATATTTTTGTTGATATTCTGTCTCTCACTGTTCAAATAAACCTACCATTAATATTATAGACTGATAATTTATTTGTCAGAGGGCAAACGAACAAAATCAGCAGGGGATCAAATAATATTTTCCCTCACTGTATCTGTATGTGTTGTTGATTGATTACAGGAAAACGCCAAGGAGTGTGGAGGTGCATCACAGATTTACCTGTCTGTCTCGCTCTTCCTCACCTGTCTCACTGCCTCCTTCGCCTGTCTCAAGGCCTCCACGCTGGTCTTCCGATGACAGACAGCTACCTAAACCCCGCCGCCCTCTGAATCGGAATCTCCCTGGAGGATTCTAGAAAGCCTGAACATAGCATGCCTGCTACTGCTTGCATTATCTTTATCAATCAATATGACTGTATGACTTAAGTTATGATATCGATCATTTGGGCTGTTGGAAGGAGATGAATATGGCAGCTGCGCAGAGAGCTGTTAATTGACTCCATGCTTGATGACTTTACAATCACAGAGATCTGTTGACTGACTCCATGCTTGATGACTTTACAATCACAGAGATCTGTTGACTGACTCCATGCTTGATAACTTTGCAATCACAGAGATCTGTTGACTGACTCCATGCTTGATGACTTTACAATCACAGAGATCTGTTGACTGACTCCATGCTTGATGACTTTGCAATCACAGAGATCTGTTGACTGACTCCATGCTTGATGACTTTACAATCACAGAGATCTGTTGACTGACTCCATGCTTGATAACTTTACAATCGCAGAGAGCTGTTGACTTCAGATGCTTGATGACTTTCAATTACAACCACCAAAGTTGTGCTTCTTTGGACAACAGTTCTAAAACCAGGAAAGGGCTTTAGGTTTCTTCTTCTTCTTCTTCTTCTTCTTCTTCTTCTTCTTCTTCTTCTTCTTCTTCTTCTTCTTCTTCTTCTTCTTCTTCTTCTTCTTCTTCTTCTTCTTCTTCTTCTTCTTCTTCTTCTTCTTCTTCTTCTTCTTCTTCTTCTTCAGTGTCTTATAAGAGAACATGACAGTGTTTTTATGCAAAAGAAAACATGCTTTCTTTGACCTTGGAAATTCCAAAGGACTTGACTTTACAATAGGAGCATGGAAGACTATCAATCTGTGGATGATGTGTTTCATAAAAGGCTTTGATAAAATACTACTCTGGATCCATGCATGTTTATGACTGTTTACTTTAAGCCATGAAATGGAGGATGATACTTGGATAAGACAGAGGCTCATTTGAACAGTGATCAAATTCAGATGCAATCAGTGCCCTCTGCTGGTCAACATATGCCATTTTAGAATGGTGATGAATCAAGAGGAGACTGGCTGTCTGCTGAAGGATGGATGAACACAATGGACTCAACATCCACATTGTATTGTTCATAACTCATCACTCTTTGGTTTACACACCACAAACACATACAGGTCTACTATTAAATGTGGGATGGGGTTTCACTTTTTCATGAAAAAATGGATGGACACTGTTTCTGGAATAATCTTCAAATCACATATCATAGATGCAATCTGAGACTTACTAAACCAGTTGACTTAGTTGTCTTACTGCAAAACATTAACTATTACTGACCACCTACTTCTGTGTTGGACTACAAAGTGAAACAGCCATTCAATGTGTTAGATATCTGGATCTCCAAGGTGTCTTTCATCTGACCTTAACTCTAAGGCTTTTATGATGGTTTATAGTTTTTAGCTAAATTCATGCATGAAATTATTTTATTTTTCATGACATAATCTCTTCTTTCTAATTCAAATGCCTTTGGTCATGGATTAAATTATAATAAAACACATTATTCAAAATAGTGAGATGGAATACTACTAGAATTGCTTGCTGGACATCAAACAGTACTGTAACATTTCAATGGTGCACTACTTTTGACCAGAGCCCATAGGGAATAGGGTACCATTTGGAACACAGCCTGAGAGTCTGGGAGGCAATATGATTCATACAGCACAGTTTGATTGACATGGTAGATAATCTGGAATGGATAAATAATAATGCAATAAATAAACTTCCCTTCTTTATTTTAAAGACGTACTCCCTTCTGATGATTGCTTTTTTGCCATGTTATTTATTCTGTCAGTTATGACATGTTTTATCTTGTATCATCTTATAATTCATATATTTAACAGTGGATGCACTCAAAACTCCAAAGATTGTATTTTCTTCAACGCTTTGTTTTTATTTATTTAATGCTTCAGGGAAATGTAAAGGCATGGCTCATGTTTCTGTTCTTCACTGTCTGGGATGAAGGGGGGTTGTTGTGGAAATTGAGGGGGGTGGAGTTAGTAGTCTTTTGGCAGCATGACCCTGCGGTCACATGTAGGCGGTGCGCCTCAGGGCGTAAATGTCCATCTCGTCCTCATCGTCCCACAGCTGGTAGGGCTGCTGGGAGGGACCGGCTGACATGACCAGACGGGGCCTCATCATGGCCAGCTCTATGTCACGGGGGATATGCCTCAGGCCCAGGCTAGACCTCTGGAATCTGACTCCTTGAAATTACATTAGATTAGGTTAGATTCATTTATTAATAATTCATTTAAGAATGGTTAAAAACATGAAAATCATCTACATATTATTAAAACATACATATTATTGACAATACATTCAATAAAAAAAATGTGTAATCGCAAAAGGAGAAGTGCTAACCTTTCTTGCCCATCTTCTTGCTGCTCTCATCCCACGTGTTGGCACTGACCAGGTACACATTGCCCTGGCCCAGGGAGGGCAGCAGTTTGGGACGGGGGGCAACAGGGGGTTTGGGGACCATTTTTGGAGGAGGAGCATCCATCTGGGCTCTCCTGGCCAGCAGGGGTCATGTCTGGACAAATGCCTCAGGCCTGGTGATGTCCCTGGAGGGGCTGGTGGCCCTCTGGCAGCCTCCTCTGGCTTGGCAACCTCCGACATGGAGAGAACAAACACATTGTTGTTGAAGCTGCATGGCTATGGCAGCGCCAGCTCCTCCACAGTCAGAGGGCAGGAAGGACGAGACTCATTCTGGACCAGACTCACTGCTGGCCCTCACATTTCTCCTAGTGGTGCGCCGAGGGTTGCTAGGCCTCCCCTCAGGTCTGGAAGGCTGCACTTCAGGATGGACCAGGCCAACAGGGCTAACAGGCCATCTAATGGTGCGCAGAGGGTTGCTAGGCCTCCCCTCAGGTCTGGAAAGCTGCACTTCAGGTTGGACCAGGACAACAGGGCTAACGGGCCGTCTAATGGTGCGCCGAGGGTTGCTAGGCCTCCCCTCAGGTCTGGAAGGCTGCACTTCAGGTTGGACCAGGACAACAGGGCTAACGGGCCGTCTAATGGTGCGCCGAGGGTTGCTAGGCCTCCCCTCAGGTCTGGAAGGCTGCACTTCAGAATGGACCAGGCCAACAGGGCTACCAGGCTGTCTAGTAGTGCGCAGAGGGTTGCTAGGCCTCCCCTCAGGTCTGGAAAGCTGCACTTCAGGTTGGACCAGGACAACAGGGCTAACGGGCCGTCTAATGGTGCGCTGAGGGTTGCTAGGCCTCCCCTCAGGTCTGGAAGGCTGCACTTCAGAATGGACCAGGCCAACAGGGCTACCAGGCTGTCTAGTAGTGCGCAGAGGGTTGCTAGGCCTCCCCTCAGGTCTGGAAGGCTGTACATCAGTATGGACCGGTCCAATGGGGCTAACAGGTCGTCTAGAGGTGCGCCGAGGTTTGCTTGGCTGTTGCACCTCAGGTCTGGAAGACTGCACATCAGGCTTGACCAGGCCAACAGGGCGAACAGGCCGTCTAGTGGTACGTAGAGGGGTGCTAGGCCTCACCTCAGGTCTAGTGATGCTTACAGGGCTTCTAGGCCTCATCGTCTCAGGCTGGTGCAGGCTCTCTGGGCTGTTGGGTCGGGAATCAGGCAGAAGCTTGTAGTTCTTCAGAACTTCAATGAAGGAGAGCTCCTTGTTGCGTCTGCGTTGGCTGGTCTGGGTATGCAGCTGGGTGGGCAGGGCAGGAACCAGAGAGCTGCTTTTGCTATTAAACCAACCGGGAGACGCACGCTGTCCAGCCTGGACCAGGGACTGGAGGTCTCTCCTCTTTCTCTGGGCCGTTGTGGGCCTCTTGGGCCGGACGTCATCAGAAGCCTTAGGGAGAAACTGCAGGGAGGGGAAGGCCGAGGACCTGAAAGATGAGGCCATCACTGGGGCCCGGCTGATCCCTTCTCTCTCCAGCAGCATTCCGTTAGAAGGACGGAGCAGCGGAACACCAGTGGACCTCGGTCCTCCAGAGGCATTCAGGTTGGGCCTCCGATTCATCATTCATTGGTCTGCAGTATTCTTATCAGAATGTTCGTTCTAATCTTGAATAGTTGGAATAGGAAGTGGATTTCAACACCATTACATTAAATAAAAAGAGAACCACAGAAAAAGCTTTGTTTATTATTTGGGGAAATGTTTTTCATTTATTTACTGTCTCGTATTTAATTTCATCAAATTCAGTTCTGAGTTGAAATAATTATTTGGGACAAGATATTCAATTATTCATGCTTAATAGCCTAGCTTTAATTGGCGCTCAATAAAACTGTCTATACCCTCAGTTATGCGATAAACAGGCGGACAGGCGTACTTACCATTCACCTTGAAGTTCAATCAGCTAATCATCAGTCAATTCACCAGTGGCAACTTGGCGTTTGATAATTACGTCATCAGAGGCATTTTTATTGTGATGCAACAATCCCTCAACTCGCCAGCAACAACCTTTCTGTCAGCGCCTATGGCTGCCCTTGTAGTTTGATAGTCAATTAAGAGTATTAATCAATCAGACAATGAAACCATCAATGAATGACTGAATTAATGAAGCAATTTCTAATAAATCAGCTGAATTGTACCGACATAACTTATGGATAAGACAAACAATTACGAAAACACATCAAATCAATTATGCGTAAAAGTAGGTTCGCTCCCACATAGTAAAGTTCGAAAACTAACCACTTTAGTGGGTCAATAAATTAGCCAAGACTTTGGCCAACGTAGATTTGTCCCTATACTGTAGAGCAGGCTATTTGCCCGAGTTCAACAGGTCATCTTCTTCTGCGTACGCGTCTCACTCTTTCCTGTGTTGAACACCCTCCACATATCTTTTCTGTGGCAACCACAGGTTTTATATGTCATGTTTGTCTTGTGGGATGAAGACAGGAGCGCAGTACAGCTGTTACAAAGGCGCGGATTGAAGGGGATTCGACATGGAGACCGACAGCCACTTTTACGCGCACCTTTGCATAGGAATTTTTTTAATGAACATAAATATTTTCGCAACATACTGGATGTTGGGCTAAGTGTTGGATTTACACATTTCGATTGAGATAATTATAATAGTGATAGGCCTGCTGTATGGCGGCAGTGTTGGTTCGGTAAAACACTGCTGATGTTCGTTGGCTTATATCCTTTTGCATGTTATTATTTTATTTGGGAATGCCTTATCTCATTTATCAACCAATTACGTTTTCAATCATTCGTTTATTTATTTAGCTTATCTTGTTTACATGGAGTAGTCTATGACATGACCATAGAAATAAGAATGAATAGAACAGACATGGAAGCTCTAAACCTGGCATTTGACTAGTATTGGCATTTGTATTTATTATGGATCCCCATTAATTCCTGCCAAGGCAGCAGCTCCTCATCCTGGGGTCCAGGAACATTAATTCAATTACAGTGCATTCGGAAATTATTCAGACCCCTTGACTTTATCAGATGAAAATATTTCAGACATGATACAGTATATTGACAGATCCCTATGATGACAGTATTTCAGACATGAGACAGTATATTGACAGATCCCTATGATGACAGTATTTCAGACATGAGACTGTATATTGACAGATCCCTATGATGACAGTATTTCAGACATGAGACTGTATATTGACAGATCCCTATGATGACAGTATTTCAGACATGAGACAGTATATTGACAGATCCCTATGATGACAGTATTTCAGACATGAGACTGTATATTGACAGATCCCTATGATGACAGTATTTCAGACATGAGACTGTATATTGACAGATCCCTATGATGACAGTATTTCAGACATGAGAAAGTATATTGACAGATCCCTATGATGACAGTGCCAAAGATATACAGTACACTGAGTTTAACAAACATTAGGGACACCTTCCTAATATTGAGTTGCACCCCCCCTTTTGCCCTCAGAACAGCCTCAATTCATCAGGGCATGGACTCTACAAGGTGTCGAAAGCCTTCCACAGGGATGCTGGCCCATGTTGACTCCAATGCTTCCCACAGTTGTGTCAAGTTGGCTGGATGTCATTTGGGTGGTGGACCATTCTTGATACACACGGGAAACTGTTGAGAATGAAAACCCCAGCAGCGTTGCAGCTCTTGACACAAACTACTAGACATACACAATCCATGTCTCAAGGCTTAAAACCCCTTCTTTAAGCTGTCTCCTCCCATTCATCTACACTGACTGTGACTTCAATAAGGGATCCTAGATTATACCTGGATTCACCTGTTCAGTCTGTCATGGAAAGAGCAGGTGTCCTTAATGTTTTGTACACTCAGTGTATACAATAATGTTCTTACAGTTGGAGACCGATGTGCTGTTACCATCAATAAATAAAAAACAAAGCAATGAGAAAAAAATATCTGAAAGTTTTCCGTTTGTACTTTTGATGGGCTTGGTAATGTGTATAATGTGCAGTAGTGTAAAGTACTGAAGTAAAAATACTTAAAGTACAACTTAAGTACAGATACCAAAAACACTACTTAACTATTTATATGTAACTTTTACTTCACTACATTCCTAAAGAAAATAATGTATTTTTTACTCCATACATTTTCCCTGACAGACAAAGTACTCGTTACATTTTGAATGCTGAGCAGAACATGAAAATGGTCCAATTCACACTTATCAAGAGAAGATTCCTGTTCATCCCTACTGCCTCTGATCTGATGGACTCACTAAACACAAATGCTTTGTTTGTAAATTATGTCTGAGCGTTGGAGTGTTCCCCTGCCCACTTTTTCCATAACCTACTCTCAGATTGTCATTGAGTGGCAGCCTCTCTGAGTCACACAACCATGCCACACCCAGGGCTTGAAGTCAGCACCCTGCAGGATCCTTACCACCCAGGGCTTGAAGTCAGCACCCTGCAGGAACCTTACAACCCAGGGCTTGAACTCAGTGGGTAAGATCCTTACCACCACCGCCTTCACATTTCAAACACCACTGCATGTTTTCGATTAGACTCTGGAGCCGCAGACATTTGCACATGGGGGGGCAATGTTGTAGAACAGAGAAAGGCACAGCCAATGAATGACGTGCATGCCATGGAAGAGTAATGCACAGGAACTCAATTAATCTTTCCTCTATTCCTCAAAACCCATTGGAAAAGGTCATAAGGGATGGAGTGTTGACCTTTTCCAGTACGGTTGAGGAGGCCAGGAGATCGAGAGGTATTGTGGAAAGACCAATTGAAATGGAGCCACAGTATTTCAAATGGATGCAGGCCTCAGAAGGTAGATACATTGTTATACCTAATTTCACCACCAGAGGCAACAGTCTAATGAAATATCATGTAGGCCTACAAACTGGGATGGAAAACTATAGTTTTTAAACCCATGGCACTACAGAAAACGGTGCACAATAAATAAGGAATGTCTGATAAATTCCCACAATAAATGATGTTTGAAATGCACCTCAAGACATCAACATAAAGTATTAGATATCACAAAGCCAAATAAATACATCAAACTTTCACAGAATCCAAAACCTTTTATTAGAACAATACAGCAGATATAAAGGCCTATTGCGATCACAGTCACCACTGGACATGTGCTTCAACAACAAACAATACACACTTCCCAAAAGAAAAACTCAACCAAAAAATAAATTATTTTAAAATCTCCCACACGCCCAAAAAAGGAAAAAAACAAAACAGATGTTTTCCTTTGATGTTTTTTACTGTTGAAATGAAAACGAAGGCCTCGTAACTCTGGGCTGAAGATTGAGAAGTTAAGAAATCTATAGTCTCAACACAGAGCATTAAGGACCTATCCTCCTATAGTCACCGTCTGACAATGAGTTGGCAATACAGCACAAACAGACCAGGCTATCAAGGACCCAAAACCAAGAGAAGGACAGAAGTGGGGAAATCTCCTTCCTCCTAAAACAGTCAAGAGTGGAAACTGCCTCCCTGATTATGCTAATATAAGCTGTTTAACTTCAATAAATGATCAAATAAAACACTCCATATAACTCTGTGTTGTAGAGGAGTTAAGGTCTGACTACACTGTCTGGTCAAGCCTAGGTTTTTTTTTTTTTTTTTACCGTTATTTTACTAAGCAAGTCAGTTAAGAACAAATTCTTAATTACAATGACGGCCTAGGAACAGTGGGTTAACTGCATTGTTCAAGGGCAGAACGACAGATTTTTACCTTGTCAGCTCGGGGATTCGATCCGGCAACCTTTCAGTTACGGGCCCAACACACTAACCACTCGGCTACCTGCCGCCCAGATCTGTTGTCTTAAGCAAACTTCTGACTTTCAATGTCATGGCATTAGTTGGCTAAAGCACATAGTGACCTGGCAACCAAGCTAGGTGGGACCACTATTCTCTAGTGAAACTGATCAAGGTATCAAATGCACCGCCTGTATACCTGCACAACGAATACATGTCTGTTAGGGTTTGAACTTGAGCGACAGGTACAGAAGCAGTTAGTACTAAGCAGGTGTGTGGCGGATGAATCTGAAGTGGAGAGAGAAGGCTCTCAGCCTCAGCACAGCTATGCACTGTGGCATAGATGTCTAGAAAGTAGATCTGATACACATTAACTAAGAGTTCAATTCAATCCGTATTGCCAAAGTTCACATCCCATTGAGCCGACATATGCAGCGTTTACCGTAAATGCGGTCTCCGTGAACGCGGGAAGATTGCTTTTAAATTTCAACTGCGCTATATAGTGCTGGCCGATGGATTTAATCGAGCCCTAATACACAAAGCTTCAAACAGATACCCAGAGCCTCACTGTAGAAACAGATACCCAGAGCCTCACTGTAGAAACAGATACCCAGAGCCTCACTGTAGAAACAGATACCCAGAGCCTCACTGTAGAAACAGATACCCAGAGCCTCACTGTAGAAAAAAAGACAGTGGTTGTGACGCCCCTCTGAGTCAGTCCGGTATTACATGTTTCAATCTTTTCAATCACATACACGCCCTAAAAAGAGAATAATAAAAAAAAACTCCCCAAAACAGACCAAATCACAACAGTTGTGGAGAAAGAACAATCTAACTTAAAGCCTGTAATGATAAAGAATATTTGACAAAATAATAATCAAACACATTTTGAGATTCATATTTTGTTCTGAAATATTGATCTTCTGTTTTTATTATGAGTCCCAAATGGCACCATATTCCCTATATAGTGCACTACCTGGTCAAAAGTAGTGCACTATATAGGGAATATGGTACCATTTGCGAAATAACCTTAAAGTCAATGAATCACACACTTAACACAAAACGAGGTACACTTCACTTTATGCCAGACCAAAAAAAAACAGTCTAGGCTGACTTGGTAAGAGGACACAAACTGACAACTTTTCAGTGATGTTGGTTTCACTTCGGGTTTGACAAAACTGACATGCATCAGGAATGGCACCCTATCCCCTATATTGTGTACTACTTTTGATCTATGCTGGGCTCTGGTCAAAATAAGTGCACTATAAAAGGGAATAGGATGCCATTTTGGACAAACCGGACGTTGGTTTCCAATGTTAGGAAGGGCGGGCCGTGTTGACTGTGATGACACTAGTCAGACACACTAGATGTCACATTAGTCTAATGGAATGAGATAAAGTAGCTACATATAGATATACACCGCTCTGTGTCCCAAATGGCACCCTATTCACCACGTAGTGCACCATTTTTGAAAAGAATATGAATGGGATTCAGCACCTGATTTGTTAACTGGGGCTCTTCCTCAACCAATCACAGGTCGTATCTCCACCCTAGGGTTTAACCCTTGCAGAGTCGGGGAGATTGCCGACCAACCTCTCTTTCTCCTTCGTTATCAAGTTGATCTCCCTCTCCCCTTGACATTTAGTGCGATAGCTCCCTTCAACAGTGTGTGGTTCTCTAATATTCACCACTTTACTGCCCCCTCTGGCCAAATGATTGGTTTATACATAATGGTGGTTGGTTGGTTGTTGCCATGTCATCTTTATAGATATTTTTTATACAATATCTCGTCATTATCTTATAACATATACAATATTTTTTTGTGATATATATATTTAATACAAATCTATATAACCCCAAATTTAGAAATCTTATTTACATGAAAAACTTTGAAAAGCGGCTAGCCTCCCCGACCCCCACTTCACCCTTTTCATGGACAAAAAAAAACAACCTTTCCACACAATAATTTAATTCATTCATTTTTTTGTATATCTTTTCTTTCCACCGCTACGGCATTAAGAAACCCCCCCCACTACGGCATTAAGAATCCCCCCCCCCCCCATCACTACGGTATTAAGAATCCCCCCCATCACTACGGCATTAAGAATCCCCCCCATCACTATGGCATTAAGAATCCCCCCCCCCCATCACTACGGCATTAAGAATCCCCCCCATCACTATGGCATTAAGAATCCCCCCCATCACTATGGCATTAAGAATCCCCCCCCCCATCACTACGGCATTAAGAATCCCCCCCCCCCATCACTACGGCATTAAGAATCCCCCACCCCCCCATCACTACGGCATTAAGAATCCCCCCCCCCCATCACTACGGCATTAAGAATCCCCCCCCATCACTACGGCATTAAGAATCCCCCCCCCCCATCACTACGGCATTAAGAATCCCCCCCCCCCCATCACTATGGCATTAAGAATCCCCCCCCCCCCCCCCCATCACTATGGCATTAAGAATCCCCCCCCATCACTATGGCATTAAGAATCCCCCCCCCCATCACTATGGCATTAAGAACCCCCCCCATCACTACGGCATTAAGAATCCCCCCCCCCATCACTACGGCATTAAGAATCCCCCTCATCACTACGGCATTAAGAATCCCCCCCCCCCCCATCACTACGGCATTAAGAATCCCCCCCCCCATCACTACGGCATTAAGAATCCCCCCCCCCCATCACTACGGCATTAAGAATCCCCCTCATCACTACGGCATTAAGAATCCCCCCCCCTCATCACTACGGCATTAAGAATCCCCCCCATCACTACGGCATTAAGAATCCCCCCCCCCCATCACTACGGCATTAAGAATCCCCCCCCCCCATCACTACGGCATTAAGAATCCCCCTCATCACTACGGCATTAAGAATCCCCCCCCCCCATCACTACGGCATTAAGAATCCCCCCCATCACTACGGCATTAAGAATCCCCCCCCCCCATCACTACGGCATTAAGAACCCCCCCATCACTACGGCATTAAGAATCCCCCCCCCCCATCACTACGGCATTAAGAATCCCCCCCCCCCATCACTACGGCATTAAGAATCCCCCCCATCACTACGGCATTAAGAATCCCCCCCCCATCACTACGGCATTAAGAATCCCCCCCCCCCATCACTACGGCATTAAGAATCCCCCCCCCCCCATCACTACGGCATTAAGAATCCCCCCCCCCCATCACTACGGCATTAAGAATCCCCCCCCCCCATCACTACGGCATTAAGAATCCCCCCCCCCCCATCACTACGGCATTAAGAATCCCCCCCCCATCACTACGGCATTAAGAATCCCCCCCCCCATCACTACGGCATTAAGAATCCCCCCCCATCACTACGGCATTAAGAATCCCCCCCATCACTACGGCATTAAGAATCCCCCCCCCCCCCATCACTACGGCATTAAGAATCCCCCCCCCCCCCCATCACTACGGCATTAAGAATCCCCCCCATCACTACGGCATTAAGAATCCCCCCCCCCCATCACTACGGCATTAAGAAACCCCCCCCCCCCATCACTACGGCATTAAGAATCCCCCCCCCCCATCACTACGGCATTAAGAATCCCCCCCCCCCCATCACTATGGCATTAAGAATCCCCCCCCCCATCACTATGGCATTAAGAATCCCCCCCATCACTACGGCATTAAGAATCCCCCCCCCCCCATCACTACGGCATTAAGAATCCCCCCCATCACTACGGCATTAAGAATCCCCCCCCCCCCATCACTACGGCATTAAGAATCCCCCCCCATCACTACGGCATTAAGAATCCCCCCCATCACTACGGCATTAAGAATCCCCCCCCCCATCACTACAGCATTAAGAATCCCCCCCCCCCATCACTACGGCATTAAGAATCCCCCCCCCCCCCATCACTATGGCATTAAGAATCCCCCCCCCCCATCACTATGGCATTAAGAATCCCCCCCCATCACTACGGCATTAAGAATCCCCCCCCCATCACTACGGCATTAAGAACCCCCCCCCCCATCACTACGGCATTAAGAATCCCCCCCCCCCATCACTACGGCATTAAGAATCCCCCCCATCACTACGGCATTAAGAATCCCCCCCATCACTACGGCATTAAGAACCCCCCCCCCCATCACTACGGCATTAAGAATCCCCCCCATCACTACGGCATTAAGAATCCCCCCCATCACTACGGCATTAAGAATCCCCCCCATCACTACGGCATTAAGAATCCCCCCCCCCATCACTACGGCATTAAGAATCCCCCCCATCACTACGGCATTAAGAATCCCCCCCATCACTACGGCATTAAGAATCCCCCCCCCCCATCACTACGGCATTAAGAATCCCCCCCCCCCATCACTACGGCATTAAGAATCCCCCACAGTCTTTTTTTGTTGCTTTGCACCATGAGCACAACGTTTAGAATTATGATAACCATAACAACCATGATCAAATCTTACAAATGACTCCAAATTCACATTATATTTTTTAGGGGGGGGGAGGGGGGAGGCCGTCTCAAATGTCCCAAACCCGTTGATGCAGTTAATCAAAACAAGATGGAGAAGAAAAACAAACGAGACGTAGGTCATTTTTTCCAACTGAAAAGAAAACCTTGTCTTTTTTTGTGTCCTCTAAAGGGTATCCTGTCCACATGTACAGAGAGACGTGTCGCTACGGGGGAGTCAGTGTGTGTGTGTGTATATATATATATGAGCGTTTATCAGTCTCCCGTGTCTGTATGTGTTATTGGTGTGTGTGTCTCCCCCTGGTGGTGTGTCAGCGTGGGGTGCAGGAGCTTCACAGGGCATTGTCCACTTCACAGCCCGCCCCGGCCGCGTAGCGGAACGCCTGCAGGTTAGACACGCCGTGGAAATGGACGAACGCCCCCGCCACCACCAGGACGTGGAACAGCTGATGAGAGTGGAACTGGAGGGAAGGGGAGAGGGATGATCAGTGAAGATTTCACTTAGTTCTGATTCAGCCTCTGCTACGGTTGGTAGGTAATGTACCAGTCTGGTTGTGCCAAGACAACTCCTTCACTCATTGTCATGTTTGGCTTGACAAGGGCAGCCATGGAGTAGACAAGGGAACAAACAGATCTGGGACCAGGTTAACATTCACGTGCTCTATGTGTTAGTAATGAATTATGTCTGAGGATCAGTGATAGTGTCTCTAAAACAGCCCCTATCTCCAAACACATAAAGATGGTCCACACAGGAAGACACAGGAAGCATTAGTCCAGGGTTTCCCAAACTCAGTCCTCAGGACCCCAAGGGGGCACGTTTTGGTTTTTGCCCTATCACTACACAGCAGATTCAAAATCACCAACTAATCATCAAGCTTTGATCATTTGAATCAGCTGTGTAAAAATACCAAAATGTGCAGCCCTTGGGGTCCCGAGGTCCGAGTTTGGGAAATGCTGCATTAGCCTGAATGAAGACATTCAAAGAAGAGAACCGTGATTGTGAAATAACTGTCAGGATTCCACACATTCCCAAGAGGGATTAGGAAAATATGTCTTCCTACATCTATGTAAACACCTGGAGCAGACTATAGAGTGCGTGTGTGTGTGTGTGTGTGTGTGTGTGTGTGTGTGTCTTAGTCACCAGATCTCGACCCAATTGAGCATCCCTCCAATAGAGTTACAAACACATGTAGAATCTATACCAAGGCCATTGAAACTACATAGTGCACTACATAGGGATAAAGGTGCCATTTAAGACGCACCCTAAAGCATACATACTGTTCCAGAGTGGGTATTAAGGCACCCACCAGCTGAGGACCAGAGAGGGGGGAGGAGAGGGGCAGCGAGGCCCAGCCTGACATCACTGAGCTGAGCCAGCTCTCCCAGGGTCACATGTTACGGTACTGTTGTACTAAATGACCTAACCACTGCCCTATACAATGTCCTCCATTCATAACAATGTGTGTGTGTGTGTGTGAGAGAGAGTGAGTGAGAAACAGGTTGCCTAATCTCTGTTTCCTCAAACCCAAAGCAAACACACACATCTGGGATCAATCAGCCCCACAAACTAGCCAAAGAGCTATATTTAACTCCACTGTGTGTGTGTGTGTGTGTGTGTGTGTGTGTCCCCATGGGTGTCTGACCCCAGAGGTCCTCGACTTCTACCTACCCAGATGTCACATTTCCCTGGGAAGAACCTCTCTGGGATACGCGCTGCGTAGATGCAGGCTCCAGAGATGTAGAGAGTAGCCATGAGGAGGAGCCAGCCCATCTGACCCATAGTAGTGGCTCTCAGCAAGCCCTCAGTGATGACAAAGTGCAGGGTGGGGACCACACCGCTCAGACCCAGACCTACAAACACTCCTGGGGAGAGACAGACAGAGAAAAACCAACACCTGAGAGACATGCGTGTAGAAACGCCATCCAAAATGGTCCTCTGGAGAGACAGCCAGGGGCTTGTACAGACCTGAGGTGTTACACCTGACGACTGACTTTACTCTCACTAACATCTTTCTGTTTATTTACTGCACATGACTGTCCGCTGTATTCAGAGAGAGGAGAGAGAGGACAGAGCGAGGAGAAAGAAAGAAAGAAAGAGAATGATAGTGGAAGATAGACATAAAACTGAAGCGGAAAGGACAGAAAGAGTGTGATAAAGGGTATGACCCTCCTGTCCTACCCTTCCTGGCAGACACCTGGGTCTGGCACCGGCCCGCTGGGCCAAACGACACCATAAACGTCACAGAGGACTGATGAGCACCAGTTTAACGGGCTCCATAAACCACAAAGTGGAGGGAGAGGGTGTGTGGGGGGGGGGGGGGGGGGGGGGGGGGTTTGGGGGGGGAGACAAGACGGCCAGTCTGAAGCCAGTTAACCTCTGGGGGGCAGCCTGGCACGTGGAAGGGAGATGAGGAGGAGGAGGAGGAGGAGGAGGAAGAGATGGAGGAGATCCCAGTCTTGGTTCATTATTTAGGGCCTTGTGAGGCCCTACTGGCCCCTCTACTGGCTGGAGACCCAGCAGGAGGCTAAGAGAGGGAGGAGATCCCAGTCTTGGTTCATTATTTAGGGCCTAGTGAGGCCCTACTGGCCCCTCTACTGGCTGGAGACCCAGCAGGAGAGGGTGCAGGGAGAGAGAGGTGGGGAATTCACCAGAGCTACAGCTAGCTATGTTCATGGCATACTTTGGGCAGGGGAATAGAGACTGAGAAGGGACTGATAGACACACAAAGATGAATAGATAGATAGAACTGAAATCATCTGAGTAAACATTCATTCACACAGTTTGGATTTCAAAATAAAAGTGCACGTAGACACACACACTGTGACTGACCTGCTCTGACGCCGCGGTACTGGGGCTTAGCGAAGAAGTCACATTGTGAGACGATGATTGCAGAGACTCCTAGTATACAGACTACCACCAGGTAGATTAACCTGGGGTTGGGAGAGCAGTAGAAAGAGTAGTACAGCCACGGAACAAAGGAGCCCATGATCAGGAAGGCTATGCCTGAGTAGTCCAGTCTGGAGAGAGAGAGATACAGATGAATGATCTGGATGAAAGAAATGAATTGTTAATTAATCATTCCTTTTCCAAAGTACGCTTAGGCAATATGTTTATTGTGACGTCATGCCAATAAAGCAATTTGAAATTCATATTTTTTGTTTTATTGACAAAGAGAGAGAGGTTAGAAGGATGACTAAACCTCTTCTCCATCGACTGCTTCAACCAATGGAACCAACGGAATAGTCCCAAAAGTGCAAACTCAAGACAAATCAAGTGTAACCCCAATTAGGCCCAATTAAAGTATTTGACACTGGTTCTGCTATCAACACGTGGTGCAGTCTTGAGTCAGGTATATGCAAGGCAAATAGAACCATGGTCTTACTTGGAGAAGACACGCGAGACGCCCTCGGAGTGGCAGTAGACGGTGTGGAAGAGCCAGGAGAAGGAGAGACACAGGATGGCTCCGATGAAGAAGATACCGATCACTATCTTCTCCTGGAACGGGGCAGCAAAGTACATGTTGGAGCGAAACATGTACATGATGCCCAGGCACAGGAAGAACAGACAGCCTGGAGGAAGGAGAGGGAGAGAGAAATATATTCATATTTCATCATTTAAAATGAACCTATCAATTAGACATTAGAAACAATACGTTTTAGTATGTGATTCTACTGTTAACAAAAAAAAAGGACAGTCTGAGCTCTCAGATGTAAACACGTTCAATCATACTGATTATATGGGCTCCTGCTCTTAGCTGTAAACACGTTCAATCATACTGATTATATGGGCTCCTGTTCAAAGTTATGACCTGGCTAGCTCAACTTTTGTCAAATATACTACAGAATAAAAAAATGACAGATTTAGTCTTGCTTGCCAGTGGCTGTGGGTAGACACTAAATAATCTGAGTTGTGATACTAAAAGTGAACACTAGGAAGCAGTGGTGGGTAGACACTAAATAATCTGAGTTGTGATACTAAAAGTGAACACTAGGAAGCAGTGGTGGGTAGACACTAAATAACTGACTGTGACTGACTGACTGTGACTGACTGACTGTGACTGACTGTGACTGACTGTGACTGACTGTGACTGACTGTGACTGACTGTGACTGACTGTGACTGACTGTGACTGACTGTGACTGACTGTGACAGACTGTGACAGACTGTGACAGACTGTGACAGACAGACAGACAGACAGACAGACAGACAGACAGACAGACTGTGTGTGTATAGATATAGACTGTGTGTGTGTGTGTGTATAGACTGTGTGTGTGTGTGTGTGTGTGTGTGTGTATAGACTGTGTGTGTGTGTGTGTGTGTGTGTGTGTGTGTGTGTGTGTGTGTGTGTGTGTGTGTGTGTGTGTGTGTGTGTGTGTGTAGACTGTGTGTGTGTGTGTGTGTGTGTGTGTGTGTGTGTGTGTGTGTGTGTGTGTGTGTATAGACTGTGTGTGTGTGTGTGTGTGTGTATAGACTGTGTGTGTGTGTGTGTGTGTGTGTGTGTGTGTGTGTGTGTGTGTATAGACTGTGTGTGTGTGTGTGTGTGTGTGTGTGTGTGTGTGTGTGTGTGTGTGTATAGACTGTGTGTGTGTGTGTGTGTATAGACTGTGTGTGTGTGTGTGTGTGTATAGACTGTGTGTGTGTGTGTGTGTGTATAGACTGTGTGTGTGTGTGTGTGTGTGTGTGTGTGTGTGTGTGTGTGTGTGTGTGTGTGTGTGTGTGTGTGTGTATAGACTGTGTGTGTGTGTGTGTGTGTGTATAGACTGTGTGTGTATAGACTGTGTGTGTGTGTGTGTGTGTGTATAGACTGTGTGTGTGTGTGTGTGTATAGACTGTGTGTGTGTATAGACTGTGTGTGTACATGGTTTGCCATGCTCCCACATTACTGTATTATTTCTGCACGTGTGAGCAAGGAGCAGACCTCATGTTATTCTGTCTGTGTATTGGCCGGTCCTTAGTCTGACTCAGACAGAGTGTGTGTGTGTGTGTGTGTGTGTGTGTGTGTGTGTGTGCGTTTGTGTGTGTGTGCGTGTGCGTGTGTGTGTGCTAGAACAGGAAACATTAACTCCATTACTGGTGATTAAGGCAGGATGTTATGACATGGCAGATTAATGATTCCATTCTATAGAGACAGACAGGCAGACAGACAGGCAGTAGTAAACACTGTGTTTATCCTCTGTGTCGGTGGCTCAGCTGTGCCCTGCTAATTCAATTCAATTCAATTTAAGGACTTTACTGGCATGGGAAACATATGTTAACATTGCCAAAGCAAATGCACAAAAGTGAAATAAACTAAAATGAACAGAAACATTACACTCACAGAAGTTCCAAAAGAATAAAGACATTTCAAATGTCATAATATGTCTATATACAGTGTTGTAATGATGTGCAGAAGTACAAAAGGGAAAATAAATAAACATAAATATGGGTTGTATTTACAATGGTGTTTGTTCTTCACTGGTTGCCCTTTTCTTGTGGTAACAGGTCACACATCTTACTGCTGTGATGGAACACTGTGGTATTTCACCCAGTAGATATGGGAGTTTATCAAAATTGGGTTTGTTTTCAAATTCTTTGTGGATCTGTGTAATCTGAGGGAAATATGTGTCTCTAATATGGTCAGGAAGTTAGGAAGTGCAGCTCAGTTTCCACCTAATTTTGTGGGCAGTGTGCACATAGCCTGTCTTCTCTTGAGAGCCAGGTCTGCCTACGGCAGCCTTTCTCTATAGCAAGGCTATGTTCACTGAGTCTGTACATAGTCAAAGCTTTCCTTAAGTTTGGGTCAGTCACAGTGATCAGGTATTCTGCCACTGTGTACTCTCTGTTTAGGGCCAAATAGCATTCTAGTTTGCTCTGTTTTTTTGTTAATTCTTTCCAATGTGTCAAGTAATTCTCTTTTTGTTTTCTCATGATTTGGTTGGGTCTAATTGTGTTGTTGTCCTGGGGCTCTGTGGGGTCTGTTTGTGTTTGTGAACAAAGTCCCAGGACCAGCTTGTTTAGGGGACTCTTCTCCAGGTTCATCTCTCTGTAGGTGATGGCTTTGTTATGGAAGGTTCGGGAATCGCTTCCTTTTAGGTGGTTGTAGAATTTAACGGCTCTTTTCTGGATTTTGATCATTTTGGTGTTTTACGGTGTACACAGAGGATATTTTTGCAGAATTCTGCATGCAGAGTCTCAATTTGGTGTTTGTCCCATTTTGTGAATTTTTGGTTGGTGAACAGACCCCAGACCTCACTACCATAAAGGGCAATGGGTTATATAACTGATTCAACTATTTTTAGCCAGATCCTAATTGGTATGTCGAATGTTATGTTCCTTTTGATGGCTCGCTCTCTCCCTCTCTCTCCCCACCCCTCTCTCTGTACCTCTACCCCCCGCCCCCTCTCTGTACCTCTACCCCCCACCCCCTCTCTGTACCCCCGCCCCCTCTCTGTACCTCTACCCCCCACCCCCTCTCTGTACCCCCGCCCCCTCTCTGTACCTCTACCCCCCACCCCCTCTCTGTACCCCCGCCCCCTCTCTGTACCTCTACCCCCCACCCCCTCTCTGTACCCCCACCCCCTCTCTGTACCTCTACCCCCAACCCCTCTCTGTACCCCCAACCCCTCTGTACCTCTACCCCACCCCCTCTCTGTACCTCTACCCACACCCCCCCTCTCTCTACCCCCTCTCTCTCCCTCTACCAATACCCCCTCTCTGTAACTCTACACCCTCCGTGATCTAATTAACTGTGGGTTTCTAACAGTGTAAATGTCATCACCAAAGACATTCATTTGCTAGCTTTGTTTGAAAAATGTGTTTGAATTTAAACGCTAGCTTGGCGTGTTTGTCCCTTGAGCCCTCTCTTACCCAGCAGGTGAGTCCAGATGTTGCCAGTCTCAGTGTGGATCCTGAAGATGCTCTTGAAGCAGGCCCTGAAAGAGGGCATGGGCGGCCGGTGCCCGTGGCGCAGATACTCGTTGTCCTTCAGCCACTCAGGCAGCACGTCATGGGGGATAACTCGCCACCGACCTTCCCATACCTTGGAAGAAGATGGAGGGGAATTGAACTTGAGCTTTGATATTTAAGTTTTCTGTTTAGGGTCAATTCACATATCCAGTGGAGACGGTGGCTGGGACATAGCAGGAGAATGCAGACAACTGCTTACAGTGGAGTTATTAAACCTGTGTGTGGTTTCAGTATCATTACAGCTGGGTCTCAGAAGCCTCTATCAGATTCACTCAGAGACCCAGCCCAAACTCTCCAGTCGTTATGTTTAGCTGACTACAGTCATTAATATAGAGAGAACTCTCCAGTCGTTATGTTTAGCTGACTACAGTCATTAATATAGAGAGAACTCTCCAGTCGTTATGTGTAGCTGACTACAGTCATTAATATAGCGAGAACTCTCCAGTCGTTATGTTAAGCTGACTACAGTCATTAATATAGAGAACTCTCCAGTCGTTATGTGTAGCTGACTACAGTCATTAATATAGAGAACTCTCCAGTCGTTATGTTAAGCTGACTACAGTCATTAATATAGAGAGAACTCTCCAGTCATTATGTTTAGCTGACTACAGTCATTAATATAGAGAACTCTCCAGTCATTATGTTAAGCTGACTACAGTCATTAATATAGAGAGAACTCTCCAGTCGTTATGTTAAGCTGACTACAGTCATTAATATAGAGAACTCTCCAGTCGTTATGTGTAGCTGACTACAGTCATTAATATAGAGAACTCTCCAGTCGTTATGTTAAGCTGACTACAGTCATTAATATAGAGAGAACTCTCCAGTCATTATGTTTAGCTGACTACAGTCATTAATATAGAGAACTCTCCAGTCGTTATGTTAAGCTGACTACAGTCATTAATATAGAGAGAACTCTCCAGTCGTTATGTGTAGCTGACTACAGTCATTAATATAGAGAACTCTCCAGTCGTTATGTGTAGCTGACTACAGTCATTAATATAGAGAACTCTCCAGTCGTTATGTTAAGCTGACTACAGTCATTAATATAGAGAGAACTCTCCAGTCATTATGTTTAGCTGACTACAGTCATTAATATAGAGAACTCTCCAGTCGTTATGTTAAGCTGACTACAGTCATTAATATAGAGAACTCTCCAGTCGTTATGTTAAGCTGACTACAGTCATTAATATAGAGAACTCTCCAGTCGTTATGTTTAGCTGACTACAGTCATTAATATAGAGAGAACTCTCCAGTCGTTATGTTAAGCTGACTACAGTCATTAATATAGAGAGAACTCTCCAGTCGTTATGTTTAGCTGACTACAGTTATTAATATAGAGAACTCTCCAGTCATTATGTTTAGCTGACTACAGTCATTAATATAGAGAACTCTCCAGTCATTATGTTTAGCTGACTACAGTCATTAATATCGAGAACTCTCCAGTCATTATGTTAAGCTGACTACAGTCATTAATATAGAGAGAACTCTCCAGTCGTTATGTTAAGCTGACTACAGTCATTAATATAGAGAGAACTCTCCAGTCGTTATGTTAAGCTGACTACAGTCATTAATATAGAGAGAACTCTCCAGTCATTATGTTAAGCTGACTACAGTCATTAATATAGAGAACTCTCCAGTCATTATGTTAAGCTGACTACAGTCATTAATATAGAGAACTCTCCAGTCGTTATGTTAAGCTGACTACAGTCATTAATATAGAGAACTCTCCAGTCGTTATGTTTAGCTAACTACAGTCATTAATATAGAGAGAACTCTCCAGTCGTTATGTTAAGCTGACTACAGTCATTAATATAGAGAGAACTCTCCAGTCGTTATGTTTAGCTGACTACAGTTATTAATATAGAGAACTCTCCAGTCATTATGTTTAGCTGACTACAGTCATTAATATAGAGAACTCTCCAGTCATTATGTTTAGCTGACTACAGTCATTAATATCGAGAACTCTCCAGTCATTATGTTAAGCTGACTACAGTCATTAATATAGAGAGAACTCTCCAGTCGTTATGTTAAGCTGACTACAGTCATTAATATAGAGAGAACTCTCCAGTCGTTATGTTAAGCTGACTACAGTCATTAATATAGAGAGAACTCTCCAGTCATTATGTTTAGCTGACTACAGTCATTAATATAGAGAACTCTCCAGTCATTATGTTAAGCTGACTACAGTCATTAATATAGAGAGAACTCTCCAGTCGTTATGTTAAGCTGACTACAGTCATTAATATAGAGAGAACTCTCCAGTCGTTATGTTAAGCTGACTACAGTCATTAATATAGAGAACTCTCCAGTCGTTATGTTTAGCTGACTACAGTCATTAATAGAGAGAACTCTCCAGTCATTATGTTAAGCTGACTACAGTCATTAATATAGAGAGAACTCTCCAGTCGTTATGTTTAGCTGACTACAGTCATTAATATAGAGAGAACTCTCCAGTCGTTATGTTAAGCTGACTACAGTCATTAATATAGAGAGAACTCTCCAGTCATTATGTGTAGCTGACTACAGTCATTAATATAGCGAGAACTCTCCAGTCGTTATGTTAAGCTGACTACAGTCATTAATATAGAGAGAACTCTCCAGTCATTATGTTAAGCTGACTACAGTCATTAATATAGAGAGAACTCTCCAGTCATTATGTTTAGCTGACTACAGTCATTAATATAGAGAGAACTCTCCAGTCATTATGTTTAGCTGACTACAGTCATTAATATAGAGAGAACTCTCCAGTCATTATGTTAAGCTGACTACAGTCATTAATATAGAGAGAACTCTCCAGTCATTATGTTAAGCTGACTACAGTCATTAATATAGAGAGAACTCTCCAGTCGTTATGTTTAGCTGACTACAGTTATTAATATAGAGAACTCTCCAGTCATTATGTTTAGCTGACTACAGTCATTAATATAGAGAACTCTCCAGTCATTATGTTTAGCTGACTACAGTCATTAATATCGAGAACTCTCCAGTCATTATGTTAAGCTGACTACAGTCATTAATATAGAGAGAACTCTCCAGTCGTTATGTTAAGCTGACTACAGTCATTAATATAGAGAGAACTCTCCAGTCGTTATGTTAAGCTGACTACAGTCATTAATATAGAGAGAACTCTCCAGTCATTATGTTTAGCTGACTACAGTCATTAATATAGAGAACTCTCCAGTCGTTATGTTAAGCTGACTACAGTCATTAATATAGAGAGAACTCTCCAGTCGTTATGTTAAGCTGACTACAGTCATTAATATAGAGAGAACTCTCCAGTCGTTATGTTAAGCTGACTACAGTCATTAATATAGAGAACTCTCCAGTCGTTATGTTTAGCTGACTACAGTCATTAATATAGAGAACTCTCCAGTCGTTATGTTTAGCTGACTACAGTCATTAATATAGAGAACTCTCCAGTCGTTATGTTTAGCTGACTACAGTCATTAATATAGAGAACTCTCCAGTCGTTATGTTAAGCTGACTACAGTCATTAATATAGAGAGAACTCTCCAGTCATTATGTTTAGCTGACTACAGTCATTAATATAGAGAGAACTCTCCAGTCGTTATGTTAAGCTGACTACAGTCATTAATATAGAGAGAACTCTCCAGTCATTATGTTAAGCTGACTACAGTCATTAATATAGAAAAAAACTCTCCAGTCGTTATGTTAAGCTGACTACAGTCATTAATATAGAGAGAACTCTCCAGTCGTTATGTTAAGCTGACTACAGTCATTAATATAGAGAGAACTCTCCAGTCGTTATGTGTAGCTGACTACAGTCATTAATATAGAGAGAACTCTCCAGTCGTTGTGTGTAGCTGACTACAGTCATTAATATAGCGAGAACTCTCCAGTCATTATGTTAAGCTGACTACAGTCATTAATATAGAGAACTCTCCAGTCGTTATGTGTAGCTGACTACAGTCATTAATATAGAGAACTCTCCAGTCGTTATGTGTAGCTGACTACAGTCATTAATATAGAGAGAACTCTCCAGTCATTATGTTAAGCTGACTACAGTCATTAATATAGAGAACTCTCCAGTCGTTATGTGTAGCTGACTACAGTCATTAATATAGAGAACTCTCCAGTCGTTATGTTAAGCTGACTACAGTCATTAATATAGAGAGAACTCTCCAGTCGTTATGTTTAGCTGACTACAGTCATTAATAAAGAGAGAACTCTCCAATCGTTATGTGTAGCTGACTACAGTCATTAATATAGAGAGAACTCTCCAGTCGTTATGTGTAGCTGACTACAGTCATTAATATAGAGAACTCTCCAGTCGTTATGTGTAGCTGACTACAGTCATTAATATAGAGAGAACTCTCCAGTCGTTATGTTTAGCTGACTACAGTCATTAATATAGAGAGAACTCTCCAGTCGTTATGTGTAGCTGACTACAGTCATTAATATAGAGAACTCTCCAGTCGTTATGTGTAGCTGACTACAGTCATTAATATAGAGAGAACTCTCCAGTCGTTATGTTAAGCTGACTACAGTCATTAATATAGAGAGAACTCTCCAGTCGTTATGTTAAGCTGACTACAGTCATTAATATAGAGAGAACTCTCCAGTCATTATGTTAAGCTGACTACAGTCATTAATATAGAGAGAACTCTCCAGTCGTTATGTGTAGCTGACTACAGTCATTAATATAGAGAGAACTCTCCAGTCGTTATGTTAAGCTGACTACAGTCATTAATATAGAGAGAACTCTCCAGTCGTTATGTGTAGCTGACTACAGTCATTACTATAGAGAACTCTCCAGTCGTTATGTGTAGCTGACTACAGTCATTAATATAGAGAACTCTCCAGTCGTTATGTTAAGCTGACTACAGTCATTAATATAGAGAACTCTCCAGTCATTATGTTAAGCTGACTACAGTCATTAATATAGAGAGAACTCTCCAGTCGTTATGTTAAGCTGACTACAGTCATTAATATAGAGAGAACTCTCCAGTCGTTATGTTTAGCTGACTACAGTCATTAATAGAGAGAACTCTCCAGTCATTATGTTAAGCTGACTACAGTCATTAATATAGAGAGAACTCTCCAGTCGTTATGTTTAGCTGACTACAGTCATTAATATAGAGAGAACTCTCCAGTCGTTATGTTAAGCTGACTACAGTCATTAATATAGAGAGAACTCTCCAGTCATTATGTGTAGCTGACTACAGTCATTAATATAGCGAGAACTCTCCAGTCGTTATGTTAAGCTGACTACAGTCATTAATATAGAGAGAACTCTCCAGTCATTATGTTAAGCTGACTACAGTCATTAATATAGAGAGAACTCTCCAGTCATTATGTTTAGCTGACTACAGTCATTAATATAGAGAGAACTCTCCAGTCATTATGTTAAGCTGACTACAGTCATTAATATAGAGAGAACTCTCCAGTCATTATGTTAAGCTGACTACAGTCATTAATATAGAGAACTCTCCAGTCGTTATGTTTAGCTGACTACAGTCATTAATATAGAGAACTCTCCAGTCGTTATGTGTAGCTGACTACAGTCATTAATATAGAGAACTCTCCAGTCGTTATGTTAAGCTGACTACAGTCATTAATATAGCGAGAACTCTCCAGTCATTATGTTAAGCTGACTACAGTCATTAATATAGAGAGAACTCTCCAGTCGTTATGTTAAGCTGACTACAGTCATTAATATAGAGAGAACTCTCCAGTCGTTATGATTAGCTGACTACAGTCATTAATATAGAGAGAACTCTCCAGTCGTTATGTTAAGCTGACTACAGTCATTAATATAGAGAGAACTCTCCAGTCGTTATGTTAAGCTGACTACAGTCATTAATATAGAGAGAACTCTCCAGTCGTTATGTTAAGCTGACTACAGTCATTAATGTAGAGAGAACTCTCCAATCGTTATGTTTAGCTGACTACAGTCATTAAACAGGATCACTGAGGCAATTACTGTACAGTCTGACTGTGTTCCACACACACACACACACACACACACACACACACACACACACACACACACACACACACACACACACACACACACACACACACACACACACACACACACACACACACACGAAATGGTCAGGTAAGTAACACTCCTGTCAATAAAGGATAGAGACAAAGGGGATATATAGTGAGTTGTATGGGGAGAGTATCAGTACAGGTCTAGGATAGAGACAAAGGGGATATATAGTGAGTTGTATGGGGAGAGTATAGGTACAGGTCTAGGATAGAGACAAAGGGGATATATAGTGAGTTGTATGGGGAGAGTATAGGTACAGGTCTAGGATAGAGACAAAGGGTATATATAGTGAGTTGTATGGGGAGAGTATAGGTACAGGTCTAGGATAGAGACAAAGGGGATATATAGTGAGTTGTATGGGGAGAGTATAGGTACAGGTCTAGGATAGAGACAAAGGGGATATATAGTGAGTTGTATGGGGAGAGTATAGGTACAGGTCTAGGATAGAGACAAAGGGGATACATGTACCCCTTTTCCACCAAAGCATTTTGAGAGCCGGTTCGGAGCCGGTGCCTACACGCGAACCAGTTCTTTGTGTTTCGACAGCCAAAGAACCGGTTCTCGGCCAGGAAAATTGGTTCCAAAGCGGCACCAACTCTTTGCTGGACTAGAACCGTTCTTTTACCACGTCATGCTTACGTCGGGGGCTGGGGGCGGGGTTATTGTGACCAACAACACGACGGGAAAGGTTGTGACCGCCATTGCTAAAAACACAGCGCTAGTAGAAAGATAGTACAACGATTGAAGAAAGATGGATTCGCAAAGCCAGGAGAAACATTTGCAGAAAGACGATGTAGTCCGCCATTGTAATTGTTATGTAGTCCGCCATTGTAATTGTTATGCTTGAAGTTGGCGCAAGCATTTCTGGGAAAGCTAAGCCGTATGGTGACGTACACAGTGACGTAACGACGTCGTTCACTGGGCCCTCTAGTCAGTGGAAAAACAAACAGGTTCTGAGAAGGTTCGCAAGTTGAACCAACTTTGAACCAGCACCAGTTCCGAACCAGTGGTTTTTTGGTGGAAACGAGGTAATAGTGAGTTGTATGGGGAGAGTATCAGTACAGGTCTAGGATAGAGACAAAGGGGATATTGAGATACTGGTATCGTCACAGCCCTACTTGATATAGGGCTGTATCATGCCTGTATTGATATAGGGCTGTATCATGCCTGTATTGATATAGGGCTGTATCAGACATGTATTGATATAGGGCTGTATCAGACATGTATTGATATAGGGCTGTATCAGACATGTATTGATATAGGGCTGTATCAGATATGTATTGATATAGGGCTGTATCATATATGTATTGATATAGGGCTGTATCATATACAGCGGGTGAAATAAGTATTGAACACGTCACCATTTTTCTAGGTAAATATATTTCCAAAGGTGCTTATGACATGAAATTTTCACCAGATGTTGGTAACAACCCAAGTAATCCATACATACAAAGAAACCAAAACAAATAAGTTCAGAAATTAAGTTATGTGTAATAATGTGAAATGACACAGGGAAAAAGTATTGAACACATGAAGAAAGGGAGGTTCAAAAAGGCATGGAAAGCCAAGACAACAGATGAAAACTATCAGTAATTAAAAAGCAATCCAGCCCCGTCAGTGCAAATTAATATAATCTGGTTCAGTCCCAACTGATGGCCTACAAAAAGGTCTCATTGCCAAGGTGTCACACAAGACACATCTCATGATGGGTTAAAGCAAAGAGCTGTCTCAAGACATTCACAACCTAAAACATAATGATGGCATTGGTTATAGGCGCATTTCTAAGCTTCTGAATGTTCCAGTGAGCACTGTTGGGGCCATAATACGGAAGTGGAAAAACAATCATTTCACCATAAATTTGCCTCTACCAGGTGCTCCTCGCAAGATTTCTGACAGAGGAGTGAAAAGAATAATCAGAAGAGTTGTCCAAGAGCCAAGGACCACTTGTGGAGAGCTTCAAAAAGACCTGCAATTAGCAGGTACTGTTGTCTCAAAGAAAACATAAAGTAATGCACTCCACCGCCATGGCCTGTATGCACGCTCACCACGCAAGACTCCATTGCTGAAAAAAAAGCATGTTGAAGCTCGTTTAAAGTTTGCTGCACAACATTTGGAAAAGCCAGTGAAATACTGGGAGAATATAGTGTGGTCAGATGAGAGCAAAATTGAACTGTTTGGATGTCATAATACACACCATGTTTGGAGGAGAAATGGCACTGCACATCACCATAAAAACACCATTCCAACAGTGAAGTTTGGAGGTGGGAACATCATGGTGCTTTTCAGCAAATGGTACTGGCAAACTTCACATAATTGAAGGAAGGATGAATGGGCAAATTTACGAGGAGCACCTGGTCGAGGCAAATTTATGGTGAAATGATTGTCTTTCCACTTCCGTATTATGGCCACAACAGTGCTCACTGGAACATTCAGAAGTTTAGAAATGCGCCTATAACCAATGCCATCATTATGTTTTGCAACAATTAGGTTGTGAATGTCTTGAGACAGCTCTTTGCTTTTACCTACTCATGAGATGTGTCTTGTGTGACACCTTGGCAATGAGACCTTTCTGTAGGCCATCAGTTGGGACTGAACCAGATGATATTAATTTGCACTGACAGGGGGCTGGATTGCTTTTTAATTACTGATGTTTTCAGCTGTTGTCTTGGCTTTCCATGCCTTTTTGATCCTCCCTTTCTTCATGTGTTCAATACTTTTTCCCTGTGTCATTTCACATTATTACACATAACTTAATTTCTGAACTTATTTGTTTTGGTTTCTTTGTATGTATGGATTACTTGGGTTGTTACCAACATCTGGTGAAACTTTCATGTCAATAGCACCTTTGGAAATATATTTACCGAGAAAAATAGTGACGTGTTCAATACTTATTTCACCCGCTGTATGTATTGATATAGGGCTGTATCATATATGTATTGATATAGGGCTGTATCATACATGTATTGATATAGGGCTGTATCATACATGTATTGATATAGGGCTGTATCAGATATGTATTGATATAGGGCTGTATCATATATGTATTGATATAGGGGTGTATAATATGCCTATACACGTGGGAGACAATCTTCCCCCTATTAGGAGGGCTTCAGGGGTGGGTGGGAAATCCCCTACCGGAATAGGCAGGTTGACTGTTGGATAGGGGTGTATGGATAGGGGTGTTCATTTAGGCCAGACATACTCAACTGGCGGACCGCGGTCCAGAGCCGGACCCACAGCGGTTTATTTTTATGAACTCAGTCGGTCATTCACCCTATTGTTGTTGGGAGTTGTAATAGTAGAATGCACAAGGTGCAATTTTGAAATTGGGCAGTATCACTTTTCTCTTGTTGTCATTCACTAACAGACCTCAGAGAGCTATTTATAACCTGTCAGAAATGACCAGTTGATCTACTTGAGGATCCTGAGTGGTGCAGCGGTCTAAGGCGTCACTACAGACCCGGGCCGATCCCGGGCTGTATCACATCCGGCCGTGATCGGGAGTCCCATAAATTGGGGCACAGTTGGCCCAGCGTAGTCCGGGTTTGGCCGTCACTGTAAATAAGAATTTGTTCTTAACTGACTTGCCTAGTTAAATAAAGGGTAAATAGGTTAGCCTAACTTACCTACTGGATAGGTAAGTTAGGCTAACCAGCTATGTACAGCTTGTAGTTACCATGGCCAGATTACGTGCCCAGGGGCCTCGACCCCCAGGGGGCCCACATTGATTTTGATGAGTCACTCAACTATTATATGAACACATATTATGTGGCAAAATATGTAGAATTGCAGGAAATGTACTTTAAAACAGCACAATGTTCTCCAACCCCCCCCCAACAAGAGGGATGTGAACAGTTTGGGGTCACAGGGTTACTACTACCCCTGATATAACCCTATACTGCTGACACAGACACATGCAGAATGTGTAGCTAGGCCTATGCAGGTGGCTTCTCTATCTGGCTAGAGGGGAGGGGAGGGGAGGGGAGGGGGGTGGAGGGGAGGGAAATGTGAGGTGTGGGTGCACAGTGTGAGTGGTCGCCTGAAGGTCTGGCGACCACTCATGTGATACTAACGTCTCTCCGGGCTAGCTGACGTGGTCAGGAACACAGCCTGAGTCCCAAATGGCACCCTATTGCCTATATACTTTTGACCAGGGCCCATAAGGGTGGGCACAGGAGAGCGAGAAACAGTTGTTGTTGTTGACTAATTCTGAGTCATCAAGTGATTTATTTCTGTAATTGAAAGCCTGCTGTTTGCCATTTCAGCACAAGTTAGACGTTATCTGTTCCCATCAACTGCGGAATTCTGAGAAGTGGAGGTTCCTTTCTAGTTGGCCCCCGTTTTAGAGCTTATGCTTCAAAGAGTAAATATTGCAGGGCTGTGTTCAGTAGGGCACACATAGCAAAACATTTAGCAACAGATACATTTGTCCTATTGGATAAGTTCATGTATAGAACCTCCCCGTTTCAAAACGTTTTCTCCCTACTGACATGCCAGTGGGTTAACAAGCCTCTGTGTGATAATGACTGGATGAATAGACCGGTCTAAATGTCACCCTGATCAAAAGTAGTGTACTTTACAGGGAAAATGGTGCCATTTGGGACAGTCTAGCTGGATGACTGTTATAAACAGGGTTTGAACCAGACAGTCTAGCTGGATGACTGTTATAAACAGGTGCTGAATCAGACTGTCTAGCTGGATGACTGTTATAAACAGGTGCTGAATCAGACAGTCTAGCTGGATGACTGTTATAAACAGGTGCTGAATCAGACAAATATGCTAACATGATTGCCATTGCTAGCTAGATAGCTAAAATGGTTGCCTAGCAACATCTTTCAAAGATTTGTAAGATGATATTTGAGAAAATCATAAAGAAAATCATTAAATCTTAAGATATTGTTGAGGAATTGCATGGCAAGTTCTTATGAACTTCTTATTATTTCCTTAAGAAGCTTCTTAAGTTTTTGCGTAAGAAGCGTTTTGTGAATCTGGGCCCAGATGTCCACATACTTTTGGTCATGTAGTGTATGTCCAAGGTGAGCCACAGACTTTGGCGGACCAGTGTGTAACTGACCTTGTGAACAAACTCCTCCATCTTCTCCATGGCATGGTGGGCCTGTAATAGCGGCGTCATGCCCATGAAGCCCTCGTCTGAAGTCTTGAAGTCCTCCTCCCCTGCAGAGGAAGAGTCCATCCCTCCATCTCGCTCTCCCTCATCACCGTCAGTCATTTTCTGCAACTCCAGAGCATTGGGTCTCTGAGAACACAGAAACAACAGAACACCCAGTTAGAACTTAGACCACCCAGTTAGAACTTAGAACAACCATATCGATGTTCCACATATCAGGTGGTTACCCAGAACAGAGCCCATTGCCCTACATCACAAAGGGAATATCAGGCCATTGTGTGACACACAGACACCACAAAAGGCTCATTAATAAAGCATTGATTGTTGTGACCTGGCTCATGGCAATTTCTAGCTGCTTTGAAGTTTCCAACCCCAGACATGCTTTGTATAGTTTTAAGCCCAGCCTCCCTCTCCATCACCAGCCCATCGCTGTCCCAATAGCACCCAATGGGCCCTAGTCAAAAACATTGCGGTAAATATGGAGCCATTTGGGCCGAAGCCCAGTGTGGCTCCCTACCGCATCACAACTGTGTGTGTGTGTGTGTGTGTGTGTGTGTGTGTGTGTACTCCCTACTACACAGGCAGAAAGCAACTACAATAACAATCAGTGAGGTGGAGGGGGGCCACAGAGATGAATATGACAGAGACAGAAAGGGAAGAACAGTCACTCATCATCAAATACACATCGCCCCCTTCAATTTACTCACACAAGGAGTACACACACACACACACACACACACACACACACACACACACACACACACACACACACACACACACACACACACACACACACACACACACACACACACACACACACACACACACACACACACACACACACACACACACACACACACACACACACACACACACACCCCATCAGGCTTCAACTGTTATCTAGCCAGGCCTTCTTTCCTGCCTCCATCAAGCTTGATTGAATAACAATGCCAGGAGCTGGCACACTAGCTCATACACACAGTGACACACACACAGTGACACACACACACAGTGACACACACACACAGTGACACACACACAGTGACACACACACAGTGACACACACACAGTGACACACACACAGTGATTGTAGGGGAAGGTCTATTCTGAATAAATAGCAAGGGGAGAGAGGGGAGAGAGCGAGAGCGAGCGAGCGAGCGAGAGAGAGCGAGAGAGAGCGAGAGAGAGGAACAGTGGTACCAGGCTACTATAAGTAGACAGAGAGAGAGAGATGAACAGTGGCACCAGGCTACTATATGATGCAAACCAGATCTTCATACACTGTTCATTCATAGAGCAACAGAGGGGCGCTAGGCTAGCTAGCAGTGTTCAGATGAGATGCTAACCATATTTATAATGCATGACTAACCCATGCCCAGCCAGACTTACTGAGCATTCCAACAACATGGCCTGGCCAGTGTGTGTGTGTGTGTGTGTGTGTGCTTGCTGCAGGCGGTGCAATGTCACACACTGTTACATCTCCAGCTATCCCATAGACTCTGGTGCCTCCTCATAACACACTAGAGCAGTATGGTGTATATGCCTAGCAGTAGGCCGTCTGAACGCACGTGTTCATGAGTGTGTGTGTGTGTGTACGGGATTATACATATAATGTCTGCCAGAAGCCCAGTACTCATTACAGTAAAGGAACAACTCTGAATTATAGAGAGTCAGTAATATAGATAGATCTCCACCACTGAAGTATTTATAACCTTCATCTCTCTGTGTGTGTGTGTGTGTGTGTGTGTGTGTGTGTGTGTGTGTGTGTGTGCGTGCGTGCGTGCGTGCGTGCGTGCGTGTAACCACAGTCCTCCCTCCATTTTAACTCCAGTGACCGGAGGGGGATCCTTAAAAAAATAATACTCTTGATGGACTGTTTACAAAAAGTTATTCCACAACAGCTATGTTTTTATTACCGGTCAACAACACGCAACAGAGTGATACAGTTGAAGTGGGAAGTCTATTTACACCTTAGCCAAATATATTTAAACTCAGCTTTTCACAATTCCTGACATTTAATCCTAGTAACAATTCCCTGTCTTAGGTCAGTTAGGATCACCATCTTATTTTAAGAATGTGAAATGTCAGAATAATAGTAGAGAGAATGATTTATTTCAGCATTTATTTATTTCATCACATTCCCAGTGGGTCAGAAGTTTACATACACTCAATTAGTATTTGGTAGCATTGCCTTTAAATTGTTTAACTTGGGTCAAACGTTTCAGGTAGCCTTCCACAAGCTTCCCACAATAAGTTGGGTGAATTTTGGCCCATTCCTCCTGACAGAACTGGTGTAACTGAGTCAGGTTTGTAGGCCTCCTTGCTCGCACATGCTTTTTCCGTTCTGTCAATACATTTCCTATAGGATTGAGGTCAGGGCTTTGTGATGGCCACTCCAATACCTTGACTTTGTTGTCCTTAAGCCATTTTGCCACAACTTTGGAAGTATGCTTGGGGTCATTGTACATTTGGAAGACCCATTTGCAACCAAGCTTTAACTTCCTTACTGATGTCTTGAGATGATGCTTCAATATATCCACATCATTTTCCTTCCTCATGATGCCATCTATTTTGTGAAGTGCACCAGTCCCTCCTGCAGCAAAGCACCCCCACAACATGATGCTGCCACCTCATGCTTCACGGTTGGGATGGTGTTCTTCGGCTTGCAAACCTCCCCCTTTTTCCACCAAACATAACGATGGTCATTATGGCCAAACAGTTCTATTTTTGTTTCATCAGACCAGAGGACATTTCTCCAAAAAGTATGATCGTTGTCCCCATGTGCAGTTGCAAACCGTATTCTGGATTTGTATATGGCGGTTTTGGAGCAGTGGCTTCTTCCTTGCTGAGCGGCCTTTCAGGTTATGTCGATATAGGACTCGTTTTACTGTGGATATAGATACTTTTGTACCTGTTCCCTCCAGCATCTTCACAAGGTCCTTTGCTGTTGTTCTGGGATTGATTTGCACTTTTCGCACCAAAGTACGTTCATCTCTAGGAGACAGAACGAGTCTCTTTCCTGAGCGGTATGACGGCTGTGTGGTCCCATGGTGTTTATACTTGCGTACCATTGTTTTTTTGTTTTTCTTTCACCTTTATTTAACCAGGTAGGTCAGTTGAGAACAAGTTCTCATTTACAACTGCGACCTGGCCAAGACAAAGCAAAGCGGTGAGACAAAAAACAACACAGAGTTACACATGGGAAATAAACAAACGTACAGTCAATAACACAATAGAAAATTATAACTATATACAGAGTCAAATGTAGTGCAAAATGCAGTAAGGTTAGGAAGGTAGGACAATAAATAGGCCATAGTGGTGAAATAAATTACAGATTAGCATTAACACTGAAATGATGGATGTGCAAATGATGATGTGCAAATAGAGATACTGGAGTGCAAAATTGAGGGGAAGTTAAAATAATAAATATGGGGATGAGGTAGTAGTGTGGGCTATTTACAGAAGGGCTATATACAGGTGCAGTGATCGATAAGCAGCTTTGACAGCTCATAATTAAAGTTAGTGAGGGAGATAGGAACCTCTAGCTTCAAGCTTATACAGATGAACGTGGTACCTTCAGGCATTTGGAAATTGTTCCCAAGGATGAACCAGACTTGTGGAGGTCTACAAATCTTGGCTGATTTATTTTGATCGTCCCATGATTTCGAAGTTTGAAGGTAGGCCTTGAAATACATCCACAGGTACACCTCCAATTGACAAAAATTATGTCAATTAGCCTATCAGAAGCTTCTAAAGCCATGACATCATTTTCTGGAATTTTCCAAGCTGTTTAAAGGCACAGTCAACTTAGTGTATGTAAACTTCTGACCCACTGGAATTGTGATATAGTGAATTATAAGTGAATAATCTGTCTAAACAATTGTTGGAAGAATTACTTGTGTCATGCACAAAGTAGATATCCTAACCGACTTGCCAAAAATATAGTTTGTTAACATGAAATCTGTGGAGTGGTTGAAAAATGAGTTTTAATGATTTCAACCTAAGTGTATGTAAACTTCTGACTTCAACTGTAGCTCTGTTATTTATTACTGGTCAACAACACACACCAGAGTGATAGCTCTTATTTATTACTGGTCCAGGAACAGAACTATCTGTACTACAGCACTACCATAGGGCTGGACAGGGAACAGGACAGCATGCACACAGAGCCACACAGAGCCACACAGAGACTCAAACCTTTGCTGTAAAAATCACTCACCCACACAGAAGTAACCATGGGTGAACACACTTGTAGGCTACAACTCCACAGAAGAGATTACCCATGCATCCCTCTGCCTCGCCCAAGACCAAGCACACAAGCAGGTGGTTGTCAACCCAGCTGATAGGGTGATATTTTGGGGGCAGGCTTGTGAGTCAGTGCCAGCAACTGACGGTTTGGGGTCAGGCCTGAACTGACTGTTGGTGGTGGTTCAACTCTCCCATTCAAGTGTCTGCCTTGTGTACATCTCAAATGACACTCACCCCATATAGTAGGGTACTAGTTTTGACTACGCTCATATTAGGACCGGGGTTATAAAAAGTGTACACTACAGGTATGCTGGGAATAGGGCATTATTTGGGTCATTGGAAAACATTGCACTATGGTGTCAAGTGAGAGGCAGTGTATGTGTACAGTGTAGAATGCTAATGACAGGGTGGAGTACGTTACAGTTCATCATGTTCATGTTCTCTTGGCTGAGGAGTGGAATGGAACACTGTTCTGTTAAGTTCCACTGAGAATCCTAGTCTTAGATGAGCTGACATGTTTACTGAACAAAAATATAAAGGCAACAATTTCCTAGATTTTACAGAGATTTCACAACTGGGAATACATTTGTTGGTCAACATTACCTTTAAAAAAAAAAAAAAAAAAAAGGGGGCCTCACAACATATACATATATATACACACACACACACACACACACACAGTGGGGAGAACAAGTATCTGATACACTGCCGATTTTGCAGGTTTTCCTACTTACAAAGCATGTAGAGGTCTGTAATTTTTATCATAGGTATACTTCAACTGTGAGAGACGGAATCTAATCAAAAATCCAGAAAATCAAATTGTATGATTTTTAAATAATTAATTTGCATTTTATTGCATGACATAAGTATTTGATCACCTACCAACCAGTAAGAATTCCGGCTCTCACAGACCTGTTAGTTTTTCTTTAAGAAGCCCTCCTGTTCTCCACTCATTACCTGTATTAACTGCACCAAAATCGGCAGTGTATCAAATACTTGTTCTCCCCACTGTATGTATGCATGTATGCATGCATGCATGTATGCATGTATGCATGCATGTATGCATGCATGTATGCATGCATGCATGCATGCATGCATGCATGCATGCATGCATGCATGCATGTATGTATACATGCATGCATGCATGCATGTATGCATGTATGCATGTATGCATGCATGCATGCATGCATGCATGCATGCATGCATGCATGCATGCATGCATGTATGTATACACGCATGCATGCATGCATGCATGCATGCATGCATGCATGCATGCATGTATGTATACACACACACACACACACACACACACACACACACACACACACACACACACACACACACACACACACACACACACACACACACACACACACACACACACACACACACACACACACACACACACACACACACACACACACACACACACACACACACACACACGACAAAGACACTGCTGTCATGAGAATGTGGAGTCATTTAATGGACCATGTGACAAACATCCTCTCTTTGTTCCCTTCATTTTGATTGGCCGAGAGTAGCCCCTTGTCAACTTGACCTGTAGTGACACAGAATGCTGAGTGTGTGTTTTTGTGTACAGTGTTTCCCCTATATGCATTTAGTAGCGGAACATCGCCACTGCAAGAAAATAAATACATCATTTAAACGTTTTCAGTGTAAACTTAAATGACTGAAACCAGATATAAGTATGTAGAATATATTGGAGCTATATATTTTGGCCAGGATCCATCTCTCCGCCACCTCCTCTAGAGTGTCAAGGCTAATCCCCAGGACAGAGCTAGCCTTCCTGATCAGCTTATTTACCCGAGAAGCATCACCGGCTTTTATGTTGGCGCCCCAGCACACCACTGCAAAAAAGATGGCACTGGCCACCACATACTTGTAGAAGGTATGCAGTAGTTTACTGCACACGTTGAAGGACCTGAGCCGCCTCAGAAAGTAAATCATACAATGATATGAAGCACACTGCTGTATGTCAGATACTGTAGACTATCAGCTGTAATACTACAGACTATGTGGTTTAATATCATCAGCTGTAATACTGTAGACTGTGGTTTAATATCATCAGCTGTAATACTGTAGACTGTGGTTTAATATCATCAGCTGTAATACTGTAGACTGTGGTTTAATATCATCAGCTGTAATACTGTAGACTGTGGTTTAATATCATCAGCTGTAATACTGTAGACTGTGGTTTAATATCATCAGCTGTAATACTGTGGTTTAATATCATCAGCTGTAATACTGTGGTTTAATATCATCAGCTGTAATACTGTGGTTTAATATCATCAGCTGTAATACTGTAGACTGTGTGGTTTAATATCATCAACAGACCTTCATTATATGGAATCCTAATAAGATTATGTACAGCTACAGCTTTTAAAGCTTTTATATCACCAACAGTCATGCAAACACACACACACACACACACACACACACATACACACACTCTACCTCTGTCAGTGACACACATGTGTACACACACACACACACACACACACACACACACACATACAGACAAATCCTTAGGAGTTGTATCCTGTGGTGCGTGTGGGCCTGCCTGCCTGCCTGCCTGCCTGTCACAGAGGGGGAGATTAGCAGGAGTGGCTGGAGGCTGGAGGTGTGTGGCACCATAATAACCAAGGTTAGGCCTACTCATATGCCAAACCCACACACAGTCTGTGTACAGCAGCCATCCATGTCCCTTTCTCCACGTGTCATTCCAATCCTCAGTCCTGATACCAGCTAGGTTGAGGGTACAGTGGGGTTGAACCTCTGGACCCTGTACCTACACTTAGTTGACATCTAACCCATTACTTTTGTTAAGTGCATCAGAATTCCAATGTGCTTAGCCTAATTGGCAATCAATAGAGCAATGTAAACAAAACAAATGACTCTTGATTATCATGGCAGCTATATTGTTGTGTTTAGCTGCAGATATATTGACACCCTGTTCTCTATACAGTGGGGCCTGGTCAAAATAAATTGAATATATAGGTAATAGGTAAACACACTGACTGACTGACTGACTGACTGACTGACTGACTGACTGACTGACTGACTGACTGACTGACTGACTGACTGACTGACTGACTGACTGACTGACTGACTGACTGACTGACTGACTCAGACAAATGAGAAAATAGACAGAAGTTTAATTCTAACACTGCTCTTTGGCCCAAGACCCAGCTGCTAGCGTGCAAGCCTGTGTGTGTGTGTGTGTGTGTGTGTGTGTGTGTATGTGTATGTGTGTGTGTGTGTGTGTGTGTGTGTGTATGTGTATGTGTATGTGTGTGTGTGTGTGTGTGTGTCAGTCACATGGGAGAGATTTAGAAATCCATTTTATGGTACACTGCTCCCTTTTTACTTAGGCACGCACGCACGCACACACACACCTCTTTAACATATGTGTGTGTTGTTGAGAGATAGTGAGTGAGACTATCCCTTATCACACTGAAGCACTGAAAGTCCATCAGGGTAGCTAGGTCATTACTAGCCAGGCTGTATCACATCCTGCCATGATTGTGAGTCCCATAGGGCGGCGCACAATTGGCCCAGCGTTGTCCAAGATTATGGGAGGGGTTTGCCGTCATTGTAAATAAGAATTTGTTCCTAACTGACTTGCCTAGTTAAATAAAGGTTAAATATAAAAATATAAAAATTAAAAGGATCCTCCGGGATTTTGTCAATAAGACCCTTTATCTACTTCCTCAGAGTGAGATGAACTTGTGGAAACCATTTTTATGTCTCAACGTGCAGTTTGAAGGAAATTGCTAACTAGCGCTAGCGCAATAGCTAACTAGTGTTAGCGTAATGACTAGAAGTCTATGGGTATCTGCTAGCATGCTAGTAAAAACCCATAGACTTCTAGTCATTACACTAACGCTAGTTAGCACTGGCTCACAAAACTACCGCCAACTTCCTTCATACTGGACACAGAGACATAGAAAATGTTATCTACAAGTTCATCTGACTCTGGGGAAGTAGATACGATATTGAACGTTTATGTTCACGACAGTTCACATTGCTAACACAGTCTACACAGGAACACGTACTGAATGCACACACAGACTACATAGGGACACACAAATGTCGATGAAATCTCAGAGTACACACCAAGGTCTCAGTGTTGTTCGGTAAAGGAGTGGGTGACGGTGGTAGAGAAATAAACCCCAAGGCTTTGTCCATAATCCTTTTATTGCCAAGGTTCAATATTGAGTTCCATTATCAAATGGAAAGAGAAAGGCCAACTGAACCAACGCTAAAGAGGCTTATCTGAACATCACATTCTGACTGTGTCTCTCCAAGGGTGGGTGACGCGAGGTAAACCAACAACACACCAGCATTTATCTGATAAGAGCCTGGCGTACTGGGAGCTCGGGGAGAGAGAGACTGTCGCGAGGCGGAAAATTATTATTTCCCCAGATAGGAGAATATGAGGAAGTGGTGCCCTTTTATAGTGAAGTGAAATAGTGCCCAACCGTTGTGCCAACCGTTGTAACAGACACTCACTATTGAATTAGTGCCCCTTCTCTACTTACAATTGAAGTCGGAAGTTTACATCCACTTAGGATTAAGTCATTAAAACTCATTTTTCCAGCACTCCACAGATTTCATGTTAACCTTTTAAGGATCGGACACTTTAAAAAAAAGATTGCCCAAAATGACATACCCAAATCTAACTGCCTGTAGCTCAGGAGATTAAGCAAGGATATGCAAATTCTTGATAGCATTTGAAAGGAAACACTTTGAAGTTTGTGGAAATGTGAAATTAATGTAGGAGAATATAACACATTAGATCTGGTTAAAGATAATACAAAGAAAAAAAACATGCGTTTGTTTTTTGGGGTTTTGTCACATAATATTACTTAGGAGTCCAGAAGCAATTTAGATTTTGGCCACTAGATGGCAGACGTGTATGTGCAAAGTTTTAGACATATTCAATGAACCATTGCATTACTGTTCAAAATGTTGTATCAAGTCTGCCCAAATCTGCCTATTGGCTTATTGATACATTTTCAAGTACAAAACTGTACACTCTCCTCAAGCAATAGCATGGTATTCTTTCACTGTAATAGCTACTGTAAATTGGACAGTGCAGTTGATTAACAAGAATTGAAGCTTTCTGCCCAGATAAGATATGCCTATGTCCTGGGAAATTTCCTTGTTACTTACAACGTCATGCTAATCACATTAGCGCACGTTAGCTCAAGCATCCCGAGGACAGGACACGATCCTGTAGAGGTTAACAAACTAAAGTTTTGGCAAGTCGGTTAGGACATCTACTTTGTACATGACACAAGTCATTCTTTCAACAATTGTTTACAGACAGATTATTTCACTTATAATTCACAATATCACAATTCCAGTTGGGCAGAAGTTTACATAGATAGATAGATAGATAGGTACTTTATTGCTCCCCCGGGGGGGAAATTTCATTGTCAAGCAGCTACAACAAAACACAGGGCAGGTGTAAAATGCCACAACGAAAAGTACACAAAAGACAGATACACGGTACATGATACATAGAGCGGCAAAATACACATACACTAAGTTGACTGGAAAATTCCATAATATTACGTCATGGCTTTAGAAGCTTCTGATAGGCTAATTGACATCATTTGAGTCAATTGGAGGTGTACCTGTGGATGTATTTCAAGGCCTACCTTCAAACTCAGTGCCTCTTTGCTCGACATCATGAGAAAATCCAAAGAAAATCAGCCAAGACCTAAGAAAAAAATTATAGACCTCCACAAGTCTGGTTCATCCTTGGGAGCAATTTCCAAACGCCTGAAGGTACCACGTTCATCTGTAAAAACAATAGTACGCAAGTATAAACACCATGGGACCACGTAGCCGTCATACCGCTCAGGAAGGAGACGCGTTCTGTCTCCTAGAGATGAACGTACTTTGGTGCGAAAAGTGTAAATCAATCCCAGGACAACAGCAAAGGACCTTGTGAAGATGCTGGAGGAAACAGGTACACAAGTATCTATATCCACAGTAAAACAAGTCCTATATCGACATAACCTGAAAGGCCGCTCAGCAAGGAAGAAGCCACTGCTCCAAAACCGACTGCGGTTTGCAACTGCACATGGGGACAAAGATTGTACTTTTTGGAGAAATGTCCTCTGGTTCTGATGAAACAAAAATAGAACTGTTTGGCCTTAATGACCATCATTATGTTTGCAAGCCGAAGAACACCATCACAACAGTGAAGCACGGGGGTAGCAGCATCATGTTGTGGGGGTGCTTTGCTGCAGGAGGGACTGGTGCACTTCACAAAATAGATGGCATCATGAGGAAGGAAAATTACGTGGATATATTGAAGCAACATCTCAAGACATCAGTCAGGAAGTTAAAGCTTGGTCGCAAATGAGTCTTCCAAATAGACAATGACCCCAAGCACACTTCCAAAGTTGTGGCAAAATGGCTTAAGGACAACAAAGTCAAGGTATTGGAGTGGCCATCACAAAGCCCTGACCTCAACCCTATTGAACATTTGTGTGCAGAACTGAAAAAGCGTGTGCGAGAAAGGAGGCCTATAAACCTGACTCAGTTACACCAGTTCTGTCAGGAGGAATGGGCCAAAATTCACCCAATTTATTGTGGGAAGCTTGTGGAAGGCTACCCGAAACGTTTGACCCACGTTAAACAATTTAAAGGCAATGCTACCAAATACTAATTGAGTGTATGTAAACTTCTGACCCACTGGGAATGAGATGAAAGAAATAAAATGCTGAAATAAAATCACTCTACTATTGTTCTGACATTTCACATTCTTAAAATAAAGTGGTGATCCTAACTGACCTAAGACAGAACATTTTTACTAAGATTAAAATGTCAGGAATTGTGAAAAACTGAGTTTAAATGTATTTGGCTGAGGTGTATGTAGGCTTCCGACTTCAACTGTACATGTACATTTTAGTCATTTTGCAGACGCTCTTATTCAGAGAAACTTAATAGGAGCAATTAGGGTTAAGTACCTTGCTCAAGGGCACATCGGCAGTGAGATGGCGCAGCGCGAGAGAGACAGAGAGAATGGGAAAGGGGGATACCTAGTCAGTTGTACAACAATGCATTCAACTGAAACAAGTCTTCCGCATTTAACCCAACCCCTCTGAATCAGAGAGGTGCGGGGGGCTGCCTCAAATCGACATCCACGTCATCGGCACCCAGGGAACAGTGGGTTAACTGTCTTGTTCAGGGTCATGACGACAGATTTTTACCTTGTCAGCTCGAGAGATGGATAGGGAGAGAGGTTGAGAGGAGGGGGTTCCCTAGAGGCCTACCCAGACCCATTCATGTAAAATGAAAGAGCACTTTGACTGGCTGGCTGGTACACTGGCAGGCAGACTGGCTGGTACACTGGCAGGCTGACTGGCTGGTACACTGGCTGGCTAATCTACCTAATGACCCACTGGCGGGGGGGGGGGGGTTGTGTGCGCGAGTGTAGTTGGTGCGAGTGTGCTCCATGCAAATAGGAAAAACACTGAATAGGCTACATCAGTCTGACTTCACAGAAGAGCTCTGCGAAAAACAATAACAGAAATCAAGCTAGACAACGTCAGCTCAAACACAAACCAAAACAGAAATCAAGCTAGACAACGCAAGCTCAAACACAAACCAAAACAGAAATCAAGCTAGACAACGCAAGCTCAAACACAAACCAAAACAAGGCAGAAATCACAGACAGAACACTTGGCACATTCTTGTTTGTTCTTTCCACATAGAGAAGTGAGAGTGGGTGGACATATGGACATCTAGGTGTCAGAGTTTTCTGAATCCTAACGTTAAAGCTATCACACCTCGCCCAGCAACACTGCCTGTCTGGGGGGCTGTGAGCACTGAAAGGTTTGTTTTTAGAAGCAATGGGCACAGGCATAAAAGTTGGTCTAATTTACTCGAAGGTCTACTAAAGTGAGACTTTGTCCTCATTTGTTTTCTTCACAAGCTAGGTTGCTTTTCAATGTTTGAGTTTGCACCCACTGCTAGCAAAAATAGACATTGTTGGCCTCTACTAGTGACATTCTCACTCACAGGCACACATGATGACTTGAGTGGCCCTGTTACCAAGGTAGCCACTAAACATGTCTGTCTGATATTTTTGTTAATACTCAGGTCACAGAATATTAAATTAAGCAATATTCCACATTACTTATTACTAGTAATAGATCTAACTGCCACAGTGGCTGTTATACAAAAAAAGTTAGTTTTAGGCACTGCACAGTAACCCCACCACACACAAACCACTGCCTCCTCGGAAATTAACCTGGAAAACTACAGCTACTTATAGCCCGGTTGCCAGTCAGCTACTTATAGCCCGGTTGCCAGTCAGCTACTTATAGCCCGGTTGCCAGTCAGCTACTTATAGCCCGGTTGCCAGTCAGCTACTTATAGCCCGGTTGCCAGTCAGCTACTTATAGCCCGGTTGCCAGTCAGCTACTTATAGCCCGGTTGCCAGTCAGCTACTTATAGCCCGGTTGCCAGTCAGCTACTTATAGCCCGGTTGCCAGTCAGCTACTTATAGCCCGTTTCAGTCTCTCACCTCAGAGCAACTCATAAAGCTAGGGTGATGTTTCAGTCTCTCACCTCAGAGCAACTCATAAAGCTAGGGTGATGTTTCAGTCTCTCACCTCAGAGCAACTCATAAAGCTAGGGTGATGTTTTAGAGTGATGCTAGAAACCACACTGAGCAGCTATTGGGTAATTCTGTGGTGGAGTAATTCCTAGTAGGCCTGCCACACGGGTGATGATCAGAAGATCAGTAGGTTTAATGCCACTGGGGAGATTCCAATGAACATGTCAGTCAGCAGGAAGTGGTTGATAGCGGTGTTGAACAGAAGAGGCTGGTATTGGTCGCTCATAACGAATCAAAAAACATGCTGGGAAATGCTGACTGGCAGGTTCCTTCTGACAATGCAACAACAATAAGAAATCATGAAAGCTGCAAGCAGCGGTGCTGGGTCAGGCTAGGTACTGTTATTCACAGTTGGCAAATGTTGAAGTGAGTTGAGTAGTTGTTATAAGATGGCAAAAGTGTTAGCAGTACCTGAAGAGGTGTATTAATAGTGTTTCACAATGAAACATTTCACACACATACATAAATGCACATAGTCAAAACACACAAACACCCCATAGCACCATCAGGACACATTGGACACGTCACCCTAAGATAAGCTACTTCTGTGCTCTTTACCACACTTGGAAAATATCACAAATGCTTTTGATGCATTTTGGAATATTTTTTATGATGTTGACTACTTTAAAAAAAATGTATTCTCCAGAACCGCTAGACCGATCGGTACCAAATTTGGTATATAGCATCTATGGATGCACATTTTCAAAAACACACATTTTCCAAGAGCCTAGCGCAAACAATATGGCCGCAATAAGCTTGGGAAAATGTTTTTCCCTGTCCAACAGCGCCCCCATGAGACCAAACTGAACAATACTTCCGATTAGCTAGACTCATATCCCTTTACATGTGTGCCAAATTTCATCACTGAGTGAAACAAATAAAGACATATATAGCTCCACCGTGTGGCCGATCTGAATGTGCTTACATACAAGTCTTGACCGTGTTGTGAACAAGTTTGGTTACGATACGAATATCTGTGTCTGACTTATTAGCATTAAATGTGCCAGACCACGCCCACATGAACGTTTATTGGTCAGTAGTGGCCATGTTGTTTGACATACTAGTCTGCAAAATATTGCGTTGAGAAACCTTGGTACATAGATTGATCCAGATCGGCCCAGTGGTGCCGGAGGAAAATTCTAAATGGTAGAAAATACATCATGGCGGACCTTATGGGTCATTGGGGAAAATGTGTTCCTTGTGAGAAGAGGGACCTATGCACTGAATTTCAGGACTCTAGGTGATATGATTTGAGGGGCGTGACCTTTCAAAATTTGCCATTTCAATCAGCTGTTATAGCCCACCTTGTGGCCAATTGGCATGGCATTGAATGAGAGGGTGTGGACTATGGGCCTTTACCATCATGTCAAGTTGCACCCTCTTCAGCCTAACCATATCAATCTACATGTTAACTTTCCTCAGCAGTATAATAATAATGTACGATAGGGTTTCACCCAGCTTCTCTGGCTTGAACCCTTAATAAAATAGAACATGTACGATAGGGTTTCACCCAGCTTCTCTGGCTTGAACCCTTAATAAAATAGAACATGTACGATAGGGTTTCACCCAGCTTCTCTGGCTTGAACCCTTAATAAAATAGAACATGTACGATAGGGTTTCACCCAGCTTCTCTGGCTTGAACCCTTAATAAAATAGAACATGTACGATAGGGTTTCACCCAGCTTCTTCGGCTTGAAGCCTTAATAAAATAGAACATGTACAATAGGGTTTCACCCAGCTTCTCTGGCTTGAAGCCTTAATAAAATAGAACATGTACAATAGGGTTTCACCCAGCTTCTCTGGCTTGAAGCCTTAATAAAATAGAACACCAACATTAAGTAAACGGCTCAGTAGAGTAGAATAAACACTTCTCCAAGATTAGATGTCTAACCACATACTGGGCCGTGGAACTCTATGCTGTTTCATCTAGCCTTAAATATGTGATAAGATGGAAGGAGGGAGGAGAGGAGGATTAGTTGGAGACAGAGAGAGCTGCTGAAGTGAGGTGTGGTTTTCTCCCTCCATATAATCAATCATGCAGAGATGAAATGTAATTCTGAGTATTTTTATCTCACTTTTGACAGTCTTCCTTATAGTGCTGACTGAAAGAGACATGGGAGGTGAAGAGAGAGAGACTTGAGGTTTTAACTGCTACTTACAGTTGAAGTCGGACTTTTACATACACCTTAGCCAAATACATTTAAACTCAGTTTTTCACAATTCCTGACATTGAATCCTAGTAAAAATTCCCTGTCTTAAATCAGTTAGGATCACCACCTTATTTTAAGAATGTGAAATGTCAGAATAATAGTAGAGAGAGTGATTTATTTCAGCTTTTATTTCTTTCATCACATTCCCAGTGGGTCAGACGTTAACATACTCAATTAGTATTTGGTAGCATTGTCTTTAAATTGTTTAGCTTGGGTCAAACGTTTTGGGTAGCCTTCCACAACCTTCCCACAATAAGTTAGGTGAATTTTGGCCCATTCCTCCTGACAGAACTGGTGTAACTGAGTCAGGTTTGTAGGCCTCCTTGCTCGCACACGCTTTTTCAGTTCTGCCCACACATTTTCTATAGGATTGAGGTCAGAGCTTTGTGATGGCCACTCCAATACCTTGACTTTGTTGTCCTTAAGCCATTTTGCCACAACTTTGAAAGTATGCTTGGGGTCTATTGTCCATTTGGAAGACCCATTTGCAACCAAGCTTTAACTTCCTGACTGATGACTTGAGATGTTGCTTCAATATATCCACATAATTTTCCTTCCTCATGATGCCATCTATGTTGTGAAGTGCACCAGTCCCTCCTGCAGCAAAGCGCCCCCACAACATGATGCAGCCACCCCCGTGCTTCACGATTGGGATGGTCTTCTTTGCAAGCCTCTCCCTTCTTCCTCCAAACATAACGATGGTCATTATGGCCAAACAGTTCTATTTTTGTTTCATCAGACCACAGGACATTTCTCTAAAAGGTACGATGTTTGTCCCAATGTGCAGTTGCAAACCGTAGTCTGGTTTTGGAGCAGTGTCTTCTTCCTTGCTGAGCAGCCTTTCAGGTTATGTCGATATAGGACTCATTTTACTGTGGATATAGTTACTTTTGTACCTGTTTCCTCCAGCATCTTCACAAGGTCCTTTGCTGTTGTTCTGGGATTGATTTGCACCAAAGTACGTTAATCTCAAGGAGACAGAACGCGTCTCCTTCCTGAGCGGTATGACGGCTGCGTGGTCCCATGGTGTTTATACTTGCGTACTATTGTTTGTACAGATGAACGTTGTACCTTCAGGCGTTCAATGCTCCCACGGATGAACCAGACTTGTGGAGGTTTACTTTTTATTTTTTTATATAATGTCTTGGCTGATTTGAAATGTCGAGCAGAGGCACTGAGTTTGAAGATAGGCTTTGAAATACATCCACAGGTACATCTCCAATTGACTCAAATTATGTAAATTAGCCTATCAGAAGCTTCTAAAGCCATGACGTAATATTGTGGAATTTTCCAAGCTGTTTAAAGGCACAGTCAACTTAGTGTATGTAAACTTCTGACCCACTGGAATTGTGATATAGTGAATTATAAGTGAAATAATCTGTCTGTAAACAATTGTTGGAAGAATGACTTGTGTCATGCACAAAGTAGATGTCCTAACCGACTTGCCAAAACTATAGTTTGTTAACATGAAATTTGTGGAGTGGTTGAAAAAGGAGTTTTAATTACTTCAACCTCAGTGTATGTATATCTTCTTATAATGCCATCATCATGGTTCCAGTTGATGATGGTGTTGATAGGGAAAGTCACTCTTTCTAGAATGACCCCATCATACTTGTTCCTTTCTATATGATTGGGCTAGTGTTACAATGTCTAGTAGATGACAATCTCTTTCTGACCAAAGTCACCCTTTCTAGCGAGACCAGTTCCTTTTATTATGACTGGTCTCGGCGGCGTCTCCAACGTTTAAGCCTTGAGACAATTGAGACATGGATTGTGTATGTGTGCCATTCAGAGGATGAATGGACAAGACAAAAGTGCCTTTGAACGGGGGATGGTAGTTGGTGCAGGCGCATCCTTTTGAGGGTGTCAAGAACTGCAACACTGCAATTTCAAGTGTGTATCAAGAATGGTCCACCACCCAAAGGATATCCAGCTAACTTGACAACTGTGGAAAGCATTGGAGTCAATATGGGCCAGCATTCCTGTAGAATGCTTTCGACACCTGGCAGAGTCCATGCCCCAACGAATTGAGGCTTTTCTATGAGCAAAAGGGGGCAACTAATATTTAGGTGTCCTTAATGTTTTGTACACTCAGTGTAGGGTGCCACCTGGCAACCATCCACACAGCCATACAACCATCCACACAGCCATACAACCATCCACACAGCCATACAACCATCCACACAGCCATACAACCATCCACACAACAACCTTCACTACGGAACATTAGAATGAAAATAGAATGCTGAGAACGTTCTGAGAATGTGACCGCTTGTCAATAAAAATAAGAACTTGTTAGTTCACGTGGCACAAGGGAATTAACCTTAACCCAGTCATGTGGCATGATCCAGCCAGCCTGACAGACCAATGACCCCTGACACACATTACTGTGTCTGATTGTTGCTACATAGAATGCCACCTATAAACTGGGTTGGCTGCAAAGTAAATATGTTAACTTATGAAAAATATGTAGACATGGGACTTACATGGTCCCTACGGTGATGATTGCCTGTAGTCCTAGTCTTAGTTAAACTAATAGGCTATACTCTACTTGTATGCTACTTGACAAAAACACATTGGGCCTAATGTTGGCATATGGTGACACCCCCGCTACAGTAGCTCTGATCTGTGACCTGTTAGAGAGGCAGTGGGGTATCATTGCCACTGATGACAGAGGCCCCTCACTCCAGCTGTAGTCACAAGACATGTTACACAACACAAAACAAAACAATAATGTGCTCGGTCAGGTCAAACAACCCTCTGTTCTCCATGCAAAAGGACCCAGCTCTACACCCCAGCCCTATACCCCAGCCTCAGATTGTTTAAATCATCCAGAGCCAAACCATATTGTTGATAAATAGGCCTTACACCCATCAGCCCAGACCACACAGCAGTATCCAGGACCAATCGGAGAGAGCAACATGGGGCTGGCCTCTTTCCTGTCCTGTGCTGAATATCAACAGCATCACCATCAATAACGGAGTTCTGCCATTCCACTGACTGAGGCCCCAGCAGGCCAGGAAGGCTTGCCTTACATAGCAGGGTGGATGTCTGGCGGTGTGAGACCCTCAGATCACTTTCAGGGTGTTTCTCCTCAACTCAGGTCTACATGACTGAAGAGCATGTGTTGTGACTGAATGGGACGTCCCTGCTGGGGCGACAACCCCATTCCTGTTAGGTCTATGTAGTAGTGGGTTTCACAACTTCAACATCCGGCCGTTCCACATTTTTGCCCTAGCTAGCTCACTTGACCCAACTAGTCAAGGGCTTGAGCATTGAGCTAGTTGACTAGTGGTGGAATAACTGGGGATCTCCCACTCCCAGAGGAGCAGACTGAGAAACACTAACTTCCAGTTTATTTAAACTGGCCAGGCTAGACAAATCTGCTTCCTGCTTGAATGCCTGTATTCAGCACGCTGTGCTGCAGCAGTCCCACAAACTAGTGGAAGCAGAACAGACACAGATCATTAAACCAATGTGTTTTCATATCCCTCAGGGGGCAGGCTAACTTCTCTCTTCCAGGCCTAAATGAAAGCCATAGTACACCAAACACACAAGCTGCCTTCTCGGCTCTTAGAATCTCACACACAGTTACAGTCACCCACACACACACTTGGATTTATCCGTTTATCTGTGCTTTGATATGAAACCCCATAGAGCAGGAATAGGCCTGCTGTGAGAATGGTCTAGTATAGATCTTTACTGAAGACCTCTTCATTAGTGAAGTACAATACTGACGGCAAAGCAGCGCAGTAGGAGAGGTATGAGATGAGATGGAGATGAGGAGTACTGAGCTCTTATGGTGATTGTGTCATAGATGAGATGAGGAGTACTGGCTCTTATGGTGATTGTGTCATAGATGAGATGAGGAGTACTGAGCTCTTATGGTTATTGTGTCATTATAGATGAGATGAGGAGTACTGGCTCTTATGGTTATTGTGTCATTATAGAGGAGATGAGGAGTACTGAGCTCTTATGGTGATTGTGTCATTATAGATGAGGTGAGGTGAGGAGTACTGAGCTCTTATGGTGATTGTGTCATTATAGAGGAGATGAGGAGTACTGAGCTCTTATGGTGATTGTGTCATAGATGAGATGAGGAGTACTGAGCTCTTATGGTGATTGTGTCATAGATGAGATGAGGAGTACTGAGCTCTTATGGTGATTGTGTCATAGATGAGATGAGGAGTACTGGCTCTTATGGTGATTGTGTCATTATATATGTCTGCCACCTGAGCCCAGTACGTCTGACAACTTCTTTATCGCTCACAGAGAGCTGTGGTGTCTGTTTAATGGGATACAGTTACTGTGATGAGTGTCTGTTGGATAGGAAGTAGCTTTATTGTTGAGTGTGTGTATGTATGACAGTGCATTCACTCAGCCGTACCAGTGCATATCATCAACCCAGATGCTCTAGAAGCCGCACTCACCCTCAGAGTCACCCCGTTGTGGGTGTGGCCGTCTGAGACCACACCCTCCTCCTGCTCTCTAGGAGCCATCTGCTCCGTAGTGGTGCCATCAGCATCTGTAGTAGAGGTACCACAGCCTCTGTACCTCAACATGAAGCCTGGGCCCTCGGCCCCAGAGACCCCTGAAGGCCCCTGCTGCAGCTCCAGCTCCCCTCCTCCGGCGCCCTCCAGCTTGGCTGCTGGCCTGATGCTCCCTGTTGACTGCTGCGGACTGACCGGTCTGTCTGGACTGGTAGAGGGTCCTCCTCCCGCTAGACAGGGGTTACTGGGTCCTGGTGGTGGGGGAGTGGGGGGTGGGGGAGTGGGGAGGGGATGGGGGGGGGGGGGGTCCGATCGTTGGCCAGAAAGGGTGGGAGTTCATAGACTGGTAAGGAGTCTAAAATGGGAGAGGGAGAAGATGAAGGGATGGAGGAGGAAAGAGAGAGGAAGACAGAAAGGGAAGGAAGAGAGGAAATTAGTTCTGAATTTGATTTTTGTTTGTATTTACCGTCATGTTAGTGTTGGGCGGTAACCAGATTTCCATACCGTCATGTTCGGCAAATGTTAGACAGTTAACGAATAGTTATAAGGAGTGGTGTAGCACGCAGCGGGGGGCCCCAAACATACAGTTGAAGTCAGAAGTTTACATCCACTTAGGTTGAAGTCATTAAAACTCCTTTTTCAACAACTCCACAGATTTCATGTTAACAAACTATAGTTTTGACAAGTCGGTTAGGACATATACTTTGTGCATGACGCAAGTAATTCTTACAACAATTGTTTACAGACAGATTATTTCACTTATAATTCACTATATCACAATTCCAGTGGGTCAGAAGTTTACATACACTAAGTTGACTGTTCCTTTAAACAGCTTGGAAAATTCTAGAAAATTATGTCATGGCTTTAGAAGCTTCTGATAGGCTAATTGACATAATTTGAGTCAATTGGAGGTGTACCTGTGGATGTATTTCAAGGCCTACCTTCAAACTCAGTGCCTCTCTACCTACAAATTCAGTGCCTCTTTGCTCGACATCATGGGAAAATCAAAAGAAAATCAGCCAAGACCTCCGAAAATAAATTGTAAACCTCCACAACTCTGGTTCATCCTTGGGAGCAATTTCCAAATGCCTGAAGGTACAACGTTCATCTGTACAAACAATAGTACGCAAGTAAATGAACAATGACCCCAAGCATACTTGGCTTAAGGACAACAAAGTCAAGGTATTGGAGTGGCCATTACAAAGCCCTGACCTCAATCCTATAGAAAATTTGTGGGCAGAACTGAAAAAGCGTGTGCGAGCAAGGAGGCCTACAAACCTGACTCAGTTACACCAGTTCTGTCAGGAGGAATGGGCCAAAATTCACCCAACTTATTGTGGGAAGCTTGTGGAAGGCTACCTGAAACGTTTGACCCACGTTAAACAATTTAAAGGCAATGCAACCAAATACTAATTGAGTGTATGTAAACTTCTGACCCACTGGGAATGTGATGAAAGAAATAAAAGCTGAAATAAATCACTCTACAATTATTCTGACATTTCACATTCTTAAAATAAAGTGGGGATCCTAACTGACGTAAGACAGGGAATTATTACTAGGATTAAATGTCAGGAATTGTGAAAAACTGAGTTTAAATGTATTTGACTAAGGTGTATGTAGACTGCAACTGCATATATTGTTTTATGGTATTAATTATTCAGTTGGTATGTCCAAATACCCCGGTATATAGGATATAGGATATATTGCCAAAGCCTAGCCAGTATGTCTACATGCAAATTAATTAATTGATATACAAATATCAAGATTTAGACCCGACAGAGAATTAAGTCAACTTTACACACTGAAATGTCAGTCTAGTCTGTAGTCTGCTGTGAAAGTCTGCAGCCAAATGGTCACAATTAAAATGGTCAATGACCGCTCATCACTACACAGTCTGGTTGGGTGTCATGCTTGGTAGCTTAGCAACTCGCCGTGCCAAGGACATGGAGAGTAACACAAGAGTCCACAGAAAGAGAAGCCTCATCTCTGACTGTAAGCACTTCAAATCTCTCCTCTCACTCTCTCTTTTCACCCCTCTCCAAACCTCTTCCTCTCCTGGCTAATAGTCTGACACTCATATAACCTTCCTTTCATCCTTCTCTTTGACCCCCGGCCCCCCATGAGGCTGCAGAGACTCCTGTCATTTCCAGGACAGTAAGGTATTGCTGTATTGAAGACTCTAGAAACATACCACCTCACAAACCCTGCTGCTGGAGTCTGGACAGAGAAGACCTTGTTCAATACTTTATAGCTCCATGTTCTACAGAGTGAAAACATATAGAATATTACTCCCTTTACACACTAGAAGTCTAGGCTATACACACTCGGGCCAAGTCAAGGTGAACATGCCTGAAGCACTGGGCCACATTCTGACTCCGCCTTGCTTCTCTCTGGCAGCACACTATGACTTGGTCCATGGAACTCTACAGGGCTGGGGACAGGAGAGGAGGAGGGAGAGGACTGCAGTGCAGAACCACTGTATGGAACGCCCGCTGCATACCCTCTGAATGGCCATATACCATTATGGGAGGCCCCTCTGAGCTTACACACAAGCAGTTGCAGGACACATGCAAGCACACACAAGTGCGTTCGCACACAATGTGTACACACACACACACACACACACACACACACTGCAGCTTGGCGCGTTTACTAATCCCTGAAATACCTAGCAGTCAGTCACACCCCAGTTGCCACCTGCCCCTAAAGTGCCCCACGGCTAGCATGGGGGCGGTCCGTCCTGTACTCCTACTAAAACACATTCACACACTAAAAAGACAAAAGCTCTGCTCTCATCAGATGAGGGCCAGTCGTAGCGTGTCGGGGAATGCTTCTACGAAAATGACACTCAACCATTAGAAGACAGTGTAAAGACAAAAGGAGAGTGCAATGTGTGGAAGGCAATCACAGAGAGAAGGGGGAGGGAAAACAACACTGGTTGTTTTGACTTCTGGCAGATGGAGGACAGTGGTAACTATATAGGCTGGTCCCAGATCTGAAGTTATAGTCTGACAATGGGAGATAGAGAACAGTGGTAACTATATAGGCTGGTCCCAGATCTGACGTTATAGTCTGACAATGGGAGATAGAGGACAGTGGTAACTATATAGGCTGGTCCCAGATCTGACGTTATAGTCTGACAATGGGAGATAGAGGACAGTGGTAACTATATAGGCTGGTCCCAGATCTGACGTTATAGTCTGACAATGGGAGATGGAGGACAGTGGTAAGTACATAGCCTGGTCCCAGATCTGACGTTATAGTCTGACAATGGGAGATAGAGGACAGTGGTAACTATATAGGCTGGTCCCAGATCTGACGTTATAGTCTGACAATGGGAGATGGAGGACAGTGGTAAGTACATAGCCTGGTCCCAGATCTGACGTTATAGTCTGACAATGGGAGATAGAGGACAGTGGTAACTATATAGGCTGGTCCCAGATCTGACGTTATAGTCTGACAATGGGAGATGGAGGACAGTGGTAAGTACATAGCCTGGTCCCAGATCTGAAGTTATAGTCTGACAATGGGAGATAGAGGACAGTGGTAACTATATAGGCTGGTCCCAGATCTGACGTTATAGTCTGACAATGGGAGATGGAGGACAGTGGTAAGTACATAGCCTGGTCCCAGATCTGACGTTATAGTCTGACAATGGGAGATGGAGGACAGTGGTAAGTACATAGCCTGGTCCCAGATCTGACGTTATAGTCTGACAATGGGAGATGGAGGACAGTGGTAACTATATAGGCTGGTCCCAGATCTGACGTTATAGTCTGACAATGGGAGATGGAGGACAGTGGTAAGTACATAGCCTGGTCCCAGATCTGACGTTATAGTCTGACAATGGGAGATGGAGGACAGTGGTAACTATATAGGCTGGTCCCAGATCTGACGTTATAGTCTGACAATGGGAGATAGAGGACAGTGGTAACTATATAGGCTGGTCCCAGATCTGACGTTATAGTCTGACAATGGGAGATAGAGGACAGTGGTAACTATATAGCCTGGTCCCAGATCTGACGTTATAGTCTGACAATGGGAGATAGAGGACAGTGGTAACTATATAGCCTGGTCCCAGATCTGACGTTATAGTCTGACAATGGGAGATAGAGGACAGTGGTAACTATATAGGCTGGTCCCAGATCTGACGTTATAGTCTGACAATGGGAGATGGAGGACAGTGGTAAGTACATAGCCTGGTCCCAGATCTGAAGTTATAGTCTGACAATGGGAGATAGAGGACAGTGGTAACTATATAGGCTGGTCCCAGAACTGACGTTATAGTCTGACAATGGGAGATGGAGGACAGTGGTAAGTACATAGCCTGGTCCCAGATCTGAAGTTATAGTCTGACAATGGGAGATAGAGGACAGTGGTAACTATATAGGCTGGTCCCAGATCTGACGTTATAGTCTGACAATGGGAGATGGAGGACAGTGGTAAGTACATAGCCTGGTCCCAGATCTGACGTTATAGTCTGACAATGGGAGATGGAGGACAGTGGTAAGTACATAGCCTGGTCCCAGATCTGACGTTATAGTCTGACAATGGGAGATGGAGGACAGTGGTAAGTACATAGCCTGGTCCCAGATCTGAAGTTATAGTCTGACAATGGGAGATAGAGGACAGTGGTAACTATATAGGCTGGTCCCAGATCTGACGTTATAGTCTGACAATGGGAGATGGAGGACAGTGGTAAGTACATAGCCTGGTCCCAGATCTGACGTTATAGTCTGACAATGGGAGATGGAGGACAGTGGTAACTATATAGGCTGGTCCCAGATCTGACGTTATAGTCTGACAATGGGAGATGGAGGACAGTGGTAAGTACATAGCCTGGTCCCAGATCTGAAGTTATAGTCTGACAATGGGAGATAGAGGACAGTGGTAACTATATAGGCTGGTCCCAGATCTGACGTTATAGTCTGACAATGGGAGATGGAGGACAGTGGTAAGTACATAGCCTGGTCCCAGATCTGACGTTATAGTCTGACAATGGGAGATGGAGGACAGTGGTAAGTACATAGCCTGGTCCCAGATCTGACGTTATAGTCTGACAATGGGAGATGGAGGACAGTGGTAAGTACATAGCCTGGTCCCAGATCTGACGTTATAGTCTGACAATGGGAGATGGAGGACAGTGGTAACTATATAGGCTGGTCCCAGATCTGACGTTATAGTCTGACAATGGGAGATGGAGGACAGTGGTAAGTACATAGCCTGGTCCCAGATCTGAAGTTATAGTCTGACAATGGGAGATGGAGGACAGTGGTAACTATATAGGCTGGTCCCAGATCTGACGTTATAGTCTGACAATGGGAGATGGAGGACAGTGGTAAGTACATAGCCTGGTCCCAGATCTGACGTTATAGTCTGACAATGGGAGATGGAGGACAGTGGTAACTATATAGGCTGGTCCCAGATCTGACGTTATAGTCTGACAATGGGAGATAGAGGACAGTGGTAACTATATAGGCTGGTCCCAGATCTGACGTTATAGTCTGACAATGGGAGATGGAGGACAGTGGTAAGTACATAGCCTGGTCCCAGATCTGACGTTATAGTCTGACAATGGGAGATGGAGGACAGTGGTAACTATATAGGCTGGTCCCAGATCTGACGTTATAGTCTGACAATGGGAGATAGAGGACAGTGGTAACTATATAGCCTGGTCCCAGATCTGACGTTATAGTCTGACAATGGGAGATAGAGGACAGTGGTAACTATATAGCCTGGTCCCAGATCTGACGTTATAGTCTGACAATGACTATAGGAAATAGGCATGACAGCACAAACAGACCTGGAGACCGGACTAGTCAGTACACACTGTCGGAAAAACAATATCCTGTGATTGATTCCACTTCCCATCATGCATTTCCTTCACATTATCCAGCGGAGCTTGGACAACATCCGAGCCCTCCGCTGGGGAACAAGCCGTCTAAGATGTTTTAGAGGGAGGAGGAACATGAAACATTTAAAAAGACAGAAAAGGGCTGGCTAGCAGATGGTGTAGCAGATGGTGTAGCAGATGGTGTAGCAGATGGTGTAGCAGATGGTGTAGCAGGTGGTGTAGCAGATGGTGTAGCAGATGGTGTAGCAGATGGTGTTGCTGATGACAAATCCAGATGTGTGTCCCAAATGCCACCCCTAGTCCCTATACAGTAGGGTTGGGCGATTTTAAATCGACCAACATGACTGCACGTCTGGAGTCTGGCAATGCACAATAGAGCAGCACAGTGAGCACACAGCAGGGCGACATGCCAAATGGCCTATGCCCCATTTGCCATAGGCAAAATGTTCAATACATTTGTGGTAGTTAGGCTATAAACATAATGCAAGAGAACAATCTAGATTGTAGATAGAGCGGAGAGCACCAAATCAGAGCAACATTTCAGATCGGGCTAACGTGTTTTTCCCCCCTCGGCCTTAGGCAGCGGACACTGTTTATCGTTTTAAAATCTTTAAGCTGCAATATGTAACTTATTGGACGGCCCGACCAAATTCACATAAAACAAAGCGTTCTAGATCTGCCATTCTCATTGAAAGCAAGTCTAAGATGCAGTAGATCTGTTCTATGTGCGCCATTCTATGATTCCCGTTCTTAAGTTGCATTTTTGAGTCTTTTAGTTTTAGGTTCGTACAGCAGCTTCAAAAACAGATGAAAATACTATATTTTTGGTTCCATTAATTAGGTGAACTATTCAAATTTTTGCAACTAGGAAATGTCGGCGTATATGCAGTATAAGCAAATACAACGGAGACTGGAGTCATTTTACAGCGTTCTCTCTTTCTCAGATCTTAAATAAGAATTGCATTATGGACCAAATCACAGTTCTGATATAACCAATGAGTCCTTCATGCTGTGTAGATTGATATAACCAATGAGTCCTTCATGCTGTGTAGATTGATATAACCAATGAGTCCTTCACGCTGTGTAGATTGATATAACCAATGAGTCCTTCACGCTGTGTAGATTGATATAACCAATGAGTCCTTCACGCTGTGTAGATTGATATAACCAATGAGTCCTTCATGCTGTGTAGATTTTGTATACTTCCTGCCAATTGACCACACTGTGGCAGAATGGAGAAGAGGCAGGCTAAGCCATATATGAACAGGACTGAAGACAATTTAGGTTAGATTGGAGAGTATGTTGAGACAGAGTCCAAAGCTTCATTTAGGTGTAAAGAACAGACAGACTGGAGCCTGAAGCTTTTCCCACCAGTGGGATGTTTCCACCAAACAGACTTTGCTGAGGATAGAAATCAGTGTGTGGTGATGTAGTGCACACAATTTTAGTTTTTGCTTACGTTTTCATGTACCGAATAAAAATCATAAATTCAATGTGTTTCCATCACATTTTCAACTCTACCTGTTGTCACAAACTGTTGCTTTAAAATAGCAAATGTGTCTACTCTGGTCTTGGCACGTGCGCTCTACCAACAGCTTGCAGATACATTGTGGGTAGCCTAGTCTACATGATGAGATTATTATGGATAAGAGCCAGAATATTTGTATGAACAGCAGTCAAGCGTCGATCATCATGTCACCAGAATAAGACCCTCAATATTTATTGGAAAGGAGCATGAAGCTCATCACTGCACCACCACCCTGTGAAGTTCATCATTACTTATTTCATCTGTAGCCTAATAATCTGCATGGTTTCCTGAGTCGTAGTGGGAGGACCCCACAACATTTCATTACTCCAAGTTTACTTCAATATGGTTATTATGTAAATATTTGCCCGTAAAGGCGTTTCTGCCACATAATACATTTGACCGACACAAAAAGATCCCACCATGTCGAACGAACAAATTCTGTTGGCATTTATTAATAAAATCCCGAAACGTCCATCACAGCTGTCGTGTCGTGATTGTGGATGGAAACGTGGTTAGTGAGAAAGATTTAACATTAATACATCCATCCATGGCCACATAGGATGGATGAAATTAGATTATTTTTTTGTTGATGCATGTCATCTATAAATGACCGTATGTTCTAGGCCTGTAAGTTGCAGGCCATTTAGGACGTCCCCCAGAACTGGCACCGAGACAAGTCACTTTGTTCTAGTGAAGCTTGATAAGAACAGATTAAGTGTGTGTGTGTGTGTGTGTGTGTGTGTTCAAGCACAGTCTCCAGTGTCTGATGAAATGCATACAGCTGCATACATAATTAACAGACCACTCGAGACCCTTTCACAACAATTCCCCAGAATGAGAAAACACACACCATGCAAAAGACTACAGATCACGTTTGTTTACTTCTAAAACTTCCAGCACACCGTGTCCAAAACGTATGCAATATCAGGTCAATATTTGTGTTTTTAAGAACAATATTTTTGCAGAGAGGGCATATCAGTCATATCAGGTTGTGAGCTTGGCAACACTGAGATATACAGGAGGAATGGGAACAGAACAGAAGCAGAGCGGGGAGCGTGTCTCACCTTTTCTTACAGACAGAGAAAAAATAGGACTATGTAAATCTCTCAAGACTGATGGGTACGCCCAGTCTCTCGTTCCACAAACACAATAATGTGCGCATGCACGCGCACACACGCTCGCACGCACGCACGCTCGCACGCACAGCTAAATAATGTGTTCAATTTCCTGCATCATCAGCTGTGGGACCCTGGAGGGTCCTAGCTAACTAGCTGAGTTCTGCTGTGTCCTGAAACACATCAGTACAGTACAGTCACAGCAGCTGTAGAGCTGGCTGGCTGTAGAGCGGGCTGGCTGGCTGTAGAGCGGGCTGGCTGGCTGTAGAGCGGGCTGGCTGGCTGTAGAGCGGGCTGGCTGGCTGTAGAGCGGGCTGGCTGGCTGTAGAGCGGGCTGGCTGGCTGTAGAGCGGGTTGGCTGGCTGGCTGTAGAGCGGGTTGGCTGGCTGTAGAGCTGGGCTGTAGAGCTGGGCTGTAGAGCTGGTTGGCTGGCTGTAGAGCTGGGCTGTAGAGCTGGTTGGCTGGCTGTAGAGCTGGGCTGTAGAGCTGGGCTGTAGAGCTGGTTGGCTGGCTGTAGAGCTGGCTGGCTGGCTGGCTGTAGAGCGGGTTGGCTGGCTGTAGCGCTGGGCTGTAGAGCTGGGCTGTAGAGCGGGTTGGCTGGCTGTAGCGCTGGGCTGGCTGTAGAGCTGGGCTGTAGAGCTGGGCTGTAGAGCGGGTTGGCTGGCTGTAGCGCTGGGCTGGCTGTAGCGCTGGGCTGGCTGTAGCGCTGGGCTGGCTGTAGCGCTGGGCTGGCTGTAGCGCTGGGCTGGCTGTAGCGCTGGGCTGGCTGTAGAGCGGGTTGGCTGGCTGTAGCGCTGGGCTGGCTGGCTACATCCCATTGTGCTCCAGCAGAGATGTGCTCATTTGGCGCACACACACTCAGCTCTGAGTATACAGAGAGTTTGATCTGGAACCAATCAACTCTTAGTACAAAGAGGGAGTTACAGGCTCAAACACCACAGCTTGGGTCAAAGGGTCAAAGCAGGACACCAGGGCAGCCCCGCCAATCTGAATACCATGGAAAAGGTTGAACATTTCAACACAGGCTTGTCATTAACACACACAGTCAAAGATAGGGTGCCATTTCGGACGTAGCCTACTGACTATATAGTGCCCTGTGGGTTAGTGTTGTCACAATAAACACACACTTCACTAACGATACAGAGTAGTATCGCCATACAGCTCTGCTAATATTCATTTGTTTTACCGTTTGAGCCAGAGACTAGCAGTTTTCTTTGCTCTAAAGCTGCAAGCACGACTGTCTTGAAGCTGTTTTTCCTCTCTGGCACTGCTGCATGACAGCCGACTTGCAAAGCCTATCAGACTGGCCTGTGCTCTTGGTTATACCAGGGATTAAATGATATACAATGCATGAACTTCGCTCGCTCTGCTCCAATGTAATAAATGTAACAGCACCCCCCCCCCCCCCCCCCCCCCGACCCACCCCGCTCCATCAGGCTAAACTATATTTTAAAACTGAAGGAGGAACAGATGTGCAGGAAGAGCGGACAGAGAGAAGCAGGTGAGTGATGGCTGGAAGGGGATGCAGTTGGCTGGACTACAGCTCCCACACCTGATATGTGCATGGACACAATTGGAGACTAGTTGCTGTAGCTTAAAACATTTTACACAATTTATAAACAAAACTGACTTTATAAACCTTTTATAACAAGCGCCAGCAGGTTTGGTAGGGACTAAAATGTGGTAGCATCACATGAAACGGTACTACGGTATTCTAAAATGTGGTAGTATCATATGAAACGGTACTACGGTATTCTAAAATGTGGTAGCATCATATGAAACGGTACTACTGTATTCTAAAATGTGGTAGCATCACATGAAACGGTACTACGGTATTCTAAAATGTGGTAGCATCACATGAAACGGTACTACGGTATTCTAAAATGTGGTAGCATCATATGAAACGGTACTACGGTATTCTAAAATGTGGTAGCATCGACTTGAAACGGTACTACGGTATTCTAAAATGTGGTAGCATCGACGTGAAACGGTACTACGGTATTCTAAAATGTGGTAGCATCGACGTGAAACGGTACTACGGTATTCTAAAATGTGGTAGCATCACGTGAAACGGTACTACGGTATTCTAAAATGTGGTAGCATCATATGAAACGGTACTACGGTATTCTAAAATGTGGTAGTATCACATGAAACGGTACTACGGTATTCTAAAATGTGGTAGTATCATATGAAACGGTACTCGAAAATGTGGTAGTATCACATGAAACGGTACTACGGTATTCGAAAATGTGGTAGCATCATATGAAACGGTACTACGGTATTCTAAAATGTGGTAGCATCATATGAAACGGTACTACGGTATTCTAAAATGTCGTAGCATCATATGAAACGGTACTACGGTATTCTGGTACCGTGATATTACCGTGGTACCGGTATACTGTGCAACAATACTATAGGGTCTGGTCAGTACATGGAATTCCATTTGTAACACAGAAATATACTCCATACTAAGAAAAGAAAGAGTTGATTATCATTGTTCAGCTAGCGACCAGCTTCACTGTTTTGTACCAGAAAAATCAATTCTGTTGCCTGATGAGTGAGAAACAGAGGGAATGGAGAATGTCATTGAGAATGGATTTCTTTCTCTTTTGTGAGCAGCAAGGAGCTTTTGAGAGGAGAATTGATTGTGTGTTGAAGAGGGGATGTGTGAGTGAAAGACAGGTTGAGTGTATCGACTTTAGCCTAGTAGTTGGTGTGACGCTGTGACCATTCTGGCAACATCAAAGACTGGCTTAAGATTGTGTGAAAGCACAGGCAGGACATGACACAACACACTGCAGGTAAACGTTTTGAGTCTGCAGTAAGCTGGGAGAGTGAGAACAACACATATCCACTACACATATACAACAGCCATCTAGCTAGTAGCTACCTCCCTCTAGCCTTGAATACAAACTGAATAGCCTAACAGTAAAACAGAGCAATATTCAGTTTAGATTCCAGGGTCTCCCATCTCTGCTGTCAATGTGAAACTAGGCTTTCTCTGAGCCCGTATGGCAAACCCCGCCAGTCTCCGTAGCAAAGGCTCAAACTGAACCTCATCATGTAGACTAGGCTACCCACACTGAACACCTGAAGACTAAAAGGCCCTAGACTGTCCATCCCTCCAAGTCCTACTCTACCACAGCCAGCCCAGCTGTCTGAGGAGTGGCTTCACAACCCCTAGAAGAACCAACTAGTGGGTGGCAAGGGGGAACTCTCTGGGCCCATCCCAAATGGCACCATATTCCCCAATACAATGCAATACTTCTGACCAGGGCCAAGACCAGTCCATTACTGTCTGGACTGGTCCTTTCCACTTTAATAATGAGGGAAGAACTCAAGCTACAGGTTGTTGGGTTCTTACTTACTAGGCTAGCTATATGACAGAAACTGTAGATCATGTGAGAAATATAGCCTAGCTAGTGATGGTGAGGATGATAAAAATCACAAAGACCTATATTGTAAAGAGAGAGGAGTGACATTTGAGAGTGACAAAACCGGTTGTACGAGTCGAGTCACACTAGTCATACACAACAAACACATGAACACACACACACACACACACACCCTCCGATTTACTGTGCCTGTCAATCCCTGTAGGTTCCATCCAACCAAAATGAGACAGATACAATAGTTCAGTTACAGAAGATTGACAGATGAAAATCTATACTCTGGTCCAATGGCACTTCTGTTTTCAGACCTCTCTCTCTCTCTCTCACACACACACACACACATAATGTCCTTGTCAGGACAGACAAGATTGGTTTTGAAAGTTGACAGTTTTGACAGTTGGTTTGGGGAACCAGTAGAAGCAGTTAGTCAAGCATGTAAAGAAGGACAGGAGTGTATTGATGCTAGACTCATCTGCATACGGCCTGATGATGTGGGAACTTGGCTTTCTAGGAAAACATCTGGTAGGGTCACAGCAGGTACACTGAACATATTATCTGGCTTATACATGTGTTACACACTAGGGATGTGACGAATGCAAAACGTTTCTTAACAATTAAACAGACATTTTTCTCTCGGTTTTCCATTAAAACGATAATCCTACAATTCCACATCAATTTATATAATGCAGAATAACGGTCCTACTACACATTACTCATTTCAGGAAACTAAGCGTGCACTACTGTTCAAAAGTTTGGGGTCACTTAGAAATGCCCTTGTTTTTGAAAGAAAAGCTCATTTTTTTGTCCATTAAAATAACATCAAATTGATCAGAAATACAGTGTAGACATTGTTAATGTTGTAAATGACTATTGTAGCTGGAAACGGCTGATTTTTAATGGAATATCTATATAGGCGTTCAGAGGCCCATTATCAGCAACCATCACTCCTGTGTTCCAATGGCACGTTGTGTTAGCTAATCCAAGTTTATCATTTTAAAAAGGCTAATTGATCATTAGAAAACCCTTTTACAATTATGTTAGCACAGCTGAAAACTGTTGTGCTGATTAAAGAAGCAATAAAACGGTCCTTCTTTAGACTAGTTCGGTGCTTTGGTGGTGGTAAAGTGGGAGATTTGTACAGAGTAAAAGGGTTCTTAAAGAAGGAAGGCCATCACTCCATTTTGCAACGCCATGCCATAGCCTGTGGGCGCAGTCAGCTGTTATTCTGTCTATAATGGAGTGGCCAGCACATTCACCGGACCGCAACCCTATTGAGCTGTTGTGGGAGTAGCTTGACCTATGGTGCGTAAGAAGTACCCATCAAGCCAATCCAACGACCGCAACCTTCCCGCTAGCCATGATCGGCTGAGATACTGAGCGGGCTGGACATGCCGAGAGAGAATTTCGGATTGCTTTACAAAAGCACAATTCACATAATAAATCCTCAAGATTTTACCAGTTGTGAGCTGTGAGAACCAAAACTCTCTGTCCCCCTAATACTTCAAAAGGCACAGCACAGGCCTTAGTTTGTCAACGTGACAACTAGCCCAGGGCGTATCTAGCCTACTCTGCTTTGTGCCTGCCTGTAACTTCCCTCTCTAACTGGGTATATAATAAATACAAGCCAACACAGTGATCCATTCAGCACCGAGACTCACAACAAGAAACTAAGCCAACAAAAACACAGCAGAGTAAGAATAGTCTAAACAAAACACTGGTAATGGAGCCATCTCTGGGTGTGTTCCACATCTGACCAACTCTGAGTAGTGTGTGTGTGTGTGTGTGTGTGTGTGTGTGTGTCAAGTTCAACAACACTGGGTCCTTTGTCTCTGGCTCTCCATCATAAGACCTGGCTGGAGTGTAATCGCCTGCGCTGGATAAGATGGGTACCAAGAGAGAGGGGTCACAAGCCGAGAACAAGTTGTGACATTAACTTGACCTTCACACCACGAGCCAGAGCAGAACTGCCAGTTTGTCAAATGCTCCATTTGTTTTGACACGACACATAGGCTAGCCTGAGGTCTTTTTGCTCAACACTGCCTTTCTAGCCAAGGTCCAACACAGATTCTACCTGAAAGCCCCAATCCAACAAAATGGGCAGGAGAGGAGAACTGTCATAATCAAAAATGCACATAGAAGACCTGACACGTGGACAGTGAACTGAATCACCCTGCAACTACCATAGCTAGCCTACCTATACCAGATAGCAACAGGAGAAATGACTAAGACTCTCCTAAATGACACCCTATTTCCATAAGGCTCTGGTCAAAACTAGTGCACTATATAGGGAATTGGGTGCCATTTGGGACTCAACCTTAGCCTCTTGTACTCTGGTCTTTGCCGTCTACGTGGCATTGATAGCTAGCTACTGTCCCACTGCCAATGAGTGATCCTCAGTACAAACACACAGGCCAGACTATGTTACTGTGGTACCGGTATACTGTGCAACAGACTCTGTTCGAATAACTGTCTGTTGAACCACATCTCTCTAACCTGCTTACCAAGTGGCAGTCTATTCCCTACATAGTGAATAAGGGTGCCATTCAGACAGACCACATCCTCTCTGGAGTCTACTGCTGTCTGTTTGCTATAGCTTCTGCTGTGAGCATGTCTGACTGACCCATTTAACCAGAAAGCTTACAAAAACATACACACACACCTGACACAGACCCTTAGCCTAAAAAGGGCTTTATGAACTAGAGGTTATGGTCATCATCGATCATGACAACAAGGCACCCCAATGATCTCATACTCCGAATCTCGTTTTAACTTTAGAATTTCACTTCATAAATGTTTAAATCGGTCTTATTAAAACTGTGAATAATGGTTCTGTAAACGAGTCCACGCCAACAAATCCAATGCATGTCTTGTAAAACCATCAGACCAGGGATTCTTTGTTTTTACTGCCTTCTACCTTAGGTTAGGGGTGAAAAACAGAACGCGATGGTCACCTTTTGAATGCGATAGCCACCCACGCGAAACTACCTCTAACGCCCTTCATATCGGACACAGAGACAGAGACATACAAATGGTATCCACGAGTTCATTTGACTGGGGAAGTAGATACATGGCCATTGCCAAAAATCCCGAAGTAACCCTGAAGACGCAGAAGATAGTGGAGATCCATAGCGCCCACTAGCGGCTGGCCAGGCCCCAACAGATTAGATTGTTGACAACATCCACTATATTTAGTGTCCAATGTTTATTGAAAGCATAAACAAATTGGCCCAATGCTGTCAATCGTTACAGTTGGTGGTTATAATTTTAGCCATATTAGTATTGACATGAAATTTGTCAAAACAAGACATGGTATCAAAAACAAGATGAAACTAGCTCCTTCCTATTGCCAACATGGCAGTTTATTGTCAGCTATCCGGCCATTCAGATCACTAAAACACTTCTGGCCCCATTGAAGCGTGCCCATCGTTTTCGTGACATTATCAGCGAACCCATCCATAGGTATTTGTAGATCCTAGTGGATCACTTGTACAAACGCACCAACAACACAACAAAAACATTGCATATTCAAAATACATCTGCAGCTAGCTAGAAATCAATAAGACTACGATAAGAGATTATTCTGTTTACGTCAACATAGTCGGTGTCTTCACAGTTAAACAATATTATATAGCCTTATCTTTTATGTATATATGTTTTTGCCACTTGTTAAGCAAATGTACCTATAATTTGAGGTTGGCTAAGAAGCAACAACAAAGCAGTAACGTTAGCTATTAGAAAGTAGGATAAACATTTGGCCACTGTTACAGAGCTCGGTAGTAAAACGTTGGTGTACAGTAGAGCTGCGAGACAAAGAAAGAAATCCAAACTCTAGATCGCTGGCATTTGAAATCATCATATCAACACAAAAAAAAAATGACATGGATATAAATTAAGAGCAATCTCTCATTTACAACGTTATCAACCATAACGCCATCAAAATATGAGAAAATGGACAGATAGTGTGTGGTTTACAAGCGAAGAGGCTGGCTAGCCCGACTAGCTTTCATTACATCTCTGAACGAACCGTGGCGTTTTAAAGATCTAGGGAAGGGCAACACTTTGTTGACATATTTTCTTCCACTAACGTTATCTAGCGTTAACTGCGTTGCGGTAGTTAGCTACCTGCCTTTTTGAAAGACAACATCGCGTTGTCTTTTTCAACAACTGGCTCAATCTAGCCCAGAGAAGAGGTCACTGGCTAGCAGCTTACCGACGGATGATGTTGGCAGATCAAGCTAGCTATGCAGTGCGTCACTGGATGCAGAGGAACCCTGGATAGCTAGGCTACTGTTATTTCAATAAAGCCGTTACTGTATATCTTACTAAACAACTGAAATGCCCGATCAAATGTAATGACGACCAGTAAATGTACCTTGTCGTGAAGCACGCTGTCCTTTTGTCCATAGGTTGTTTCCAAAAGAGTTGACACGACTCGGACGGTTTCGTCCACGACTCCCGGACGCTCTTCAAAGGCGATTCTGAATTTCTGAAGGCTGACTTGACTTTACTCGCTGACGTCGTAGCGTTCTGAGTGACGACCTCGCGTGAGCGCACCGAAACCAATCAGAATGCTTTACCAGGAACAGGTGGTCAACAGATGATGAGCAGGAAGTGTATGCTAACAGGTTTGATGGGACCTGTAGTTCTCGGATTTTGTGTTTCAGCCGGACAATAAAATGTTAAGAACCGCAGAACATGATCCCAGGAAAATACTTTGACATTGCATAAGACTTACGACATGTATTTCGATTGTATCTCAACATGCATAGTGCCTGACTTCACAGTCCTTTGTATCTCCTTACTTATAATTGACACAACCATTCAATAATTCAGTAGGCTACCACTCAAGATTCAGTCATAAATGGAGGGTTGCAAGGTCAGGTTCTAATTGTACATTCGACTTTTACTCACACACAACACACAAAGCCTATTGGATGTGTGGCTCTTGTTGCATTTGGCTTCATACCAGATGCTGTAAAAGTATGATTAGACATTCAAACTCAATGATTTCACATGTTTGACTCACATGGTCACCCCACTTCTGGCCTGGGGCATGATGTCAGGACACACACACACAAGCACGCCATTGAGTGCAGAGGGCATTTATAGCTTTGGGTGGTGGGGCAAAAGGCCTCTGATGCAGTAGGACAGTCGGCCACAGTAGCCTACAGTACGGTTACAAAACTCAGGCAGAGCATGCAGCTACACAGTAGACAAGAGTATTTAATAATTTGCTTCATTTAGCAATTGCATTAACTGCTGTCAATGTTTGCTGTGTTGTGTAGGTTCAAAGCCTTATCCAAATGAACATGTGGAGTTCTGACTGACAATCCGCCAGCTGGAAAAACTGCACGTAGCAGGTAGCAGGTAGCCTAGTGGTTAGAGCGTTGGGCCAGTAACCGAAAGGTTGCTGGTTTGAATACCTGAGCTGACAAGGTGAAAAATCTGTCGTCTTTGAGCAAGGCACTTAACCCTAATTTGCTCCAGGGGCAGACCCTGAAGTTAGGCCGTCATTGTTAATAAGAATTTGTTCATAAGTGACTTGCCAAGTTAAATAAAGGTTAAATAAAAACACAGATGTCAGGTGAAGTCTTGCATTTACCTAACCCTCCAGTCATTACCTGTACACAGACCAAAACACACATACACACACACAGCTAACCCCCCAGTCATTACCTGTACACAGACACACACACACAGCTAACCCTCCAGTCATTACCTGTACACAGACACACACACACAGCTAACCCTCCAGTCATTACCTGTACACAGACACACAGCTAACCCTCCAGTCATTACCTGTACACACACACACAGCTAACCCTCCAGTCATTACCTGTACACACACACTGCTATGCGTTGTCTCTAATTGGGGATCCTATTTAGTTTCTTGCCTGCTCACCTGCTTTTGTGGGTTATTGTTTGTGTTAGGTGCCTAGCATGCTCACGTTGCGGTTGCTTTTGTTTTTGTTTATTGTTTTTGGTTCTTCAATAAATATGTTGGACCACTACAGCGCTGCGCCTTGGTTTGTGCCCAGACCCAGCCGTGACACTATGCTGAGGAGGCACACAAACAAAGTAATCAACTCATTTGGACCTGGAGGAAGACACAAAGCAGACACAGTCATGGAGGGTGTGATTTCAGAGGATGTGATTGGAATTAAACTCAATGGCAAGTATTCACAAGCATGTCAATTTAAAAAAGTGGGAATTTAAAAGCAGTAGAGGAAGTTAGGGCTGGAAGGGAGAGAGCGAGAGAGAGGGGGGGGGGGCAAAGATGAAAGAGAGAGTTCATTTCTAATAGTTTTTTGTTTAATTAGTTTCTTCTCACTTTTGTTTATTGTTTATTTCACTTGCTTTGACAATGTAAACATACAGTATGTTTCCCATGCCAATACATCCCCATTGAATTGAGAGAGCGAGATGGAGGGGGTCAGGGATCAGACAGGAAGAGATAGAGTCCCTGTCCTAAATCCCTACAGAGGAGAGGAGATGCTAGGCTAGGTCTGACACTACTACTCCTACACAGGAGATTCTAGGCTAGGTCGGACACTACTACTCCTACAGAGGAGAGGAGATGCTAGGCTAGGTCTGACACTACTACTCCTACAGAGAGGAGATGCTAGGCTAGGTCTGACACTACTACTCCTACAGAGGAGAAGAGATGCTAGGCTAGGTCTGACACTACTACTCCTACAGAGAGGAGATGCTAGGCTAGGTCTGACACTACTACTCCTACAGAGGAGAGGAGATGCTAGGCTAGGTCTGGCACTACTACTCCTACAGAGGAGATGCTAGGCTAGGCTAGTCATGTGCTACAGCATACGTCTGCTTTTGCTGCTACTCTGTCTGTTGTTTATAATAGTTCTGCACCTATGCATAAAGTATTGCTTGCTATATCATTAATGGCTATTGGTAGTATTTTTCCCACTCCAGGTGCACACAATTTAAAGGGATACTATCCCAGAGTCAGATTAAGGAAGTCAAGAGGTTGTTTTGCGAGCCAATGCTAACTAGCGTTAGCGCAATGACTAAGTATTAGGGTAAAATCTGCTTTAATGTGTCATTAAACATTATAATGAGAGGTGACACACACAGCAGTATGGAAGAACAGGGAAATCAGTGAAGACACAGTAGATCTCTTCAGCCTCCCTGTCACAAGAAGAACATCATGAGAGGACTAGGAAAGAGGAACACTTGTTCTGGTTATTATAATCATCACTATTATTGGTTTAATATGACTGTTTTGAAGGGGGGGGGGACAGTACAATATACATATGGAGCATAATTATGGATCATCACAACAACAATCATTCAGAGAGAATAACATAGACAGTATGTTGCAAAAGTATAATTATCTGCATATAAGGATAATGGCTGCTGATATTTACATGAGTAGTACTTTGCCACAACACTCATTTGATGACAAAGGAAAGGCTTGTCTGTCATTGGCTGAAGAGTGGGCAGCGTTGGCAGAGATTGGACAATTGACATTACAAGCAGGAAGGAACCTCAGTGATAGAGGTCCCAGTGAACGCCCCATATGGCATCATATTCCCTATATAGTGCACTACTTTTGACCAGGGCCCATAGGGCTCTGGCAAAAAGTAGTGCACTACATAGGGAATAGGGTGCAAACAAAGCCTCCATGTCAAAGACAGGATCATCAAAACAATACATATATGTATATAAGTATAAAATGAAAAATTATTAATAAAAATATAATTTTTAATGGACAACTTTTTTTATGTACCCTATACCCACAATAATTATTTGCAGTCCTCTCTCTCTGGGTTCCTCTGTTTAGTTTTTCTTATTTTTATAATTCATTCCCAGACACACATTTGAACTCTATAACACGTGTTACATCCTCTAACATAGCTGTGTGGTAAACATGTTTGTTTGGTAGCTGTGTGAATTTCATGACATTGGCTTAGAGATGACTATTGTATGGTCACAATAGGTGTGGCCCACCTGTTGAACAGAGAGATACAGCAGTCTGTTACTGAACAGTTAGGGACCACGGGCCAGTGATCAGATGATGAAACACCATTCATTTAAAGGTAACAGGCCTATGTATTGTAGAAGGATGCTGGTGTTTCCTCTCCTCTTTCTCTTCTCTTATTTAAACACGTCCAGCCAAGGTCTCCCATTCCTCCTCTTGTTCTTCTTCTCCTCTGGGACTCACATGGTCCGTATGTGTACAGAGCTATGTACGCTTTCTGTGTCCAAAGTCATGAGCTGTCCTGTCTTCCAGGCTGAAGGCCAACATGATGTCTAGTGGGTAAATATATAGAACACATGCTGTGGTTCCACGGTTCCAAACTCAATAGTTCATGTGTGAGGTGGTGTCCTTTGGCTTGGACTGGTGGTTTCTAAGAGCTCTACCAGGGTGATGGTAAGAGGGTGGTGAAAAAGGGTGATGAAAAGAATGAGAATGAAAAAACAACATGTGGTGGGAATGGTGGAGAAGAGGGGAAAGTGAGTGGAAGAGGAGGTGAAAGGAGCTTTGGCACAGTTCATCGGGATCCCTCTCTTTCTAGTCTTTCTCTCTCTCTCACTCTCTCTCTCTCTCTCTCTCTCTGACTTCCTCGCTCTCTCGCTCTGAAGAGTCTGTAAAGTAAAAGGAGTCTATCCAGCCTCCCCCTCCCATTCCACCAAGCAGGGAACAAGGATACTGGTGACATCACTTCCCGGTCATCACGGCACGAGCCACCAATCAGGGGACAGTTGCGAAGGGGAGAGGAAGCAAATGGCAGACCAGGAGAAATTAAACTAAACCAACAGACACAGCAGGCCTTTCTGTTACTCGTTTGCCTGCTTGTCAGTCAAGTCCTCCCTCAGGCAGCTGGAGTCATAGAAAAGTCTCATTCAATTCATTACTATCAACGAATGTGTTTACTTTATTTATTTATATATTTTATGATTTATTTATTTATTATTGTTATCTAATCTCACAACCCTCATAGGCTACGTGTCCTTCCATTCCAACCCCTCCCTTCCCCATGTTGAACTGTCCATCCATCCATCCATCCATCCATCCATCCATCCATCGTCCAAACTCGTTTTATTTCTCTCTCCCATCCTTTGCTACTTGCAGACAAACTGATCCACCAGGGAAGAGCACCTCTTACACTTGACATAACAACACCAGTGAAACTTGCAGTGGCATCTCTCATGCTTGTAGGTCTTGAACTGGTCGTATCCTCTCCCACAGCACATCAGCTCACACCCGTCCATCCCCTCCGACGTCTTGTTACAGAGTCTCCCCAGGGTTCCCATGGAGCCGGTGGTCTCGTTCTTCAGACAGTAGTCTGGGCTCTGGTCGATGTAGACCAGGTCCTCGGGGGTCGGGACGTTGAAGCGTTTGTCCACCTGCTCCAGTTTTCCTTTGCGTCCGATGCGCATGGCGGCGGCGCTGTCGTACTTCTCCTTCAGGAACTCTCCGACGCGGCGGAAGTCTGCCAGCTGGAGCCAGCACGTCTTCAGACTGCAGGAACCGGACACGCCATGACACTTACACGCCACGTTGGCCAGGTTATACACTGACTGAGAGAGGAGAGAGAGGGAGAGGTGGGATTAGGAATGGTCCAAGAATACTTCAAATACATTACACATTAATATCCTGCAAAAAGCTTTAAAACTCTGTATATTAACCTAAGTTGTTGCACTTCCTGCCACTTATTAGGCCTGTATACTGACTGTATGGAGTTTTGTTGCTTTCTGGTAGATTGGTGCAACACAGCTGCCTTCTGGTGGCGAAATTAAAACCTTACACCCAGAGAGTGCCTCCTCCCAACACAGCAGAGCACTGCCAGAGAAAGCCCCAGGGTCATTCAGTTTACACTCACTTGTCACACAGAGAGGCAGCCAGGGGGGGCGTTTGGGGAAACAATGAGGGTGAATGGAGAAGGGCCATTTAGTCCTTAAATGCACAACAAATCTTTAGTTTAGTGGACTAAAAGCTTCCTGCTGATCTACACAGAGAACCTCCCAGCTGGTTCATTACCACAAGCTAACCTAAACAAACAGTTGACTTTAAAAAAGGCCAGAGAACCAGGAGGTCTGTACTTATTGTACAAACTAGTCAGATAATTCCACACTGTACGTATATGCTTTGGGATCAAGGTGAAGGTGGGGAGAGAGTTCAAACAGTCACCGACCATTAGATAGGGCCCTTAGAGCATAAGACACAAAATGCGCGCACACACACACACACACACACACACACACACACACACACACACACACACACACACACACACACACACACACACACACTCATGACTAAAGTAAATAAACATGACTTAAAAGCAACAGACAGTCTTTAAAAATCACAGATACTAACTTTACAAGGATGACGGTGGCCATCTTTGAGTGTTGCTGTTATTTTTCTTTTTTTGGAAAGGATTTACAAGCACTCATCGGAGGAGTGACGTATAACGAGGGGGAAACAGAGGATGAGTGGTGACATTAAACGAGGGGGAAACAGAGGATGAGTGGTGACATAACGAGGGGGAAACAGAGGATGAGTGGTGACATTAAACGAGGGGGAAACAGAGGATGAGTGGTGACATATAACGAGGGGGAAACAGAGGATGAGTGGTGAGATTAAACGAGGGGGAAACAGAGGATGAGTGGTGACATTAAACGAGGGGGAAACAGAGGATGAGTGGTGACATTAAACGAGGGGGAAACAGAGGATGAGTGGTGACATTAAACGAGGGGGAAACAGAGGATGAGTGGTGACATTAAACGAGGGGGAAACAGAGGATGAGTGGTGACATTAAACGAGGGGGAAACAGAGGATGAGTGGTGACATTAAACGATGGGGAAACAGAGGGAACACAGAGGGTGTGTGAGTACAAAGGGAGCTCCTGCTGGGACTGGATGACTGACCTGTTGTCACACACGCTCACATGCCCGATGCACACATGTTTAGAAACGTGTCCATGTGATCAAGCAGTGAACCAAATGTCCGACACGAAAGCAAAGCTTATGAATAAATGCCAGAGACAGGCTCCCCAAGTGAGAGAGAGACAGGCTCCCCAAGTGAGAGAGAGACAGGCTCCCCAAGTGAGAGAGAGACAGGCTCCCCAAGTGAGAGAGAGACAGGCTCCCCAAGTGAGAGAGAGACAGGCTCCCCAAGTGAGAGAGAGAAAAGGACAGAGATAAGAGAAGAAGAGAGGAGTGAGGGAGAGAGGCAGTGAGGGAGAGAGGCAGTGAGGGAGAGAAGAGGAGTGAGGGAGTGGGAGAGAGGAGTGAGGGAGAGAGGGAGATAGATGAGTGAGGGATAGAGGGAGGGGGAGATAGATGAGTGAGGGATAGAGGGAGGAGGAGATTGAGAAGTGAGGGATTGAGGGAGAGAGAGGAGTGAGGGATAGAGGGAGGGGGAGACTATTTAGAGGTCTTTGTGTCTGTGCAGTGTCCTGTGGGTCCAATGACCTTAACCACTGGGCATGATGACATCAAAGGATCCCTTCATCACTCCTTTTTGCTCTGTTTTGCTCTCCCTCTCTTTTGCTCTTTCCCTTTATCTTTCTCTCCCTCTCTTTCCCTCTCTTTGCCTTTCTCGTCTCTCATTTTCTCTCTCCATAGCGTCCCTGCATGGTTTTGTAAAGGAAGAGCACAGAAATACCTCATCGCCCCTTTCTCTATAGGCAGCTGTGGACACCCCCTCTGTTTGTTTATCCAGAGAGAGAGAGAGACGGAGACAGAGAGCAAAAGAGAGTGAGTGAGAGAGACAGAGAGAGAGACCCAATAAAGCCCCTTGAATTGAATTGAGAGAGCGAGAGCGAGAGAGACACCCGATACCTTCTAACACCTTTCCCCCAAAACCCTGTCAAATCCCACACCTGGATGACTGCTCACTTGCAAATCCAGGTTCTCTCTCTGGCATCCAAAAACGGAACTGGTTATTACATTCTGATCCACAAGGGGGCGATAACACCCATTCATACTTGTGGCTTCATTGCTTGAGGCTATCCAAGGCCACTAATTCAACACAAAGTGTAACCCAAATCATTCTCACCCTTTTGTCACGGTCATTATTATTATTATTATTGTGTTTCTGCTACGAAACGTAAATTATGATCAAGTCTGACATAAGCTGTATGTCTTCTCAACTCTCACCCTGTCCCCCTCACCCCTCACCCTTCTTACTGCCCAGCAGGGATACCACTCTGCACCCTGCAATCCAGGATATGACCCCTACTGACCTTTCTAGAACTCTGGAGCATTCTACAGCATTCTATCCCCCATTACGCATAGTAAACTGGGTCAGAGTGGAACTTTCAGAAGCTCAACTATCTTAGCCACCCTCATTATAAAAAGCTCCACTGATGTGAACCTAAAGCACTTAGATACACCTTAATATATGCAAACCTGGTCAAATGAGAAGCTACTTGACTCAGGTAATTTCAAGCTAATGCTTCCATTCTCCTCTTGACTGATGGGTATAATAGGGTTATAAAAGGGTTATGATAGGGGTTATAATAGGGTTATAATAGTCTGTGTGTCAGGGAGGGCTGTGTTGGCCATAGTGATAGTGTTATAATAGGCTGTGTGTCAGGGAGGGCTGTGTTGGCCATAGTGATAGTGTTATAATAGTCTGTGTGTCAGGGAGGGCTGTGTTGGCCATAGTGATAGTGTTATAATAGTCTGTGTCAGGGAGGGCTGTGTTGGCCATAGTGATAGTGTTATAATAGTCTGTGTGTCAGGGAGGGCTGTGTTGGCCATAGTGATAGTGTTATAATAGTCTGTGTGTCAGGGAGGGCTGTGTTGGCCATAGTGATAGTGTTATAATAGTCTGTGTCAGGGAGGGCTGTGTTGGCCATAGTGATAGTGTTATAATAGTCTGTGTGCCAGGGAGGGCTGTGTTGGCCATAGTGATAGTGTTATAATAGTCTGTGTGTCAGGGAGGGCTGTGTTGGCCATAGTGATAGTGTTATAATAGTCTGTGTGTCAGGGAGGGCTGTGTTGGCCATAGTGATAGTGTTATAATAGTCTGTGTGTCAGGGAGGGCTGTGTTGGCCATAGTGATAGTGTTATAATAGTCTGTGTGTCAGGGAGGGCTGTGTTGGCCATAGTGATAGGGTCTCCTGTCCTCTCCTCTCCTTACAGCTGTTTAACCTGCTGGGTGCATCTACAGTGGAGCTGGCATCACACACACACACACACACAAAGTAATCATTCCATGTCGAGGGCATGCTTCCCAGGTCAGCCACAATAGGACCAGCTCAGACAGGGTGACAGGTGGGAGGGAAGGGGAGGGGTAAGTAAATAAACCCCCCCAAAGGTGAGGAGATAAGAGAGGGAATAGAGGAGGGGGAGTAAGGGGGGACTATCAAGGAGTAAAAAATTATAAGTGTTACGAGCAGAACAATATTGGTCATTCCAGTGACATGTTCACTGCTATCAATGCTTCAAGATGAGAGTTGTAATATTCAGCAGCTTCTAAAGTCTTTTAAGGGCTCCCGAGTGGCGCAGCGGTCTGAGCCACTGCATCTCGGTGCTAGAGGCGTCACTGCAGACCCTGGTTCGACCCCGGGCTGTATTACAACCGGCCGTGATCGGGAGTCCCATAGGGTGGCGCAGAATTGGCCCAGCGTCTTCCGGGTTCGGGGAGGGTAGGCCGTCATTGTAAATAAGAATTTGTTCTTAACTGACTTGCCTAGTTAAATAAAGGTTCAATAAAACATTTAAAATAAAAATAATAGTCTTGTTTCTCACAAAGAAAGTGAAAGGAAGGGTGACTGACATCCCAAAGTGCAGAGACCCCCAACCTGCTTCACCAGGTGTGTGTGTGTGTGTGTGTGTGGATCAGACGGCTCCGCTCCATTTTTGATTTGTGTGGCAGAGAAACACTGAGCCCACGAGACTGGAACGGTACAACATCCCTCACTCACCCAGCTAGTGTCACCGTCTCCCCCCGTCTCCCCCCTTGTCTCTCCCCCTGTCTCGGAGCCCAGACGGCTAAGGGGTCCGTCGGGCTGTGACTTCCCAGATACGCCCCTGTTACTTCCACAAAAGGCCCTGGTCCCTCCCGGCCCCCTCCTCACTCCCTGGCCCCCCCGCTCCCTCCCTCCCTCCCTCCCTCCCGGCCCGTCCATGCAAGACAAATCCCTGGCAGGACAAGCCTGGCAGAACAGCCAGCTAGTTACTGAGAGAAGAGAGAGATTTCAGGGAACAGAAGAGAAAGCGAGGAAAAGAGACAGGAGAACAGAGGGATAAAAACAGATGAAACGGACCGCGCCACGCCCTCTTCACCCAGACCTCTCATCCTCTCTTCCGTCTGGGCCGGACGACAACAATAACACAGAGAAAAACCCTTGTCACTCAAACCTACTGAGCCAATAATCCTACATGCTCAAGAGAGGGGGGGGGGGCGCTTTGTCAAAGTATCAGATACGGGTTGAGGCTCATTGGCCAGATTGCAAACCCAAAACACTCTGAGCTAATGGGCTCGATGTAATCTCCTCTATCCTTACCAAATGGTGCCCCGTCACACACTGACACACACAGACACATGCATTCATGCACACACACACACCAATGCCTGCTCCTTCCTCCCACACACACGCACACACACACATGGATACATGCACGTGTCACACACCCAGTCACACACACAGGTACGCACACACTCTCCTCTACGGCCCCACAGGGACCCTTAGCAGCACCCTATTTCTCACCAGGCCTTGACCCCATGACCTCTGTGGAACTCTAGACACAAACATACACACACACACACACAAAGGCCCTCCCATATCCAGAAAAAGAGGGCCAGTAAGGATCTTCTGTAAACAGTTTAAATAAATCTTGCAGTCTACCTAAAGACTAACACATGTTCACCTCCAGCTTCAGGTGACCTGCTGTACTGGTACCATGAGGCAAACTGACCTTTTACCAGACCAGAGGGGAGTGTCCCAATTGGCACCCATTTTTCCTATGTAGTGCACTGCTTTTGACCAGGCCCATAAGGTGCGATTGGGATTGTACCCCAGTTGTTGTTTTTTTACTTAGTAGTGGAGTACTAACCAATGAGGAGGGTTACGGAGAGAGAGAGAGAGAGAGAGAGAGAGAGAGAGAGAGAGAGAGAGAGAGAGAGAGAGAGAGAGAGAGAGAGAGAGAGAGAGAGAGAGAGAGAGAGAGAGAGAGAGAGAGAGAGAGAGAGAGAGAGAGAGAGAGAGAGAGAGAGAGAGAGAGAGGGAGGGAGGGAGGGAGGGAGGGAGGGAGGGAGGGAGGGAGGGAGGGAGGGAGGCATTTGAGGGACAGCCTATATGTTTCCAGGAGTGGTTCCGATTCCAAAGGAGGTTAAAACTGACTGACATTCCACACCCAGCGTCAGTTTTTCCGGACAGAAGGATGAGGGACGGAGGGAGGAGAGAGAAAGAGAGATGGAGGGAAGAGAGAGATGGAGGGAGGAGAGAGATGGAGGGAGGAGGGAGGAGAGAGAAAGAGAGATGGAGGGGAGAGAAAGAGAGATGGAGGGATGAGTGATACGCTGGTGGTGGCATTAATAACCACCTGGACGTGTCAAAGGGCATCGCCGCAAAACATGACACACCTCTGTCCTCTCTTCCTTTCACTCCCTCTCTCTCTCTCCTCTCCCCCCCCCCCCCCTCTCTGAATAGCATTAGTCTTGAGGGTGAACTGACTGTCATGACTATAATGCTCCTGGCCTCTCCTCTGAACTTTGGGTCTTTCTGTGAGCTGTGAGTCTTTCTCTGTGGTGATGAATGTCAACAGTGCTGTGTTTGTTTTGGAAGGCATTAAAGCTTTTAGCTTTAGACACAGACACACAGAGACAGACTCCTCCCTAAACACATCAGCAGCTCTTAGGCCTGGGAGGATGGGCAGGGAGGCAGGTTGAGACCAGTGATAAAACCTCAGGTCACTCAGGAGGGAAGACAAAGAGAGGGAGATGAAGGGACTAAGAAATCAGATTGGCCTGGAAATGTCAGGTTCAGGATAAAGCACCTGTGGATTCAGGCAGTGGTTAAGTCTCTTTAACTAACTGTGGATTCAGGCACTGGTTAAGTCTCTTTAACTAACTGTGGATTCAGGCAGTGGTTAAGTCTCTTTAACTAACTGTGGATTCAGGCAGTGGTTAAGTCTCTTTAACTAACTGTGGATTCAGGCAGTGGTTAAGTCTCTTTAACTAACTGTGGATTCAGGCAGTGGTTAAGTCTCTATAACTAACTGTGGATTCAGGCACTGGTTAAGTCTCTTTAACTAACTGTGGATTCAGGCACTGGTTAAGTCTCTTTAACTAACTGTGGATTCAGGCAGTGGTTAAGTCTCTATAACTAACTGTGGATTCAGGCAGTGGTTAAGTCTCTTTAACTAACTGTGGATTCAGGCAGTGGTTAAGTCTCTTTAACTAACTGTGGATTCAGGCAGTGGTTAAGTCTCTTTAACTAACTGTGGATTCAGGCAGTGGTTAAGTCTCTTTAACTAACTGTGGATTCAGGCAGTGGTTAAGTCTCTTTAACTAACTGTGGATTCAGGCAGTGGTTAAGTCTCTATAACTAACTGTGGATTCAGGCAGTGGTTAAGTCTCTTTAACTAACTGTGGATTCAGGCAGTGGTTAAGTCTCTTTAACTAACTGTGGATTCAGGCAGTGGTTAAGTCTCTTTAACTAACTGTGGATTCAGGCAGTGGTTAAGTCTCTTTAACTAACTGTGGATTCAGGCACTGGTTAAGTCTCTTTAACTAACTGTGGATTCAGGCAGTGGTTAAGTCTCTTTAACTAACTGTGGATTCAGGCAGTGGTTAAGTCTCTTTAACTAACTGTGGATTCAGGCAGTGGTTAAGTCTCTTTAACTAACTGTGGATTCAGGCACTGGTTAAGTCTCTTTAACTAACTGTGGATTCAGGCAGTGGTTAAGTCTCTTTAACTAACTGTGGATTCAGGCAGTGGTTAAGTCTCTTTAACTAACTGTGGATTCAGGCAGTGGTTAAGTCTCTATAACTAACTGTGGATTCAGGCAGTGGTTAAGTCTCTTTAACTAACTGTGGATTCAGGCAGTGGTTAAGTCTCTTTAACTAACTGTGGATTCAGGCAGTGGTTAAGTCTCTTTAACTAACTGTGGATTCAGGCAGTGGTTAAGTCTCTATAACTAACTGTGGATTCAGGCAGTGGTTAAGTCTCTTTAACTAACTGTGGATTCAGGCAGTGGTTAAGTCTCTTTAACTAACTGTGGATTCAGGCAGTGGTTAAGTCTCTTTAACTAACTGTGGATTCAGGCAGTGGTTAAGTCTCTTTAACTAACTGTGGATTCAGGCAGTGGTTAAGTCTCTTTAACTAACTGTGGATTCAGGCACTGGTTAAGTCTCTTTAACTAACTGTGGATTCAGGCACTGGTTAAGTCTCTTTAACTAACTGTGGATTCAGGCAGTGGTTAAGTCTCTTTAACTAACTGTGGATTCAGGCAGTGGTTAAGTCTCTTTAACTAACTGTGGATTCAGGCAGTGGTTAAGTCTCTTTAACTAACTGTGGATTCAGGCAGTGGTTAAGTCTCTTTAACTAACTGTGGATTCAGGCACTGGTTAAGTCTCTTTAACTAACTGTGGATTCAGGCAGTGGTTAAGTCTCTTTAACTAACTGTGGATTCAGGCAGTGGTTAAGTCTCTTTAACTAACTGTGGATTCAGGCAGTGGTTAAGTCTCGATGACTAACTGTGGATTCAGGCAGTGGTTAAGTCTCTTTAACTAACTGTGGATTCATGCAGTGGTTAAGTCTCAATGACTAACTGTGGATTCAGGCAGTGGTTAAGTCTCTTTAACTAACTGTGGATTCATGCAGTGGTTAAGTCTTGATGACTAACTGTGGATTCAGGCAGTGGTTATGTCTCGATGACTAACTGTGGATTCAGGCAGTGGTTAAGTCTCTTTAACTGTGGATTCAGGCAGTGGTTAAGTCTATGACTAACTGTGGATTAAGGCAGTGGGTCGGGGTGAGTGGCCCCGTTACCTCTGAGGAATGTTCTGTGACCTTTTGACCCCAGCAGACTCCAAGGGTATTAGCCCCACTGGCACAACAGACACACACACACACACACTGCAGGCTGCAGCAGAGCAGAGGCCATTTGGGTTCTCACTATAAATTATCTATGTCCCTACCCTAGTCTCTACTCTACCACCCTACCCTACATCCTACCCCACCTTATCCTACCCCCTGCTATATCCCACCACCTTACTCTACCCCCCTACCCTGGAGTCTTTGACCATTTTTAAGTCCTTCCTCTGACACCACCTGGTATAGAGGTCCTGGATGGCAGTGTGTGTGTTGTGTTGTTTGTTGATGTGGTTGTGGTAACAACACCCAGTCATGGTGGAGTTTTAGTTTGACCTCTTACGGGCCCTGGTCAAAAACCCTTATTGATGTCACTTGTTAAATCCACTTCCATCAGTGTAGATGAATGGGAGGAGACAGGTTGAAGAAGGAGTTTTAAGCCTTGAGACAATTGAGACATGGATTGTGTATGTGTGCCATTCAGAGGGTGAATGGGAAAGACAAAAGATTTAAGTGCCTTTGAACGTGGTATGGTAGTAGGTGCCAGGCGCACCGGTTTGAGTGTGTCAAGAACTGCAACGCTACTGGGTTTTTCACACTCAACAGTTTCCCGTGTGTTTCAAGAATGGTCCACCACCCAAAGGACATCCAGCCAACTTGACACAACTGTAGGAAGCAATGGAATCATTATGGGCCAGCATCCCTGTGGAACACATTCGACACCTTGTAGAGTCCATGCAAAAGCGAGTGCAACTCAATATTAGGAAGGTGTTCCTAATGTTTTGTACACACAGAGAGAGAGAGGGAATAGGGTACAATTTGCGACTGAGATTTAGTGTGGTGAGGTTTAGTTTAGCCAGCGCTCTTTGGGTTTCCTCTAGGATGGATGGATGGATGGATGGATCTCTCTCTCTCTCTCTCTCTCTCTCTCTCTCTCCTCTCCCCCTCTCTCTCTCTCTCTCTCTCTCTCTCTCTCTCGTCTAGGAGGTAGTCTGGTGTTTCCTCCTCCTGTCCTGCAGTGTTTATTTATCTATTTCTTTTCTCTCTGTGTCTCTGCCTCTCCCTCCATCTGTCACACCATGAACAGAGACTAATAACAACAACATATATGTGTAGTTCACACCATGAACAGAGACTAATAACAACAACATATATGTGTAGTTCACACCATGAACAGAGACTAATAACAACAACATATATGTGTAGTTCACACCATGAACAGAGAACTAATAACAACAACATATATGTGTAGTTCACACCATGAACAGAGACTAATAACAACAACATATATGTGTAGTTCACACCATGAACAGAGACTAATAACAACAACATATATGTGTAGTTCACACCATGAACAGACACTAATAACAACAAGCACAGAGGATATCTTTGAGTGTGTGTGCATGGGCGAGTGTGGGCATGTTTAACTATACTTTAGGGGATCAGAAGTCCCCACAAAAATAGTAAACCAAGAGAAATGTTGACCAACTGGGGACATTGTGTTGGTCTTCAACATGTCACATGCTATTTCTAGGGAGTGTAGGGTTAAGGTTAGAATTAGTGTTAGGGTTAGAATTAAGTTTAGGGTTAGGAGCTAGGGTTCATTTTAGGGTTAGGTTTAGGGTTAAGGTTAGGGAAAACTGAATTTAATTGTATATCCCCACAATGTTAGTGTGTGTGTGTGTGTGTGTGTGTGTGTGTGTGTGGTGTGTGTGTGTGTGTGTGTGTGTGTGTGTGTGTGTGTGTGTGTGTGTGTGTGTGTGTGTGTGTGTGTGTGTGTGTGTGAGTGCATGTGTGCATCCCAGTTCCTCACCTGTCTCCCTGCCTCGTTATTCTGTAGGTTCATCAGTGTTCTAGCGTGTGTCTATGGAGCCTCGAGGGTAGTTCTTTTCTCTCTCCCGAGCGTCGACAAACTCCCGGGCAAAACGGGTAGCCATAGTTGACGTTGTCCGCCACAGCCGCCCACAGCCAATCACGCGGTAGGTCACGGGGTCTAGAGCGGCGCGGCTGCATCCGCAGGTGGAGAGTTCTCCCTCCCGGCACGCCCTGCTCACTGCGTTCACCACGCCTGCTGCACTAATGGCATAGGTGAAGGCTGTCTCCTGCTCCCTGTTAGATGGACACACACACACAGAGAACACAAACAGGAAACACACAGAGAAAAACAAACAGGAAACACACACAGAGAGAAAACAAACAGGAAAACACACAGAGAGAGAAAAACAAACAGAAAACACACACAGAGGAGAAAAACAAACAGGAAAACACACAGAGAGAGAAAAACAAACAGGAAAACACACAGAGAGAGAAAAACAAACAGGAAAACACACAGAGAGAAAAACAAACAGGAAAACACACAGAGAGAAAAACAAACAGGAAAACACACAGAGAGAGAAAAACAAACAGGAAAACACACAGAGAGAGAAAAACAAACAGGAAAAACACACAGAGAGAAAAACAAACAGGAAAACACACAGAGAGAGAAACAAACAAAAAAAACCACAGAGAGAAAAACAAACAGGAAAACACACAGAGAGAGAAACACACACAAACAGGAAAACACACAGAGAGATAAAAACAAACAGGAAAACACACAGAGAGAGAAAAACAAACAGGAAAACACACAGAGAGAGAAAAACAAACAGGAAAACACACAGAGAGAGAAAAACAAACAGGAAAACACACAGAGAGAGAAAAAACAAACAGGAAAACACAAAGAGAGAGAAAGACAAACAGGAAAAGCAGCACAGAGAGAGAAAAACAAACAGGAAAACACACAGAGAGAGAAAAACAAACAGGAAAACACACAGAGAGAGAAAAAACAAACAGGAAAACACACACAAGACAGTTAGCATACAATGGTAGCAGGTCAAAGCTGTTCCTCAACTTTGATTTTTCAAAGGCACGCACACACACACAATGCCATTTGGGCTGGAGTTAGGCTAGCGCTTTGACCTGGCCAGTTAACCATGGGTTCGTGATATTGATGTGTGACTACAGGCCCCTACGGGGGACAATAGACAATGGGGCCTGGCGTCAGAGATGAAGGAGCTGGGGCCCCTGGCTAGCCTGGCTAAAGAGAGCACATAGAGGAATGGAGAGAGAGAGAGAAAGAAGAGAGACGAGAGAGAGAGACGAGAGAGAGAGAGAGAGAGAGAGAGAGAGTGAGAGAGAGAGAGAGAGAGAGAGGAGAGACGAGAGAGAGGAGAGATGAGAGAGAGAGACGAGAGAGAGAGAGAGAGAGAGAATATATTGTATGTCTGTACAAAAAAAACAGAACAAACTAGAATGCTATTTGCCCTAAAACAGAGAGTACACAAGTAGCAGAATACATGACCACTGTGACTGACCCCAACTTAAGGAAAGCTTTGACTATGTACAGACTCAGTGAGCATAGCCTTGCTATTGAGAAAGGCTGCCGTAGGCAGACCTGGCTCTCAAGAGAAGACAGGCTATGTGCACACTGCCCACAAAATGAGGTGGAAACTGAGCTGCACTTCCTAAACATCCTGCCAAATGTATGACCATATTAGAGACACATATTTCCCTCAGATTACACAGATCTCACAAAGAATTGGAAAACAAACCCAATTTTGATAAACTCCCATATCTACTGGGTGAAATACCACAGTGTTCCATCACAGCAAGCAAGATGTGTGACTCTGTTGCCACAAGAAAAGGGCAACCAGTGAAGAACAAACACCATTATAAATACAACCCATATTTATGTTGATTATTTTCCTTTTGTACTTTAACTATTTGCACATCATTACAAACACTGTATATAGACATAATATGACATTTGAAATGTCTTTATTCTTTTGGAACTTCTGTGAGTGTAATGTTTCTGTTCATTTTTTATTGTTTATTTCATTATTATTATTATTATCTATTTCACTTGCTTACGCAATGTTAACATATGTTTCCCATGACAATAAATACTTTAAATTGAATTGAGAGAGAGAGAGCGACAGAAAGAGAGAGAGAGAGAGAGAGAGAGAGAGAGTACGAGAGAAGAGAGAGAGAGAGAGAGAGAGAGAGAGAGAGAGAGAGAGAGAGAGAGAGATGAGAGAGAGAGAGAGAGAGAGAGAGAGAGTACAACAAGGAGGTAGGCTGTTTTAATAAGTTAGTGAATGTCTTCCGTTACCAGACACCAGATAAACACACAACCACTCTGAATGTATTGTAGACCTTTGACGGACAATTTGTGACATGGGAAGAGCAGACTCTACAAGATCTCATCAACTCATTACGGAGAGAAAAAAGCACTTCTCTTGTGGACAGATTCTAGATAAGAGAGACAGAGAGAGTAGCCTAACAACGTCATGAGCTGCTAGGGTTGACTGCAGGCAAAAAGGTGTGAGGTTTATACTATTGCTAACTCTCTATCTGTCTCTCACACACTCTCTCTTCTGTCTCTCTCAATTCAAACTCAAAGGGGTTATTGGGGGCGGCAAGTAGCCTAGCGGTTAGAGAGGCAGGTAGCCTAGCAGTTAGAGCGTTGGGCCAGTAACCGAAAAGTCGCTGGTTTGAATACCCTAGCCGGCAAGGTGAAAAACCTGTCGATGTGTCCTTGAGCAAGGCACTTAATCCTAATTTGCTCCAAGGGCGCTGTACTACTATGGCTGACCCTGTAGGTAGGTTATCATTTTAAATAAGAATGTGTTATTAACTGACTTGCCCTAGTTAAATAAAGGTTAAATAAATAAAAAATTAAAAACATTGGGCATGGGAAAATATATCTCTCCCCCCATCTGCTGTGCAGGTGTTACCAATGATGTATATAAACCCTGGATTGTTATAACAGAAAAGTCACATGTCAAAAAGTTTTAATTATTTGTTCTCTTAAAAACGGAATGTGCAGGCTAAATATGCGCCAGGAGGCAGGAGCCGGAGCGCCCGATAAAGACAAGGACTTTTATTGGCCCATAGAACCGAGACTTCAAATAGCAGCCCGGATCTGCCGAGTCCGTGTCATCCCATGATTGCATTTCAAAAGGAGGCCGTGGACAATAGCAGGCTAACACCTCAATAAAACCCTCGCGATTGACTGCAAACAACTCCTTTGCTGTTTTGGGAACGGCGAGGAAGAGGGGAGACTGGAAGAAGGAGGGAGGGGATCGGTCGGCCTGCCTGACTGGCCATCCGAGGGGTGTCCGCATCAGAGGGAGAATAGAGAAGCTATGGGCTATTGGACACCGCCACCTCTAGCCTACACCTCATCTCACTACAGAACGGAACTAACACTCAATTGTCGAGAGAAGTCTGACTGACAATTAAGCGCAACGAATTTTTATTTGGAAACATCAAGTTTGTTAAAAGGACCCCTATTTAATAGTTTTAACTGATACAAAATCACAGTTTACAATGGGAATTCAACATGTAAACATAAACGTGTGTCATCACCTGCCTCCGCCTATCACTCACTAGCTCTGGTCCAGGGCATTCGTGCTCGTTCCTTAACTGTATTTTATTTAACATTTATTTAACTTGGCAAGTCAGTTAAGAACAAATTCTTATTTACAATGACGCCTACACCGGCCAAACTCGGGCGACGCTGGGCCAATTGTGCGCCGCCCTATGGGACTCCCAATCACGGCCGGTTGTGATACAGTCTGGATTCGAAAGAAACGGCCACTAACGCCCTGAACCAGAGCTAGCCTATATTCCAATCCCACCATGTGACTTGCTTACCTATCTGCATAACACGTCCGAACACGGATGCATTATCCACCGTGCTACAGTTCCACCGCCGCTGTCTGAACTGGTATTGGCACTCATTGATGCCCGTCTTGGCCCCCTCGCCTATGTAGACCATATGGTCCTGGTAGAGCTGGCACAGCTTCCTCTGCCCCTGGGAGAGCCCTGTAAGCTGGCTGCACAGAGGCTGGGCCCCGATTATGTACATCTCCGGTCTCTGGATGGGGTTCATCGCTAACGACCTGCATGCATGGATGGGAAATAAGAGGTTATATACAGTGTTGAGAAAATAAACGTTTATTATAGTGTCTGGAAAACGTGTAAATAGCAAGTATTTTAGCCTATATAGTATGGGCAAACGTGCATTAATTAAATACAAAAATAATAGATATAAACATATACTTTATAGTCTATTCTACTGTGGAAATAAAGGCAGGTAAATATCACATAGGTCGAGTAAGACCAATGCTTACTAACAATTAAATAATGATCTACAGTATCGATGTCAGATGATGAGGAATATGATTGGAATGTTCTCCGTCAGAGTGGAACGGTTGGCACAAGGTCAAGATGCGATGTTACACTTTGTGGAGTTCCCGTTTCCCCCCATTCCACAAACAGCTTGGCCATTTGTGCCGCTGCATGGGTAAATATTGTGACAAAGTCACCACATTTGTTTTCCCACTGGTCCCCTCCACGACACAACAGAACACACGATACCACAACACAAGAAAACACACGGACGCTCTCTCAAAACCCAATCACACAACCCACCAGCTGTCAATTAATGAATCAATTGCGCATGGAATAAGTAAGCCACGATATAGAAACTATACAGCGTTAATTTGACATGAAAACAGTTCAACACTTACAACCAGGAGTTGGCGTCCACTAGTAGTTGCGAGCTGCATACGATGAGAGCGACCGCCAGCAGTAAGTGTTGCTCGGCGCTACTGCACCGTCTCAGGTTTGTCCTGGTCTCCATGACCCCTTATGCCACCACCAACGCCAACAAACACCCAAACGGGAAAGAAGTGCCCCTCTGTGAAAAAGACAGATAAAAAACAACTCTGTAATCCGCTGTGGGGGGTTCCTGTGTGGGTTCACAGAGATGACGATTCCGAGACAACCAAGAGTCAATATCCGATTCCGTTGAGATAAGGTGTCCCGCGCATTGTCCACATCACCTTATTGACTTGTAGTTTTGTCTAAACTATGTTCCGAGCGCCTAATCCTAATTCCCAGTCGTGCGTAAAATGTGTACAAGGAAGAAAATCTGATTTTACACATTAGGATGTATAGGCTACGATGCGTTTATTAAGGGGACAGATCCATCAGATGTCCGTTCTGATTAGGACTATAATTTTGAGCAAGTGTTCATTCCTTGCCTCGTTCTGATCTACTTTGTAAGTTTACACTCTAAACACTGACCGTCTCTCCTCATCCCTCTCTCTCCCTCTTCTCCTCCCCCTCTGCACCCCCTTGTTTTACCGGCGGATGGGAGGGACGGACGCCTACGGGGAATACCGTTCATGTCAAATCAAATCAAATGTTATTTGTCACATGCGACGAATACAACAGGTGTAGACCTTACAGTGAAATGTTTACTTACAAGCCCTTAACCAACAGTACAGTTTTAAGAAAATAAAAGTTAAGAAAATATTTACTAAATATACTCAAATAAAAAGAGTAACAATAAAATAACAACAAGGAGGCTGTATACAGGGGCTACCGGTGCCGAGTCAATGTGCGGGTTAGTCGAGGCAGTTTGTAAAGTGACAACGGATAGATAAACAGCAGTAGCTGCAGCGTAAAAAAAAAACCGACGCGGGGGGGTCATTGCGCAAGGCAGAGACCACCGGAGTGTCATAGGAAAACATGGGAACACACCAAATGGGTAGAGAGAGACAGCAGTGTACATAGCAAACAGTCATATATGTGACTCAGATCTGATTCTGCACAAGTTGCGCACTGAAGAGCACCATGCCAAAAGCCAAGTCCCTTCCCGGTGTGTAAAATGTGCATTGTGCTGTTACTAGAATACCAGTCGTACCTCTGAATCCAATTTAAGAAAATTCAATAAGGCTCTTTAAGCACTATTAAACTAAATTAATTTTCATTTATAAGAAAAAGAAGAAAAAAAACGACATTGCACCAATACACAAACGTATTAAAAACTGTGTGTGTACACGTTTTACTATAACAAACCTTTTGCCGGTCCTCACTTGTAAAAAAGCTTAGGGGTTAGGTTTAGGGTTAAGGGTTAGGTTTAGGGTTAAGGTTTAGGGGTTAGGGAAAATAGGATTTTGAATGGGAAACAATTGTTGATCCCCAGAAAGTCCTCACAAGTTAGTAAGACATAGCTGTGTGTGTGTGTGTGTGTGTGTGTGTGTGTGTGTGTGTGTGTGTGTGTGTGTGTGTGTGTGCGTGCAAAAGAGAAATTACGTTTTGGAAAATTCCATCAAAGTCCATGTGTGTTAAATCCCCTTTTACTTCGACTTGATGATTTGTTTGAATAAACGTGAGTGCTTCGAAAACCTTAATCCTCCTTTGGATAAGAAAATAAAGGCGGCCACACATTCTGAGCTCTGAAGACTAGCTCCTCTAAAGAAAAGGCGTGTTGAAGCGAGCTTTCCTTATTTCAAATGTTCGCAAAGACAAAGTAAAATGCCATGCTGGAATGAGTAGGCTGCCTTTGATCTAAAGGTCTACCACTTTCTAAACGAGCCCAATTCAGAGTCATTGATAATAAATTAGTCCATATCCTAACTACTACAAATACGGCTTTAGATTTATTTTTGAACCACATGCGCAAAGCTACAAACGTTTTCGTATTGGTATGAGGAGCAATAAAACGAATCGAAATCAGTAACAACCGAAAAAATAAATTAAAAAAAACATCAAACTCGGAAAGTGAAACATTTACTCTGCACGGTGTAAAAAATATAACATAGGCTATTACCTTCGAATACTATATTTTTTAAAAACTAGAAACATTCCATGTATGTTCACTGAAAACCAAATAAGCAAACCGCGTTGCAGCGCTGCTCGTGGCATTTGCAAGACGCAGAGTCCAGCCAAGCAGGTAGACCAACTATTTCCCCTGGCCTTCCTCTCCTTGTTACTGCGCTCTGTTCCATAGACCAGACCAGACAGTCAGTGGACATATATAGGGCCTTGACAGGCGCGAGAGAGACGCCATTCGATTTCCGACCGTCTCTGCATGATAATGCCACTGTCGTCGCACCTTTCATCTTTCCCCAAACCCTTAGGCCAACACCCCAACCATCACCTTTTCACGCGCCCGCCGTCGCCTTCCATCCTAGAACGACCCCCCCCCCCCCCCCTGTAAATTGCTGCCTGCAATATACATCTACTGCTTCAGTTACAGTGTTATGTTGTTTGAATGTGTAATACGGGTGCAATAGGTCTGCTTGTAGACAATTAGTTTCACTGTGCGTGACCCCTTTGACTTTGGTTTTAGTGGAGAAAAATGAATGAATTAACGTTTTTGGGTCACCTACAGTTGAAGTCGGAAGTTTACATACACCTTAGCCAAATACATTTAAACTCCGTTTTTCACAATTCATGTCTTAGGTCAGTTAGGATGACCACTTTATTTGAAGAATGTGAAATGTCAGAATAATAGCAGAGAATGATTTATTTCAGCTTTTATTTCTTTCATCACATTCCCAGTGGGTCAGAAGTTTACATACACTCAATTAGTATTTGGTAGCATTGCCTTTAAATTGTTTAACTTGGGTCAAACGTTTCGGGTAGCCTTCCACAAGCTTCCCACAATAAGTTGGGTGAATTTTGGCCCATTCCTCCTGACAGAACTGGTGTAACTGAGTCAGGTTTATAGACCTCCTTGCTCGCATATGCCTTTTCAGTTCTGCCCACACATTTTCTATAGGATTGAGGTCAGGGCTTTGTGGTGGCCACTCCAATACCTTGACTTTGTTGTCCTTAAGCCATTTTGCCACAACTTTGGAAGTATGCTTGGGGTCATTGTCCATTTGGAAGACCCATTTGCGACCAAGCTTTAACTTCCTGACTGATGTCTTGAGATGTTGCTTCAATGTATCCACGTAATTTACATTCCTCATGATGCCATCTATTTTGTGAAGTGCTCCAGTCCCTCCTGCAGCAAAGCACCCCCACGACATGATGCTGCTACCCCCGTGCTTCACGATTAGTCTGGTTTTGGAGCAGTGTCTTCTTCCTTGCTGAGCAGCCTTTCAGGTTATGTCGATATAGGACTCATTTTACTGTGGATATAGATACTTTTGTACCTTTTTCCTCCAGCATCTTCACAAGGTCCTTTGCTGTTGTTCTGGGATTGAATTGCACCAAAGTACGTTAATCTCAAGGAGACAGAACGTGTCTCCTTCCTGAGCGGTACGACGGCTGCGTGGTCCCATGGTGTTTATACTTGCGTACTATTGTTTGTACAGGTGAACGTGGTACCTTCAGGCGTTTGGAAATTGCTCCCAAGGATGAACCAGACTTGTGGAGGTCTACAATTTTTTTCTGAGGTCTTGGCTTATTTCTTTTGATTTTCCCATGATGTCGAGCAAAGAGGCGCTGAGTTTGAAGGTAGGCCTTGAAATACATCCACATGTACACCTCCAATTGACTAAAATGATGTCAATTAGCCTATCAGAAGCTTCTAAAGCCATTACATCATTCTCTTGAATTTTCCAAGCTGTTTAAAGGCACAGTCAACTTAGTGTATGTAAACTTCTGACCCACTGGAATTGTGATATAGTGAATTATAAGTGAAATAATCTGTCTGTAAACAATTGTTGGAAGAATTACTTGTGTCATGCACAAAGTAGATATCCTAACCTTGCCAAAACTATAGTTTGTTAACATGAAATCTGTGGAGTGCTGGAAAAATGAGTTTTAATGACTTCAACCTAAGTGTATGCAAACTTCCGACTTCAACTGTACTATGACACCTAATTTTCAATCTTTCAAATTAAATTAAGATGATAAATCCTTTAAGAATGACTATTAGTGTTTCACCTACACAAACACATCCCAGACCTTACACCTCTCTCGATTGGTTACATTTGTTTGCAGGACTATATGACCAGCCAGTAAAAATAGCCATATTATAAGGAATTATTTATTGAAGGCAATTTTATAATGAAGCAATATTCCTGCAATTGGGTAAACAGCGCCCTCTGCTGGTTAAATTGAGAAGGTAAACATTTCCCTGTTTATCTAACAGTCACCAGAATCGGTTCCCAATCCCATCATAGAATACAACAGCAAGTAGGCTATTATAGAGGCTAACCACTGCCCTCCAGTGGCAATACATAGTAATTACTAGTAGTAGCTATAGTATTCTAGGCTGATGGAAAAAAACAAATCTGACCCTACAGAGATCAAGTAGGCTATATTATAGTAAAACGTTTGTGATATTGATGAATTACTGAATTATTTCTTATCTATAGGATTTGACTGTGATTTACTGGCCGGACAAATTTAACTTAATCTTATATATAATTGATTAGCAGTGAGAACATGCTACGTCAACACCTAATTATTACCCGTAAATGATGAAGTAAATTATTACCTATTCACGTCTATAAGTAATGTGTCTGGGTGTTTGATACCAAAGGATTCCAGAATCGATGTGAAAAGATGAGCACTGTAGTAGCTCTGCTGTTCGTCCTCTGCAGCTGTGCTTCTGAGGTTCAGCAAAAGACCAACCCTAAAACTGACAACACTATACAGGTCTACCAAGATGGGAACGAGGACAATGTTGAAGATGTTCCCATGAACAACCATCTGACTGAAGATCAACCATTTGAACCAGCCGTCATGGAAGCCAGACTGAGAGTCAGTGAGAGCCAGTTGGAGGAACTGAAGAGAGAGAACAGAGAGAGACTGAAGGTGGCCTTCTCATCCTTGCTGTCTGAAGAGAGAGAACAGAGAGAGACTGAAGATGGTCTTCTCATCCACGCTGTCTGAAGAGAGAGAACAGAGAGAGACTGAAGATGGTCTTCTCATCCACGCTGTCTGAAGAGAGAGAACAGAGAGAGACTGAAGATGGTCTTCTCATCCACGCTGTCTGAAGAGAGAGAACAGAGAGAGACTGAAGGTGGCCTTATCCTCACTGTCTGAAGAGAGAGAACAGAGAGAGACTGAAGGTGGCCTTCTCATCCTTGCTGTCTGAAGAGAGAGAACAGAGAGAGACTGAAGATGGTCTTCTCATCCACGCTGTCTGAAGAGAGAGAACAGAGAGAGACTGAAGATGGTCTTCTCATCCACGCTGTCTGAAGAGAGAGAACAGAGAGAGACTGAAGGTGGCCTTATCCTCACTGTCTGAAGAGAGAGAACAGAGAGAGACTGAAGGTGGCCTTCTCATCCTCGCTGTCTGAAGAGGGAGAACAGAGAGAGACTGAAGGTGGCCTTATCCTCACTGTCTGAAGAGAGAGAACAGAGAGACTGAAGGTGGCCTTCTCATCCTCGCTGTCTGAAGAGAGAGAACAGAGAGATTGAAGGTGGCCTTCTCATCCTCGCTGTCTGAATCCAAAGGACCAAATAGTGATGATGTCATCCTGGTCTACAAACATGTCTTCAACAATGTCCGGTGACCGGTATCTTTAGAGCAGCGGTTAATGGAGTCTACTAATTCACATACACTGCCTTCACAGCCTCTAGCAAGAAGAGAAGAGTGTTGCTGTATAAAAATGGACATCTAACAGTGACTGTGACAGATGGTGATGAAAGAGGGAGAAGACTGGGGTTCCAATGGTGTCACACTGCAGTAAGAAGGAGATATAGTCTGTACTCACCACCCAACCTTCACTGGCTTTCTGCTCCTCACATAGAAAACAGGTTCTTCTTCTGTTTATGCTTTCATGACATACATTACTCTGGGACTGAGGAAATACATGAAAGCATGACTTATCGATCTTCAGTTAGAAGATTTTCCAGATCTGCACTTTGTAGAGCAGTCATTTAAGATTTGATGACATACTATATTATAATAACTTTTAAGGGACGAATGCACAACTGATTGTGAAAACTAGATGTTGAGAACAATGTGAAAAACCTATGCTGTCTTTTTATGTTTGCTGATTATAAAGAACGCAATGTGACATAATCTGAAGACAAGGGTCACATTGATCAAAGTATCTGCTCTAATCTATTTCCTAACAATAAAATAGATCTAACAATTGAATTATCATTATTTGAAATAATACCAGTGAATATCACAACAGATTGTAGTATTGTATAGTCTCTTTCAGAAGTGAAAACGTATCTATCTGTCTGTCTGTCTGTCTGTCTGTCTGTCTGTCTGTCTGTCTGTCTGTCTGTCTGTCTGTCTGTCTGTCTGTCTGTCTGTCTGTCTGTCTGTCTGTCTATATATATATATATCTAAAACATATTTTGCAGTGGTCTCTACATCACACATCTTTTAAAAGACTGCTGTGAATTAATCAAGGACTAATTCAAGCACAAGGCACTGTCTTATATAAAGACCTTACATAGTAACATAACCCATTCAGATCTACAGTACACATCAATTTGGTTTTACAGTAATAACCTGCTATTCCTTGTAGCTGCCACATGGGAGCGCACTTCAGCACAAACCACACATCAAGCTCCCAGGCAAGAAAGATACGTTCTCCTGAGCTCTATGCAATAGCTATGCAACGAGGCGCAATGTCAGTGTAACGCCTCGATCACACCAAAAGTACATTAATTTCCAATGCAACGCTCCGTTGGCCATGCAGCATTGAGTTGCAGAGTCAGTTGCAGTGCGTTCTGTGTTCTGTGTTCTGTGTTCTGTGCGGTGCATCAAACTATAGACTTGACAGAAATAGCAGTAAAATGTGAATGTGTTGTTTTACGCATATCCAGTAAAAATGTTGGATTGCATAATTAAAAAGCATTTTTGCAATGACACTGTTGGTCTGAAGAGGCGTTATACTTCATATGGTCATTACAGCCTGGTCAATTACTGGTCAAAGCTAGTCCACTACAGGAAACAGGGTGCAATTTGGCGCACACACAGACTGTCTGACGTTCTAAGCAGAGAGGAGAGGAGAGGAGAGGAGAGGAGAGGAGAGGAGAGGAGCAGGAGAGGAGAGGAGAGGAGAGGAGAGGAGAGGAGGATCCACATCGATTGGCTGTCGTCTGCGATACATATAAAAAAAGAATCCTCTGAAGGTCTTGGATCAGTTGGTTCTGTGTTTGTACATCAGCAGCACTAAGGAGTTGCTGGTCCACCAGTGCTGACAGTGTCATTGGCTTTGTGGCATTGCTACAGGACATCACAGTGACCATCAAAGGGACATAAAAGAACCTTTGATTTCTATACATTCAGTGGTCTGCCAGCTATGTGCCAGCAGTATTATTGTACAGTCAATGGAGGAAATGCTTGGGTGGCATCCTATGGAAAATATCTATGTGCCTCTGAGTGCCCAGTGGGTATTTGGCTTCCGGAATGTCAGCCAGGGCCAAAATAACTGACAGGGGTCCAGAACATTCAAATCTGGAAACATTAGTTGTATTTCAGTAGCGTCTAGCGGTCCTCGTGTCTCAGTGTATGAGATGGAAGACAGTGGGGGTGTACTTATATCAATGTATCAAATATTCTCAACAATATTCACATTCACTCAAATAAACCAATCAACAAAATAAGTGCCATAGAGCCCAAGCTATAAACCCAGCACTTTGCTCAGTGCTTTCATATCCAATATAGCACTACCCTAGCCTATCCTACCTCCACGGATGGATCTTTCAAATCAAATTAAATCAAATCTCCAGTCTAGCGCTACTCTATGCTATGCTACCTCCAAGGCTGGCTCCAGTCAGCCAGGGAGCCAGATGGAGGAGAGAGCCCAGGGAGGAGAGGTGGTACCCAGGGGAGGGAGGCCTGGCAGCGGGGTGAGCAGCATCCCAGCTCAGCCTCTCCCAGTGGAGCCCAGAACTCATTCGGTATAACGAGATGCCTCACACACAGAGAGTGTTTTTCACACATACAGACAG
>CM042420.1:23328911-23333911 GCA_023634145.1 Thymallus thymallus
GGGGAGAGACAGGGGGAGGGAGGGAAGAGAGAGAGGTAGGGAGGGGAGAGAGAGAGGTAGGGAGGGGAGACCGAGGTAGGGAGGGAGGGGAGAGACAGAGGGAGGGAGGGGAGAGACAGTGGGAGGAAGGAGAGAGACAGAGGGAGTGAGGGGGGGGGGGGAGAGGTAGGGAGGGGAGACCGAGGTAGGGAGGGAGGGGAGAGACAGAGGGAGGGAGGGGAGAGACAGAGGTAGGGAGGGAGGGGAAAGACAGAGGTAGGGAGGGAGGGGAGAGACAGAGGGAGGGGAGAGACAGAGGGAGGGAGGGGAGAGACAGAGGTAGGGAGGGGAGAGACACAGGTAGGGAGGGGAGAGACAGAGGTAGGGAGGGGGGAGAGACAGAGGGAGGGGAGAGACAGAGGGAGGGAGGGGAGAGACAGAGGTAGGGAGGGGAGAGACAGAGGGAGGGAGGGAGGGAGGGAGGGAGGGGAGAGACAGAGGGAGGGAGGGGAGAGACAGAGGTAGGGAGGGGAGAGACAGAGGTAGAGAGGGGAGAGACAGAGATAGAGAGGGAAGAGACAGAGATAGAGAGGGAGGGGAGAGACAGAGATAGAGAGGGAGGGGAGAGACAGAGATAGAGAGGGAGGGGAGAGACAGAGATAGAGAGGGAGGGGAGAGACAGAGATAGAGAGGGAGGGGAGAGACAGAGGTAGGGAGGGAGGGGAGAGAGAGGCAGGGTCCTGGGTCACATCCTGTCTCTACACCCTGGGGGGCATCAGGACAAAGAGGTCAGACACCACTGACCCTACTGCTGGCAGAGCTAACCCACCACAACACAGCACAGCCTGCCCTGCATACAGACAGATAGGCTCACAGACACACACACACACACACACACACACACACACACACACACACAGTGGGGTGTGTTTATACCAGTTATACCAGTTAAGAAGAGTATCCTGATACACCACACCAGATAAACTAGAACCTGCTCTATGTTACAGTGCCTTCAGAAAGTACACATTTTGTTGTGTTACAGCCTGAATGAAATGTTTATTAAATTAAGATTTTGTATCACTGATCTACACATAATAAACCACAAGATCAAAGTGGAATTTAGTTTGTAAACATTTTTTAAATTAATATAAAATGAAAACCCTAAATGTCTTGAGTCAATAAGTATTCAACCCCTTTGTTATGGCAAGCCTTACTATGTTTTAAAAATATATGTGCTTAACAAGTCACATAATAAGGTGCACGGACTCATTCCGTGTTCAATAATCATGTTTAACATGATTTTTGAATGAACTACGCCCTTGTCATCTCTGTACCCCACACATACAATAATCTGTAGGGTCCCTCAATCGAGTAGCACGTTTCAAGCACATATTCAACCACAAAGACCAGGGAGGTTTTCCAGTGCCTCGCAAAGAAGGGCACCTATTGGTAGATGGGTGAAGACAAAAAAACGCTGACACTTTGAGCATGCTGAAGTTTTTAATTACATTTTGGATGGTGTACCAATACACCCAGTCACTACAAAGATACAAGCCTTCCTAACTCAGTTGCCCGAGAGGAAGGAAACTGCTCAGGGATTTCACCAAGGCCAATGGTGATTTTAAAACAGTTACAGAGGAGTTTAATGGTTGTGATATGAGAAAACTGAATATTGATCAACAACATAAATTGTTGTGAAAAGAAGTACAGAATAAAAATATTCCAAAACATGCATCCTGTTTGCAACAGGGCACTTAAGTAATGCTGCAAAAAATGTTGTACCGCTCTTCATATTTTCAAGTATGGTGGAGGCTGTGTCATGTTATGGGTATGGTGGTGGCTGCATCATTTTTATTAATTTTTTTTATTTAATCTTTATTTAACCAGGTAGGTCAGTTGAGAACAAGTTCTCATTTGTAACTGCGACCTGGCCAAGACAAAGCAAAGCAGTGCGACAAAAACAACACAGAGTTACACAGTAAACAAACATAGTCAAAAACAATAGAAAATGTATACACAGAGTGCAAAATGTAGTAAGGTTAGGAGGTAGGACAATAAATAGACCATAGTGGTGAAATAAATTACAGATTATCATCATTAACACAGGAATGAAGGATGTGCAAAATTATGATGTGCAAATAGAGATACTGGAGTGCAAGATTAGTGAAAATAACAAAAATAAATATGGGGATGAGGTAGTAGGGTGGGCTATTTACAGAAGGGCTATATACAGGTGCAGTGATCGATAAGCAGCTTTGACAGCTGATGCTTAAAGTTAGTGAGGGAGATAGGAACCTCTAGCTTCAATGATTTTTGCAATTCATTCCAGTCATTGGCAGCAGCGAACTGGAAGGAATGGCGGCCAAAGGAGGTGTTGGCTTTGGGGGTGACCAGTGAGATATACCTGCTGGAGCGCATGGTTGATGTGAGTCTGGAAGTTGAGTTTACAGTCTAACCAGATGCCTAGGTATTTGTAGGTGTCCACGTATTCTAAGTCGGACCCGTCGAGAGTAGTGATGATAGTCCGGTGGGCGGGTGCTGGCAGCGTTCGATAGAAAAGCATGCACTTAGTTTTACTAGCGTTTAAGAGCAGTTGGAGGCCACGGAAGGAGTGTTGTATGGCATTGAAGCTTGTTTGAAGGTTAGTAAACACAGTGTCCAAAGAGGGGCCAGATGTATACAGAATGGTGTCATCTGCGTAGAGGTGGATCAGAGAGTCACCAGCAGCGAGAGCGACATCGTTGATGTATATAGAGAAAAGGGTTGGCCCAAGAATTGAACCCTGTGGCACCCCCATAGAGACTGCCAGAGGATCGGACAATAGGCCCTCCGATTTGACACACTGAACTCTGTCTGCAAAGTAGTTAGAGAACCAGGCAAGGCAGTCACTTGAGAAACCAAGGCTGTTGAGTCTGCCAATAAGAATGCGGTGATTGACAGAGTCGAAAGCCTTGGCCAGGTCGATGAAGACCTGGCCATGTTATGGGTATGGTGGTGGCTGCATCATGTTATGGGTATGGTGGTGGCTGCATCATGTTATGGGTATGGTGGTGGCTGCATCATGTTATGGGTATGGTGGTGGCTGCATCATGTTATGGGTATGGTGGTGGCTGCATCATGTTATGGGTATGGTGGTGGCTGCATCATGTTATGGGTATGGTGGTGGCTGCATCATGTTATGGGTATGGTGGTGGCTGCATCATGTTATGGGTATGGTGGTGGCTGCATCATGTTATGGGTATGGTGGTGACTGCATCATGTTATGGGTATGGTGGTGGCTGCATCATGTTATGGGTATGGTGGTGGCTGCGTCATGTTATGGGTATGGTGGTGGCTGCGTCATGTTATGGGTATGGTGGTGGCTGCGTCATGTTATGGGTATGGTGGTGGCTGCGTCATGTTATGGGTATGGTGGTGGCTGCGTCATGTTATGGGTATGGTGGTGGCTGCGTCATGTTATGGGTATGGTGGTGGCTGCGTCATGTTATGGGCATGGTGGTGGCTGCGTCATGTTATGGGTATGGTGGTGGCTGCGTCATGTTATGGGTATGGTGGTGGCTGCATCATGTTATGGGTATGGTGGTGGCTGCATCATGTTATGGGTATGGTGGTGGCTGCATCATGTTATGGGTATGGTGGTGGCTGCATCATGTTATGGGTATGGTGGTGGCTGCATCATGTTATGGGTATGGTGGTGGCTGCGTCATGTTATGGGTATGGTGGTGGCTGCGTCATGTTATGGGTATGGTGGTGGCTGCGTCATGTTATGGGTATGGTGGTGGCTGCGTCATGTTATGGGTATGGTGGTGGCTGCGTCATGTTATGGGTATGGTGGTGGCTGCGTCATGTTATGGGTATGGTGGTGGCTGCATCATGTTATGGGTATGGTGGTGGCTGCGTCATGTTATGGGTATGGTGGTGGCTGCGTCATGTTATGGGTATGGTGGTGGCTGCATCATGTTATGGGTATGGTGGTGGCTGCGCCATGTTATGGGTATGGTGGTGGCTGCGTCATGTTATGGGTATGCTTGTCATCGGCAAGGACTAGGACGTTTTTTGGGGGGGATAAAAAGAAACGGAATAGAGCTAGGCACCGACAAAATCCTAGAGGAAAACCTGGTTCAGTCTGCTTTACACCAGACACTGGGAGACAAATTCACCTTTCAGAAAGACAATAACCCAAAACACCAGGCCAAATATACACTGGAGTTTCTCACCAAAAAGACATTGAATGTTCCTGAGTGGCCAAGTTACAGTTTTGACTTAAATCGGCTTGAAAATCTATGGCAATACTTGAAAATGGCTGTCTAGCAATGATCAACAACCAGAATAATGTGCAAATATTGTACAATCCAGGTGTGGAAAGCTCTTAGAGACTTACTCAGAAAGAGCTGTAATCGCTGCCAAAGGTGATTCTACCGTGTATTGACTCAGGGGTGTGACTACTTACTGTATGTAAATTATACAGTATATTTCTGTATTTTAATTTCAATAAATGTGCTAAAATGTCTAAAAACATGTTTTCACTTTGGTATTGTGTGTAGATGGGTGAGAGAAAAAACAATCCCTTTTGAATTCAGGCTGTAACACAACAAGATGTGGAATAAGTCAAAGGGTACGAATACTTTTTGAAGGCACTAGTGTGTTTCTCTTGAGTTATATAAAATATCAGCGTGGGGTGGGGGCATCTTTTAACCTGAGTGTACTCTTTTTCTGACACTGTCTGATGAAAGGGAGAGCAGAGGGAGGGATGGAGGAGAGGAGCGATGGAAGAGAGATGGAGAGGGGGAGGAGAGATGGAGAGGATTGCTGCTGCCCAGTTTTGCTGGGTTGCATTTTCCCTGTAAACATTCTTTACTGTGTGGGTGTGTGTGTGAGTGTATGTGTGTGGCTACTCTCCTCTCCTTCCGCCCCTACCACTGCCTGCCTGTTCTCTCTCTCTCTCTCTCCTTCCCTTTCCCTCTCTCTGTCTCTCTCTCTCTCTCTCAATTCAATTTCAATTTCAATTTAAGGGCTTTATT